>JARQOC010000006.1:137188841-137751150 GCA_033576535.1 Allobates femoralis
ATTGCTGGAGATGTTTCCACGTGTGACGGTACCTTAAGGGTGAAATCATGGACACATTGTTCCATTTTGTGGCCGTGTACAAATGAAAAAATGTGTCCATGATTTCACTGAAACCAGAGATCTGTGAACAATATCTGCACAGATATCTGTGTGTGACGTGACCCTAAGGGTCTGTGTACACAATCTCATTACATTTTTTGACACTGTCCGATCTCGGTTAAATCTGTTAGAAGGATTTATGACTCGTTACAAGATCTGAATGTGTTCCAGAGACACTGAGGTCACCATGTTTACATATATATTAGGGACATAAAAACTTTCACACTGCTAAGGGTGCTTTCACATAACGATTTTATCAGTTCCGATGCTGTCCGATAAAAATCGGACAGCATCGGACTGATTTTCGGACCCCATGCATCCCTATGGGCATCGGACCGAATCGAATGTGCACTAAATGCCATCCGATTTGGTCCGATCCGAATCTGCCCGATTTTTTTATCGGTGCAAAAATCGGAGCTTGCTCCGATTTTTGCACCGAAAATAAAATCTGACAGATTCGGATCGGACCAGATCGGATGGCATTTAGTGCACATCCGATCCGACCCGATCAATTTGACATGGGGCCCTATGGAGCAGGGTCCGAGGAAACATCTTATGTCTCCTCGGACTGATTTTAGTGTACTGAGCATGCTCAGTACACTAAAATCGCTCAAAAAGTGAATGAATGGGTTAATGAAAAAAAAAAAAACTATGCTCACCTGTCCACAAGGCCCACGTCGTCTCCCGGCGTCTCCGGTGTCTCCAGGTATCTTGCCGTCTGTGCTGATAAGACCTGCCGTGATGTCACAATCACATGACTGCCAGGAACCAATAGCCGGCAGTCATGTGATTGTGACATCACGAGAGGTCCTGGCAGCACAGAACAGCAAGATACCGGGAGACGCGCGGGACCGTGCAGGAGTCGTGGACAGGTGAGAAAGGAGAGGAGGAGGAGGACAAGAGGAGGAGGAGGACAAAAGGAGAGGAGGAGAGGGGAGGACAAAAGGAGAGGAGGAGAGGAGAGGACAAGAGGAGAGGAGGAGGAAAAAAGGAGAGGAGGAGAGGGGAGGACAAAAGGAGAGGAGGAGGACAAAAGGAGAGGAGGAGCGTGGAGGACAAGAGGGGGAGCGCAGTGGAGGACCGGGACCATATTGGAGCACCGGGGGAGAGACAGCTGATGACAGCTGACAGGAGGGAGGTGAGGGCAGGCATCAGATAAAATGTCGGAATCGGATGCCTATTTGGCATCCGATTCCAGGCATCAGAAGAATCCGATGCTGTCCGATTTATATCGGACAGCATCGGATTTTAAAAAATCGTAATGTGAAAGTAGCCTAAGCCTGGATAATTAAGGATCCTCCCCAAGCTCTGTTTGTTTATTTAAATGTCCATTTATTTTAACTTGCACCTGCTCTAGTTGTGTATAAATTCCTGTTTCTTCAAATTTTTGTTATACAATGCCTGATAAAGAAACGTGAGAAGTCTCGAAAGCTCGCCTTGTAAAATCACTTATTATATTTTTGTAAGCAATTAAAAGGTACCACAACTACAAGATTATTACGTTGTTTCTCCCACTTAGAGCAATCAATCTTTTTACAACTGGCTAACATGGTATTAAACCTTTTTTTTTCTTCTAGCTGTATTCCACAAGAGATCAAAGGGTGAATATAATATTGATTTATTAGTCAACGTGTTTCAGGGCTCCCTGGCCTCTTCCTCAGGACAAATCAATATCATATTGCCAAATTTCTGGGAGCCCTGAAAGACATTGACTAATAAATCAATATTATATTCACGCTTTGATGTCTCGTGGAATACAGCAGCACGGTTTTTACCTTTCATCCTCCCAACTTTAGTTTTCTGAGATAATGACCTTTGAGTTTTCTTCGGCTATAAGCCATAATCATCAACATTTACAGAAATAAACACTTGAAAAATATCACTTTGAGTGTAATGGCTCTATATAATATATTCCTTTCACTTTTTGTATTGTATTACTGAAAAAAACACTTTTTGATGATATTCCAATTCATTGAGATGCATCTTTACTTTAAATGAATGGAACAAATTCTGTGGTGGCTGCGGGCTGCTATTCTATAGCGTAAGTGGGCTCAATAACAGTGGACGCCCACCACGCTGACAATACCAGCCTCCAGTTGTCTAGTTTAAGCTTGCCGGGCAATGAAAAAAAGAGCAAAGCCCATGCATTATTAGATATTATTTATTTATTTTACGCACGATGACAGCAGATTGTTTGCCATACAGTAATGTGTATGGGAACAAAGTAATCATACCTTACAGATTGGAGAAATGCAGTCTGATTGCAACAGCATGGGAAACACCATGTTAAAAATGCAAGTCATAGTTATGACATGCGCATGACATAGGGATGGTAGGTTGCGGACATATGCACACTTGCATGTCATACGAATGTAATACGGATCTGTAAACACTTTACACTTGCATAACACTGTTACATTTGACACCAATATATATGTTGAGAAATTATTGCAGATTTGAGCGCACCCTAAAATTGTTACTCTATGATTAGGTCCAAAGACCTGGTGACATATTCCCTAGTCACTGTACACCTCTGAATACTAATTTTATATATACAGTGCCTTGTGAAAGTATTCGGCCCCTTGAACTTTTCACCTTTTGCCACATTTCAGGCTTCAAACATAAAGATAGAAATTCTAATTCTTTTTGTGAAGAATCAACAAGTGGGACACAATCGTGAGGTGGAATGAAATTTATTGCATATTTTAAACTTTTTTAACAAATAAAAAACTGAAAAGTGGGGCGTGCAATATTATTCGCCCCCTTGAGTTAATGCTTTATAGCGCCACCTTTTACTTCGATTACAGTTGCAAGTCTCTTGGGGTATGTCTCTATCAGTTTTGCACATTGAGAGACTGAAATTCTTGCCCATTTTTCCTTGCAAAACAGCTGGAGCTCAGTGAGGTTGGATGAAGAGCGTTTGTGAACAGCAGTTTTCAGCTCTTTCCACAGATTCTCGATTTTGGTTTCATCTGACCAGAGCACCTCATTCCACATGTTTGGTGTGTCTCCCAGGTGGTTTGTGGCAAACTTCAAACGAGACTTTTTATGGATATCTTTGAGAAATGACTTTCTTCTTGCCACTCTTCCATAAAGGCTAGATTTGTGCAGTGTACGACTGACTGTTGTCCTATGGACAGACTCTCCCACCTCAGCTGTAGATCTCTGCAGTTCATCCAGAGTGATCATGGGCCTTTTGGCTGCATCTCTGATCAGTCCTCTCCTTGTTTGAGATGAAAGTTTAGAGGGACGGCCGGGTCTTGGTAGATTTGCAGTGGTCTGATACTCCTTCCATTTCAATATGATCGCTTGCACAGTGCTCCTTGAGATGTTTAAAACTTGGGAAATCTTTTTGCATCCAAATCTGGCGTTAAACTTCGCCACAACAGTATCTCGGACCTGCCTGGTGTGTTCCTTGGTCTTCATGATGCTCTTTGCACCTGAAACAGAACCCTGAGACTATCACAGAGCAGGTGCATTTATACGGAGACTTGATTACACACAGGTGGATTCTATTTATCATTACCAGTCATTTAGGACAACATTGGATCATTCAGAGATCCTCACTGAACTTCTGGGGTGAGTTTGCTGCACTGAAAGTAAAGGGGCCGCATAATATTGCACTCCCCACTTTTCAATTTTTTATTTGTTAAACAAATTTAAAATATGCAATACATTTGGTTCCACTTCACGATTGTGTCCCACTTGTTGTTGATTCTTCTCAAAAAAAATTTGAATTTATATCTTTATGTTTGAAGCCTGAAATGTGGCAAAAGGTTGAAAAGTTCAAGGGGTCAAATACTTTTACAAGGCACTGTATATAGATGTATAAAGGCATAGAGAGTGTGTAGGGAATCGGTCAAGACACTTCTTACAACCTAAACAGAGAGTACAATAATGTATCAATTAAAGCCTGTTTGCATGTATATGTACTATATAAATATATATATATATATATATATATATACATATATATATACCGTATATAATCGAGTATAAGCCAACCCGAGTATAAGCCGAGGCCCCTAATTTTGCCCCCAAAAACTGGGAAAATGTATTGACTTGAGTATAAGCCTAGGTTGGGAAATGCAGCAGCTACTGAAAAATAAAAAAAATAAAAATAGATACGAATAAAATTACATTAATTGAGACATCAATAGGTTTTTTGCTGATTGCGGCAGATCCGGCAGATTTACCATACCGCATCTGTCGCCTAACGGCACTTGCGGCACACTTGCGGCAAGCCCCATGCATTGTCTATGGGACTTGCAGCATATGCAGCAACTGCGGTATTGCCACGATCTGGCACTTGCGGCCACAGAAAAACCACAGTCAGCTGCAGTTTTGCCGGATTGCGGCAATACTGCACTTCATGCACCTGACCGCAAGGGTGCTGCAAGTGCGGCCATTAGCTGATGCGGTGAATCTGCCGGATCTGCCGCAATCAGCGAAAAACGCTGATGTTAAAGGGGCCTTAGGCACAATTCACATCAGCGTTTTTTGGAATTTTGTGGCAAATCTGGCAGATTTACCACATCTTTAGCTTTACTAGGACACTTGCCGCAAGCCCTATTCAATTTCTGTGGGACTTGCGGTAAGTGCGATTTTGCCAGATTCCACACTTACTGCAACGCAAAAATGTCGGTGCTAGCTGTGTTTTTCTGACTTGCCGCAAGTGCCGCATCTGGCAAAACCTGACTGCAAGTCCCATAGAGAACGAATGGGGCTTGCTACCGTCTTGCCACAAATGAGTTGTTATGCTGCAAAGCCTCAATACGGTATTCATATTTCCCTCACCATCCAGTTACTGTAATCCTATCCCTGTACCTTCCCTCAGAATCCATCTTTCCCCTGCTCTATTGATCTTTCCATAAGCATCCAGCTAATTCTATACCCTGCACTGCTTCTCCTTTCCCTCACTATTCTTCTTTCCCCTGCTCTATTATCGTACTACTGTACTTTCCCTGAGAATCCATCTTTCCCCTGCTCTACTCATCTTTCCCTCACTAGTCTTCTTTTCCCTGCTCTATTATGCTACCGTAACTAAACTTACAATACGGTACTATAATGGCGCCTCACCTCCTTCCTCTTAGACAGTGACACTGTAATTAAAGTCCCCTGCTGCCACACTGTGCATTAGGTCAATGTCTGGCTGCAGGGGACTTTTTTTGTATATGGTGGAACTGGGCGCAGGGTGGACAGAGTGATGCAGCGGAGGGATCAGGGCTGCCACATTGCTACTGCAGGACGGAGCGATGCAGCGGAGGGATCCAAGCCACCACATCCCTACAGCAGGGCGGAGGGATCCAGGCCACCCCATCGCTACAGCAGGACGATGGAGCGATGAAGTGGAGGGATCCGGGCTGCACGTTACTGCACAGGAGCGCGGAAGACCTGAATCCGGGCGCAGGAGGACGGAGGTAACCGGCGGGTACAAGATACTAAAGGGTGGCAGGAGTTGGTGTCAAATTACTGGACTGGAGGACAGAGGGAAGCGGCGGGGTGGGGGGCTTTGAGGGGGGTGAGGAGCAATCTGAAGCAAGCGCATAGGGCAGGATGGTTAGTGACTCGAGTATAAGCCGAGGGGGACTTTTTCAGCCAAGAAAAAGAGGTGAAAAAGTCGGCTTATACGGTGTATATATATATATGTATGTACAGTGCCTACAAGTAGTCTTCAACCCCCTGCAGATTTAGCTGGTTGACACATGCGGAATTAACTTGGCATTGTGACATTTGGACTGTAGATCAGCCTGGAAGTGGGAAATGCACTGCAGCCAAAAAGATTTTTTTAATTTTTTTTTTTTTTTTTTAAAGCGTTAAAAGTTAATTCAGAGGGTCATTTATTATTCAACCCCTCAAACCACCAGCATTCTGTTTGGTCCCCCTAAAGTATTAAGAAGTAGTTCAGGCACAAAGAACAATGAGCTTCACATGTGTGGATTAATTATATTTTTTGCCAGCCTTTTCTGACTATTTAAGACCCTCCCCAAACTTATGAACAGCACTCATACATGGTCAACATGGGAAAGACAAAGGAGCATTCCAAGGCCATCAGAGACAAGATCGTGGAGGGTCACAAGGCTGGCAAGAGGTACAAAACCCTTTCCAAGGAGTTGGGCCTACCTGTCTCCACTGTTGGGAGCATCATCCGGAAGTGGAAGGCTTATGGAACTACTGTTAGTCTTCTACGGCCTGGACAGCCTTTGAAAGTTTCCTCCCATGCCGAGGCCAGGCTTGTCCGAAGAGTCAAGGCTAACCCAAGGACAACAAGGAAGGAGCTCCGGGAAGATCTCATGACAGTGGGGACATTGGTTTCAATCAATACCATAAGTAACGTACTCCACCGCAATGGTCTCCGTTCCAGACAAGCCCGTAAGGTACCTTTACTTTCAAAGCGTCATGTCAAGGCTCGTCTACAGTTTGCTCATGATCACTTGGAGGACTCTGAGACAGACTGGTTCAAGGTTCTATGGTCTGATGAGACCAAGATCGAGATCTTTGGTGCCAACCACACACGTGACGTTTGGAGACTGGATAGCACTGCATATGACCCCAAGAATACCATCCCTACAGTCAAGCATGGTGGTGGCAGCATCATGCTGTGGGGCTGTTTCTCAGCCAAGGGGCCTGGCCATCTGGTCCGCATCCATGGGAAGATGGATAGCACGGCCTACCTGGAGATTTTGGCCAAGAACCTCCGCTCCTCCATCAAGGATCTTAAGATGGGTCATAATTTCATCTTCCAACAAGACAACGACCCAAAGCACACAGCCAAGAAAACCAAGGCCTGGTTCAAGAGGGAAAAATCAAGGTGATGGAGTGGCCTAGTCAGTCTCCTGACCTTAACCCAATTGAAAACTTGTGGAAGGAGCTCAAGATTAAAGTCCACATGAGACACCCAAAGAACCTAGATAACTTGGAGAAGATCTGCATGGAGGAGTGGGCCAAGATAACTCCAGAGACCTGTGCCGGCCTGATCAGGTCTTATAAAAGACGATTATTAGCTGTAATTGCAAACAAGGGTTATTCCACAAAATATTAAACCTAGGGGTTGAATAAAAATTGACCCACACTTTTATGTTTAAAATTTATTAAAATTCAACTGACCAACATAACTTTTTGGTTTGTAAGATTTATGCTTCTGTTAATAAATCCTACTCTCGTTTGCAGTTTGAAGGCTCTAACTTATTTGCATCTTATCAAACTACCTAAATCTGCAGGGGGTTGAAGACTACTTGTAGGCACTGTATATATATACACACTAGCTGTAGAGCCTGGTGTATTGCCCAGGCGTGGCGTAATGCCCATTTATGGTCGTAATGCTCATATATGGTAGTTACAAGTTCCAGAGGTTTGCAGTCCGGGCACTACGGCTTGTATTAGAGCTCGGCTGCTTCCCATTTAGGGCAATTCCTCGGTGCTTAGGTGTTGCACGCCGTATAGACAATGTTCAACATGTGAAATAGAAAAATATAGGCGGCACTCACCGGTAGCTGGGCTTCAGTATTCTTTAATGCTTTTCAGTACATTAAAAGTTCCAGTGCGGCGGGGAGAGGGAGTGAGGAGCCGGCGGAATGACGGTTCCGCCGGCTCCTCACTCCCTCTCCCCGCCACACTGGAACTTTTAATGTACTGAAAAGTAAGCATTAAAGAATACTGAAACCCAGCTACCGGTGAGTGCCGCCTATATTTTTCTATTTCACCTGTCATATATGGTAATATTGCCTATATGTGGCAATATCGCTCATACATGGTAATGTATGTATGTGTGTGTGTGTGTATGTATTATGGCCCTGTCCCCTCCCAGTAGCCCTACCCCTTTCATAGCACTGCCCCACGCATAGCCCTGCCCAGGGTCGACTCCAGGTTTTTGTGGGCCCGGGCTAAACAGTCTCAGTGGGAACCTTTAACACAGACCAGGATTAATGAATACACTATAGAAGCAGCAGGCTGTGCAGGCAGGAGGCTGTTGGGCTGTATATATACTATAGAGGCTGTGCAGGGCTGAATTTATAATATGGAGACTGCTGGACTGTATATATAATATGGAGACTGCCAGGCTGTATATATAATACTGAGGCTGCGGGCTCTGTATGTGTAATATAGAGGTGACGGGCTATATATATTGCTTTGAGGCTGTGCTGGACTGTATATATTATTTGAAGGCTCTGCTGTGCTATGTATATTATTTGAAGGCTGTGCTGTATTATGTACATTATTTGGAGGCTGTGCTGGGCTGTATATATCATTTGGAGAATGTTCTGGGCTATATATATTACCAGGAGGCTGTGCTGGGCTATATATATTATTTGGAGGCTGTACCCAGTTGTATACATTATTTAGAGGCTGTGACCACCCAGTAGCAGCCTACAAGTAATATATATACTCCAGCACAGCCTCCTTATTGTATATACAGCACAGCACAGTCTCCAAATAATATATATATAGCCCACAACAGCCTCCATATTATATATATAGCCTTACACAGCCTCCATATACCCCAGCACAGCCTCCATATACCCCAGCACAGCCTCCATATACCCCCAGCACAGCCTCCATATACCCCCAGCACAGCCTCCATATACCCCAGCACAACTTCCATATACATCCAGCACAGCTTCCATATACCTCAGCACGGCCTCCATATACACCCAGCACAGTCTCCATATACCCCAGCACAGCCTCCATATACACCCAGCAGAACCTCCTCAGTTGTCAGGGCTGCCTGTCCCTGATGGTGAGTAGGCCCTCCCAGCTGTTGAGGGCCCCGACACTTGCCTGGGTATGCTGGGTGCTGATGCTGACCATGGCCCCTCCCTACAGCACCACCCCTCCACATAGTCTCGGGGCTATTTGGAGTGGACATGGCTATGTGGAATGGGTGGGGCTATGACTGGGCAGAGCTATGCCACATACACACACATACTGTACATACACTCAGCTTTTTATATTATATACTGTGCCTTGTGAAAGTATTTGGCCCCCTTGAAGTTTCAACCTTTTGCCACATTTCAGGCTTCAAACATAAAAATATCAATTTTAATTTTTTTGGTGAACTATCAACAAGTGGGACACAATCGTGAAGTGGAACAAAATTTATTAGATATTTTAAACTTTTTTAACAAATAAAAAACTGAAAAGTGGGGCGTGCAATATTATTCGGCCCCCTTGAGTTAATGCTTTATAGCGCCACCTTTTGCTGCGATTACAGCTGCAAGTCACTTAGGTATGCTCTATCAGTTTTGCACATCGACAGACTGAAATTCTTGCCCATTTTTCCTTGCAGAACAGCTGGAGCTCAGTGAGGTTGGATGGAGAGCGTTTGTGAACAGCAGTTTTCAGCTCTATCCACAGATTCTCGATTGGATTCAGGCCTGGACTTTGACTTGGCCATTCTAACACCTGGGTACGTTTATTTTTCAACCATTTCATTGTAGATTTTGCTTTGTTTGGGATCATTGTCTTGTTGGAAGATACATTTCCGCCCCAGTCTCAGGTCTTTTGAAGACTCCAACAGGTTTTCTTCCAGAATGGTCCTGTATTTGGCTCTGTCCAACTTCCTATCAATTTTAATATCTTCTCTGTCCCTGCTGAACAAAAGCAGGCCCAAACCATGATGCTGCCACCACCATGTTTGACTGAGGGGATGGTGTTTTTTTTTTTTTTTTTTTGAACCATCATTTTTATTGAGATGTAATCTTTTTATACAACAAGAAGTGAATAATGACAATTAGATGAGTAGTATTTAAATACAAAAATGAAAACATCTCAAGAGAATCATAAAAGTAAAAATGTCACCGGGATGGGCGCAAAAGTAAAATTGCAGTTTATCTTAAAGTTATTATTATCCCTGTGTAACTTTTTGTATAATTCATATGTCTTAAAATTCTGTCAAAAGAATGTTTGTATATCTTTGATATGTTTTTCAAAATTTAATAAAAACGAGATTAACCATAAAAGTAAAAATGTATCAATATCAAAAAAGATAATAAACCCTTCCCTCCCCTCCCCTTATGCCTTTTTCATTTGATTATTTTCACTTAATAAATATCTCTATTAAGATATAGATAATTATCTAAAGAAATTAATTTCGAAGGTTAAGTACTACATCTCAAATTACCTAGAGTGCCTTTCAAGTCCTCCACAGCGTACCACTCTGTGTGTTTATAAGGAATCATAAATCTCTCTATCTCTGTATCTGAGAAAGTCTTTAAAATGAACGGTTTCCATTTGTGAAAACATTTTTTGGTCAAATTGGTAGGATTTCTTAGTGTCTCCAAGGACTCGAAGTCTAATGATTTCCTGAGGGTATTTTGAACTATTTCAATTGAGGGAACAGTTTCATGAATCCAGTGTAGCAGAAGAAGCCTCTTAGCTACTAGAGAGATTGTGTGAAATAAGACATGCGTCCGGCAACCTGTGGAAGTGCCAATTGAGTAATGGAATAACCATACCATCGGATCATCTCTATTTTCGACAGGATATAATCCCGAGGCCAGATCTCCCACTTTTTTCCAATATTTTTGCGTCTCCGCACATGACCACATTCCATGTTCAAGATCGGTCAGGGGAGTCTTGCATTAAGGGCAATGCACCCATCTCTCTCTATTAGCTGGAGAAGGTGGAATATTGAAGCCTTTAATTATTCCATGCATAAGTCTATATTGAGTATCTCTCCACTTTTCATTTATGATATACTTTCTTATTAAGCCCCAACCTTTGAGTATGTTGTGAGTTAGATCTTGGTCAGTGAAATGTTTCCTCCATATAGAAAATAGTTTATGGGACCCTAATGGCCTGAGGGTTTTTTGTAGCTTGTTGTACAGGGAGGATATAGATGTGTCGCCAAGTGTAGTCCTCACCAAATCCCCCCCATTCACCTCCTTCTATCTCTGCCGAGACATCACGCAGACGGGACAGGAGATGTCGCTGTATTTGTAAACATTTTAACCATTGAGATCTCGGAAGATTAAATTTGTTTAAAATTTCTTCTCCAGTTAACCATCTCTTCTCCCCCGCATGCATGAGGTCCCCCAGAGTTTTTACCCCTCTCTCCTTCCACGCACTGAAGAGCGAGTTGTCAACCCCCTGTGGGAAGGACGGAGCGGCCCAGGGGTTCAGACTTTTAGAAATCTGCAATGAGAGATTCATTTTTTTCCTCACTGCCTTCCAAGTCATCACTGTGTCTCTGTAAATAGCTGTATTGATTCTTGAAGGCAGTTCTTTTTAATGATGAATGCAGCAGGGCCGACAGATCCCAAGGTTTTGAGAACTCCCCCTCCAGGCCTACATCAGAGAATTTGGAAGTATTATTGACCCAATCTAGGACATTTCTCATGACGCACGCCAGATTATAACCCCTAATATCCGGGACTCTCAATCCCCCTTCCTCTCTGGATTGCATTAGAGTTGTTAATTTAACTCTTGCTCTTTTGCCTCCCCATAAGAATTTTGAAAACGCAGTATTCAGTCGCCTGACATCATCATGTTTGAGTAGCATTGGGATTGTCTGGAGCAGATAAAGTAGTCTCGCGAAACTAATCATTTTGATCAGATGACATCAGCCCAACAGTGACAGGGGAAGATTTTTCCAGTTCTCTAGTTCCTTTTCTATTTTTTCAATTATTGGTATAATATTGAGTTTATATGTCAAATCGGGCGATCTGGCCAGCTGTACATCTAAATATTTCAGATTATTTTTTGCAACAGGGATTCCACAAAGTGTGGATCTGAATCCGTTTTGTATCCCATTTTTTTTTTTTCCAACTTTGATTTTTATTAATTTTTTAAGTCATGTCAACAATCAGAACAATACCAAATGTGATTTCATAATAATAAGTCCACATTACATTTTCCAATATCAAAATTCAAGAACATCAACATATATCCTCCATATATTACAATTGTTGGGAGTCCATGGAGAGATCCCATATCTGCCAAGTCTGGGTAAATTTGTCCATTGTGTTATGAAGCGTGGCGGTCAGTTGTTCCATTGATCGGAGGTCCTTTATCCGTATAAGCCAGTCGGACAACGAAGGTGGAGCCCTCTTCCTCCAATTGAGAGATATCAGGCATTTTGCTGCCGTAAGAAGAAGCATTAGGAGTTTGCTCTTGGGTTTATTCAAGCTTAAAGGGAACAGATTTAAGAGGTATAGAGCCGGGTCTACTGGTAGAATATGACCCATAACCCGTGTCAACACTGTTGCTATTGACCCCCAAAAGCCTCGGATTATCGGGCAGGACCAAAATAGATGGTATAATGAGGCATTTCTCTGGTCACATCGCCAACAATTATCAGGTATTGCCGGGTTGAACTTATGAAGCATCTCGGGGGTGTTATACCACGTCATCAAAATTTTCATCTGATTCTCTTTGTATAGAGTATTAATTGACGTTCTGAAGGTTCTCTCCCATATCACCTTCCACATCGAATCAGAGATTTCCCGTCCTAGCCATGTTTCCCATCGTGCCATATAGGCATGTTTGAGGGGACCTTGGATACTTCGAGAGTTCAAAATAGTATATATATCTGATATTAGACCCTTTGTAGAGGGTCCCCGAGAGCAAAGGGTTTCAAATTGGGTTGGTTTAGTATATTTATTAACTCCCATGATCGACGCGTGGTAGTGAATTATTTGTCGGTACGAAAAGCTAAGGGTTACCGGTAATTTATAAAGCGAGCATAGTTCGGTAAAAGAGCGTATTTTGTGGGTAAGTGGGTTTAGTATATCACGGAAACAAAAGAGGCCTGCTTCTGCCCATTTTCGCATAGTAGCAGAGTCCATGGCTCCCGAAATGTGTGGGCTATACAAGAAAGGGGTCAGAGAAGAGGTGTGTGTCGCCATCTGAAATTTAATCCTGCATCTATCCCAAATGCCTCTGGTGAAAGACATTGGTCCCAACAACATTTTGGAGGGAATCTCTGAGGGTTTGCCCCATATCAATGAAGCAGGGTGGTATGGAGCTAGCCATAATTGTTCTACCTCTGACCATCTGGTACAAGCTGACAATGTCGTCCAGTGAGACAAATGGCGTAGGTGCGTAGCGTAGTAGTATAGTAAAATATCTGGGCATGCAACACCTCCCTGTCGTCTTGGCGCACAAAGGACCGAGGCTGGTATTCGATGTCTCCCCGAATGCCAGATAAACTTCATTAAAAATGACTGGATTCTTTTTAGAATTACTACGGGTACTTTTACTGATAATGTTTCAAATAGGTATAAAAACCGGGGTATAATGGACATTTTCACAGCTGCTATTCTCCCCAAGAGCGAAATTTGTAGGGATGACCATTTTTTAAGCTGAGCTTCTACTTTCTGAATGAGGGGTGGGAAATTAGCTTGGAATATTGTTTTGTAGCTAGAGGTCATATTGATCCCCAGGTATCGGATGGATGTTGTGCGCCATGTATATTTATATAAACTTTTAAGGAGATGAAGTTTAGGTTCCGGGATATTTATGGGCAGTGCTTCAGTTTTTGTAGAGTTGATTTTATAGCCTGATAGTTTAGCATAAGATGCGATAGTGGCCTGTAGGTTAGGGAGGGAGGTTATAGGGTTTGTCAAGGAGAGTATAACATCATCTGCGAACAGGGCGATTTTGAATTGTTTACCTTTAAGCTGGATTCCCAATATATCCGGGTTCAGTCTAATTTGCGCAGCTAATGGTTCAATACTGAGGACATACAACAGAGGAGAAAGGGGGCACCCCTGTCGCGTTCCATTTTTTATGAGCAGGTCTCTGGAATGTGCGTGAGGAAGGCGCACCAGAGCAGTGGGTGATGAATATAGACCTTTCAGAGCCGTAACAAAAGGTCCCGACAGGCCAAAGTGGTGAAGAGAGTGGAACATGAATGTCCAATCTAGCCTGTCGAAGGCCTTCTCAGCATCTAAACTTAGCAAAAGGGCCTCCCCCGCTCCTCTGTTGGTCACCTCGACCAAGTCTAGGATACGTCTAGTATTATCCCCCGCCTGTCGGAAACGTATAAATCCTACCTGATCCTTGTGTATTAAATGTGGAAGCAAGGACCCCAGCCTCTCTGCCAAAAGCTTGGTGAAGATTTTCAAATCAGAGTTTAACAGACTGATGGGGCGATAGCTTGCACATTCCATCGGATCTTTGCCCTCCTTTGGGATTACAGTAATATATGAACGAAGAAGTGAGTCGGGTATCATCCCCCCCTCCATGAAATGATTAAACAGATTCACCATATGTGGGGATAGCATATCTATGTAGGTTTTATAGTAGAGATAGGGCAACCCGTCTGGACCCGGTGCTTTACGATTCGGTAGATTTTTCACTATTGCCGCAATTTCGTCCGACGTAATTTTCTGGTTTAGTTCGTCTAAAGCAGACTGGGATAGTTTAGGTAGGTGGCATGATGAGAGGTAATCGTCCAGAGATCGGTTTTGTTCACCTGGGGGTTGATGTGATGGGGGGGGAAGAGAGTAGAGGGAAGAATAATAATCATGGAAAATTTGAGCTACTTTAACCGGGTCATAATGGATCACACCTGTCGGATCCTTAACCCCTTCACGACCCTTGGCCCACCGTTTGGGCCATGAAAACAAGTTCGTTCCCGACCTTTGGCCCAAACGGTGGGCCATGGAATGATCGCGCTCCTGCGGCGCGTGTGAGGGGGGTGACTCAGGTGTCACTGTACATAATGCACAGTGACAACCTGTAGTACACCCCACGGGGGGTGGATTAACCCCCCCGTGCCCAGGGCCCCTCCGATCTGCAGTTTAAAAGTGAAACTGCAGATCTGAGAAAT
Organism: Allobates femoralis; assembly: GCA_033576535.1. Lineage (NCBI taxonomy): Eukaryota > Metazoa > Chordata > Amphibia > Anura > Aromobatidae > Allobates > Allobates femoralis. Next base: position 137,203,714 of record JARQOC010000006.1, read on the forward strand.
CACAGCGATTCCCCCCTCCCAGATCTGATTGGAGCTCTCCAATCAGATCTGGACGGGCGGATCGGCTGGTGCCCTCCCCCTACTCAGCCCCCCCAGCTCCAGGAAGCATTAGGGCCCCCCCTTGCCGCCTATCGCCCCCCCCCCGCCCCTCCGATCAGCTTCTTCTGCGGCGGCTGCACGCGGCTGCACTCCTGATGCAGCCGCCGTCATTCCTCTGTGTGCCCCTGCCCCCTTCCTCCTCCAGCCCCTCCTGTGTCTTGTCCCCCTACCTCCAGCCCCCCTTGTGTCCGGCCTGCCCCCCCCCCGCGTCCCCGCGATCCACCCGCCCTCCTCCTTCTGTAATGCAGTGCTAGTGCTGGCGGGCTCAGGCGCCCGCCGGTCAGCCTGCACAGCCTCCTCTCCCCCTGCTCATCCCCCCCCCCACCTTCCCCTGCTCACTCTCCCCCCCCCCCCAGGCCTAGTCCCCCACCTCTAGCCCCACTCACCCATTCCGGAGCAGCCCGCCGGCTTCCGATGGCTGCAGCTGCGGTGTGGTCCCTCCTCCTCTCAGAGGCTCCTCCTCCTCATGGGTAAGTATGAATGAATGAATGAATGAATGAATGGATGGATATGTGCATGCGTCCGTGGATGTGTGTTAGCGTGTCCGTGCATGTGTGCGTCCGTGGATGTGTGTTGGTGTGTCCGTGCATGTGTGCGTCCGTGGATGCGTGCGTGGATGTGGGTATGTGGATGTGTGTGAACTCCAGCGTCCGTGGATGTGTGTTAGTGTGTCCGTGCATGTGTGCGTCCATGGATGCGTGCGTGGATGTGCGTATGTGGATGTGTGTGAACTCCAGCGTCCGTGGATGTGTGTTAGTGTGTCCGTGCATGTGTGCGTCCGTGGATGTGTGTTAGTGTGTCCGTGCATGTGTGCGTCCGTGGATGTGTGTTGGTGTGTCCGTGCATGTGTGCGTCCATGGATGCGTGCGTGGATGTGCGTATGTGGATGTGTGTGAACTCCAGCGTCCGTGGATGTGTGTTAGTGTGTCCGTGCATGTGTGCGTCCGTGGATGTGTGTTAGTGTGTTCGTGCATGTGTGCGTCCGTGGATGTGTGTTAGTGTGTCCGTGCATGTGTGTGTCCCTGGATGTGTGTTAGTGTGTCCGTGCATGTGTGCGTCCGTGGATGTGTGTTAGTGTGTCCGTGCATGTGTGCGTCCGTGGATGTGTGTTAGTGTGTCCGTGCATGTGTGTGTCCGTGGATGTGTGTTAGTGTGTCCGTGCATGTGTGCGTCCGTGGATGTGTGTTAGTGTGTCCGTGCATGGTGGATGTGTGTTAGTGTGTCCGTGCATGTGTGCGTCCGTGGATGTGTGTTAGTGTGTCCGTGCATGTGTGCGTCCGTGGATGTGTGTTAGTGTGTCCGTGCATGTGTGCGTCCGTGGATGTGTGTTAGTGTGTTCGTGCATGTGTGCGTCCGTGGATGTGTGTTAGTGTGTTCGTGCATGTGTGCGTCCGTGGATGTGTGTTAGTGTGTCCGTGCATGTGTGTGTCCCTGGATGTGTGTTAGTGTGTCCGTGCATGTGTGCGTCCGTGGATGTGTGTTAGTGTGTCCGTGCATGTGTGCGTCCGTGGATGTGTGTTAGTGTGTCCGTGCATGTGTGTGTCCGTGGATGTGTGTTAGTGTGTCCGTGCATGTGTGCGTCCGTGGATGTGTGTTAGTGTGTCCGTGCATGGTGAATGTGGTGTTAGTGTGTCCGTGCATGTGTGCGTCCGTGGATGTGTGTTAGTGTGTCCGTGCATGTGTGCGTCCGTGGATGTGTGTTAGTGTGTCCGTGCATGTGTGCGTCCGTGGATGTGTGTTAGTGTGTCCGTGCATGGTGGATGTGTGTTAGTGTGTCCGTGCATGTGTGCGTCCGTGGATGCGTGCGTGGATGTGCGTATGTGGATGTGTGTGAACTCCAGCATCCGTGGATGTGTGTTAGTGTGTCCGTGCATGTGTGCGTCCGTGGATGTGTGTTAGTGTGTCCGTGCATGTGTGCGTCCGTGGATGTGTGTTAGTGTGTCCGTGCATGTGTGCGTCCGTGGATGTGTGTTAGCGTGTCCGTGCATGTGTGCGTCCGTGGATGTGTGCGTACGTGGATGACTGCGGATGAGTATCCTCTTGTTGTAGTCTCAGGGATCATAGTCATGGTGCACTGTATGACAGATCATTGTCACACAGTGCACCATAACTCTGACCCCAGAGTCTGTAGGAAGAGGACACTTGATCCCTTGCTGCAATCTCTGGATTGAGCAGAGGCGATCGAGCGTCGTGGGACCTTCGTTGTGGACTACGTCGGAGGCAGTCGAGCGCCGTGGGACCTTCGTTGTGGACTACGTCGGATCTTTATAATAAAGATGGAGTCCAAGTTTTGTTTGTTTTTTTTTTCAAATAAAAAGATTTTTCTCTGTGTCTATTTTCTGACTATTTACCAGAGATTCCTAATGGCGGGTCTAACATTGGCCCTATATTATGAATCTCGGGCTTAGTGCCAGCTGCCAATAACAAGCTGGCATTAACCCCTTTATTACCCAGTTTGCCACCGGCACCAGGGCAACTGGAAGAGTCTGGGTACAGCGCCAGAAAATGGCGCTTCAATGAATGCGCCATTTTTTGGGGCGGCTGCGGGCTGCAATTCGCAGCATGGGGGGCCCAGAACGCTTGGGCCTCTCCATGCTGTGGAATCCAGCCCCCAGCTGCCTAGTTGTACCTGGCTGGACCAAAAATATGGCGGAGCCCTATGTCATTTTTTTTTCTAGAATTAGTTCTAGAAAGAAAAAAAAAAGGGCTTTGCTGTATTTTTGGGTACCAGCCAGGTACAACGAGGCAGCTGGGGGTTGCTGGCAGTCCGTAGCTGCCAAGTTGTACCTGGCTGGACCAAAAATATGGCGGAGCCCCACGCCATTTTTTTTTCTAGAATTAGTCCTAGAAAAAAAAAAATGGGCTTCGCTGTATTTTTGGTTACCAGCCAGGTACAACGAGGCAGCTGGGGGTTGCTGGCAGTCCGTAGCTGCCAAGTTGTACCTGGCTTGACCAAAAATACGGCGGAGCCCCACGTCATTTTTTTTTTTTTACGTCTACCAATAAAATGACAAGGAGCTTTGCCTTATTTTTGGATGCCAGCCAGGTACAACTTGGTAGTTGGGGGGCTGCAATCCTCATCGTGGAGAGACCCAAATGTTGTGCCCCCCCACGCTGCAAATTGCAATTCACAGCCACCCCAGAAAATAGCACATTAGAGGTGCCATTTTCTAGTGCTGTACCCCAACTCTTCCAGTTGCCCTTGTGCTGGTGGCACACAGGAGCACTCCATACGTGACATGGTGTCCGCTAACAAGTTGAATGGAAAATTAGCTCCAATTATTAGCGGACACTATGTCGCGTATGGAGAGCCCCTGTGTGCCTAAACATTGGAGCTCCCCCACAAGTGACCCCATTTTGGAAACTACACCCCCCAAGGAACGTATCTAGATGCATAGTGAGTACTTGAACCCCCAAGTGGTTCACAAATTGATCCATAAAATTAAAAAAGTACTTTTTTTTCCACAAAAAAATTATTTTTTCATTTTTACGGATCAATTTGTGAAGCACCTGGGGTTCAAAGTGCTCACTATGCATCTAGATACGTTCCTTGGGGGGTCTAGTTTCCAAAATGGGGTCACTTGTGGGGGAGCTCTAATGTTTAGTCACACAGTGGCTCTCCATACGCAACATGGTGTCCGCTAACAATTCCAATTGTTAGCGGACACCATGTCGCGTATGGAGAGCCCCTGTGTGCCTAAACATTGGAGCTCCCCCACAAGTGACCCCATTTTGGAAACTACACCCCCCAAGGAACGTATCTAGATGCATAGTGAGTACTTGAACCCCCAAGTGGTTCACAAATTGATCCATAAAATTAAAAAAGTACTTTTTTTTCCACAAAAAAATTATTTTTTCATTTTTACGGATCAATTTGTGAAGCACCTGGGGTTCAAAGTGCTCACTATGCATCTAGATACGTTCCTTGGGGGGGTCTAGTTTCCAAAATGGGGTCACTTGTGGGGGAGCTCTAATGTTTAGTCACACAGTGGCTCTCCATACGCAACATGGTGTCCGCTAACAATTCCAATTGTTAGCGGACACCATGTCGCGTATGGAGAGCCCCTGTGTGCCTAAACATTGGAGCTCCCCTACAAGTGACCCCATTTTGGAAACTAGACCCCCCAGGGAACTTACCTAGATGGGTAGTGAGCATATTGAACCCCCAGGTGCTTCACAAATTAATGAAAAAAATAATATTTTGTGGAAAAAAAGTACTTTTTCATTTTTACGGATCAATTTGTGAAGCACCTGGGGGTTCAAAGTGCTCACTATACATCTAGATACGTTCCCTGGGGGGTCTAGTTTCCAAAATGGGGTCACTTGTGGGGGAGCTCCAATGTTTAGGCACACAGGGCTCTCCAAACGCGACATGGTGTCTGTTAACAATTTGAATGGAAATCAACCCAAATTGTTAGCGGACATCATGTCACGTTTGGAGAGCCCCTATGTGCCTAAACATTGGAGCTCCCCTACAAGTGACCCCATTTTGGAAACTAGACCCCCCAGGGAACTTATCTAGATGGGTGGTGAGCATTTTGAACACCCCAGTGCTTCACAAATTAATCTGTAAATATGAAAAAAGAAAATGCTTGTGGAAATAAAAGTACTTTTTTATTTTTACGGATCAATTTGTGAAGCACCTGGGGGTTCAAAGTGCTCACTATGCATCTAGATACGTTCCCTGGGGGGTCTAGTTTCCAAAATGGGGTCACTTGTGGGGGAGCCCCAATGTTTAGGCACACAGGGGCTCACCAAACGCAACATGGTGACAGCTAACAATTTGAGCTGATTTTTATTCAAATTGTGAGCGGACACCATGTCGCGTTTGGAGAGCCCCTGTGTGCCTAAACATTGGAGCTCCCCCACAAGTGACCCCATTTTGGAAACTAGACCCCCAGGGAACATATCTAGATGGGTAGTGAGCATATTGAACCCCCAGGTGCTTCACAAATTATTGAAAAAAAAAGATTTTTGCGGAAAAAAAGTACTTTTTCATTTTTACAGATTAATTTGTGAAGCACCTGGGGGTTCAAAGTGCTCACTATGCATCTAGATACGTTCCCTTGGGGGTCTAGTTTCCAAAATGGGGTCACTTGTGGATGAGCTCCTATGTGGAGACGCACAGGGGCTCTCCAAACGCAACATGGTGTCCGCTAACAATTTGAGCTCATCTTGCATTCAAATTGTTAGCGGACACCATGTCGCGTTTGGAGAGCCCCTGTGCGTCTCCACATTGGAGCTCCCCCACAAGTGACCCCATTTTGGAAACTAGACCCCCAAAGGAACGTATCTAGATGCATAGTGAGCACTTTCAACCCCCAGGTGCTTCACAAATTGATCCATAATAATGAAAAAAGAATTTTTTTGTGGAAAAAAAAGTGCTTTTTCATTTTTATGGATGAATTTGTGAAGCACCTGGGGGTTTAAAGTGCTCACTATGCATCTAGATACGTTCCTTGGGGGGTCTAGTTTCCAAAATGGGGTCACTTGTGGGGGAGCCCCAATGTTTAGGCACACAGGGGCTCACTAAACACAACATGGTTACAGCTAACAATTTGAGCTGATTTTTATTCAAATTGTTAGCGGACACCATGTCGCGTTTGGAGAGCCCCTGCGTGCCTAAACATTGGAGCTCCCCCACAAGTGACCCCATTTTGGAAACTAGACCCCCCAGGGAACATATCTAGATGGGTAGTGAGCATATTGAACCCCCAGGTGCTTTACAAATTGATCTGTGAAAATAAAATTGTACTTTTTTTTTCACAAAAACTTTCTTTTAGCCTAAATTTTTTCGTTTTCACATGGCAACAGCATAAAATTTATCCTAAAATTTGTTGGGCAATTTCTCCTGAGTACACCGATACCTCATATGTGGTCATAAACCACTGTTTGGGCGCACGGCAGGGGTCAGAAGGGAAGGAGCGCAATTTTACTTTTTGAATGTAAAATTAGCTCTAAAAGTCAAATTGCGCTCCTTCACTTCTGAGCCCTGCCGTGCGCCCAAACAGTGGTTTATGACCACATATGAGGTATCGATGTACTCGGGAGAATTTGCACAACACATTTTAAGATCCATTTTATCCTGTTGCCCATGTGAAAATGAAAGAATTGAGGCTAAAAGAACATTTTTGATAAAAAAAATTAAAATATCCATTTTTTGTTTCCACTTTGCTTTAGTTCCTGTGAAGCACCTGAAGGGTTAATAATCTTCTCGAATGTAGTTTTGAGTAGCTTGAGGGGTGCAGTTTTTGGAATGGTGTCACTTTTGGGTGTTTTCTGTCATGTACACCCCTCAAAAGGACTTCAAATGTGATGTGGTCACTAAAAAAAATGGTTTTGTAAATTTTGGTTGAAAAATGAAAAATTGCTCATGAACTTTGAACTCTTATAACGTCCTAACAAAAAATTTTTTTTTTTCCAAAATTGTGCTGATGTGAAGTAGACATGTGGGAAATATTATTTAATAACTTTTTTCTGTCACATATCTCTCTTGTTTATCAGAAAAAAAAATTAAAAATGTGAAAATTGTGAAATTTTCAAAATTTTTGCCATATTTTTGATTTTTTCACAAATAAACGCAAAAATTATCGACTTAAATTTAACACTAGCATGAAGCCCAATATGTCACGAAAAAACAATCTCAGAATCGCTAGGATCGGTTGAAGCGTTCCCGAGTTATAACCTCATAAAGGGACACTGGTCAGAATTGCAAAAAAGGCCAAGGTCTTTAGGGTCAAAATAGGCTGGGTCATGAAGGGGTTAATACCGTATGGGGAATTATTAGTGGCCTGATCCCTCAATCTCTTAGCCAACATCGTGTGTGCCTTATTGCTGTATTCATAGAATTTCTGCCTAGAATATCTAAGAAGGATCTCCACCTTACTATGGGAGATGGCTTTCAGTTGGCTTCTCAGGTCCACTATTTCTTTAAGAAGCGATCTGGTTGGGTGTGTCAGTAGTCGTGCCTCTGCTTTCCTTAATTCCCCTTCTATTTGCAGGTATCGGGATTTTGCATCCTTTTTAATCCTAGATGATAGTGCAATGCACTCACCCCTGAAAACCGCCTTATGGGCTTCCCATAGGACAGAAAATGACGGAGAAGTGGGGGTGTTTTCTGTAAAGTAGTTTACAAGGGATTCCCGCAGTTTGTCTCGTGTAATTTCATTAGTGAGAAGGGACTCATTCAGTCTCCAATGATTCAACTTAGGTGGAACTGGCAGCAATTTGAGATCTATTATCAAAGGGGCATGGTCTGTCCATGTTATAGTGCCAATGGAAGCTGATAACAATGAGCGAACTGAAATCACGTCCCCAAAGAAATAGTCTATACGGCTGTGAGAGCCATGCGGGTGTGAGTAGAACGTGTATCTCCTATCCGTCGGGTTGTCAATGCGCCATAGGTCATATAGTGTGTATCTACGAATAAGTTTCCGAAAGTCAGTGGAGACCCGTTCTGTCAATTTTGCATTACTGGAAGGTTTATGGACCAACCTGTCTCCAGTCTTGGAAAATGCCATATTAAAATCCCCCCCAATTATTTGGGCCATTCCCCGATCAGGGTGTAAACGGGCTAATACTGAGGTTACAAACTTTACCTGGTTTGTGTTAGGGGTATATAGGTTGCACAACATAATTGGTGTTCCTCCTATGCTCCCATATACAATGACAAATCTGCCTTGAGGATCTATATCAGTTTTTGTTACCTGGAGTGTGCAATGACGGGAGATCAAGATCGCCACTCCAGCCGTTTTGTTCTTAGCCGTGGCTGAGAAAGTAGTAGGAAACCAATGGTGTGCAAATCTAAGGGAACCCGAAGTCGTAAGATGTGTCTCCTGTAAAAATACGATATCCGCTTTGGACTCCCGCATTTCCCGTAGCGTCAGCCTTCTTTTTAGGTCTGAGTTTAGACCTTTTACAGTAAGAGAGAGTAACTTAACCATTGTAAAATATGGGTTTTCTCAAAGCTTTTAAAAGGAGATATATATAATGTCTTGGTGGGATTGTAGACTCCGTGAGCGTTGTCGTGTGGGCTTGGCTGGTATGGAAACATTAGGCATGTACTGTATATCAAAACAATAATAGTATAACCAAACTTTGAAAGAGTGAGAAAGACAAAAAGAAAAAACAACAACCTCTTCATATTGTAGGACAATAACATGTAGTCCCAAAATGAGAGTCGGACACGGTATGGCATCAGTCGCCAAAGTCAGCTACCTAGAGCTACTGTACCACTTAATAAGTCATAGGACCTATAATACAACTCTCATCTGTGGGGGTACACGTGAGAACCTCAAGAACAGTTACCATAGAAAGTCCCCCCCCCCCCCAAGAGCTGTCTATTCTCGCCCAGAGGCCCAGATGGGTACATATAGATTCCCACAACTAATACAGATATTAAAGAAAATATAAGCATAATAGCCAGGCATTAGATTATACAGTCACCAATCACGCCGGGTCTCGTCTCCTGGGGAGCCTCCTTGTCGTTTGACGAGGTGTGGATTGTTGCCATGTTTGTTGTAGTGGGGGCAGTCCCTGCGATACGGACCAGTCGGGTAGGTCTGGCCTTTCGATGGTCAGTGTACGGCAGAAAGACACCAGGTCATCTGGATTTCTCAGAGTGGCCACCCTTTCTCCCCTCTTAGCTGAGAGGCTAAAAGGGAAGCCCCACCGATAGGGAATATGATTGTCTTGTAGGATGCTTAACAGTGGTCTCAGTGCTCTGCGTTGCTGTAAAGTAATCCACGAAAGATCCTGATATAGCTGTATTTTCACATTATTGTGGGTGATCTGCTTGAGCTGTCTTGCCTTTGCCATGATGTCTTCTTTCAGGGAAAAGTCAGTAATCCGGCAGATGATATCTCTAGGATTGCCCGTCATGGTCTTTGGTTTCAGGGCTCTATGAGCTCTATCCATTTTAATTGGATGGTCAGCTGGGCGGCGTAGCACTGTGTTGAAAACTTTTTGTAGGGTACCCGCTACGTCTTCCACCTCTCTCGTCTCTGGGATCCCTCTGACCCTGATGTTATTTCGGCGTCCCCTATTGTCCAGATCCTCTATGTGTCGCTGGAGATCTCTTATAATTGAGGCTTGAGCAGCCGTCTGGGATTGGAGGTGCCGAATGACCGCCCTGGCCTGGTTATGGTCTTCCTCAAGTTGGTGAACCCTTTGGGTCAGAGCCACCACCTCCCGCCTTGTTGCTGCTAGTTCTGAACGACAGGTCTCTTTGATCTCGGCTACCATCTGTTTGAAGTCGTGCTTGGTTGGCAGCTGTTGCACGTATCGCCACCAGTCAGAAGGGGGCGGAGGAGGGTATGGGTATTCCCGGGTGAGGTGTGGTGGGCCAGGTTCCTGATTCATATGATCTCCTCCTGAGTCAGTTGACAGGGACCCAGAACCTCCAATCAATTCTCTGTGCTCCAAGGGGGCAACAAGGGCCTGGCGTGGTGATCGAGACGATCTCTGCGGGCGACTGGGTTCCTCCAAGGCCTGAGTCGCCCAGTTGTCACCTGCCCAGGTAGAGCTCCATCTGTCCCCATCTGAGAGATCAGCAAAGTCTCTCCGGAAGCTCTCAGCATCTGAGGGTCCCTCATATTGGGCAGAATCGTCTAGGTTCCTCGTGCCCCTTTCTGACAGGGTATCCGGCTTCTCACTAGGCTCCACTGTCATCTCAGGTGGGAGGAGGGGTGTGCTGGGGTACATATCCTCTTCTCCCTCTCTATCATCTGCATTGGAGCTTCCTTCACTTATAGGGTCATAGTGTAGCTTTATTGGGATCAGTACCGGAGTACAGTCTTGCTGGTTATCAGGGAAAGGGTCCTTATGACTAGATCCTGGCCAGGGCAGAGTGTCAGGTAGAAGGATCTGCGAGTCATTAGTTGTCTGGGGCCCTGCCCCCTCTACTGGAGAGATGTACATCAGGCTGTGCTCCTCTTCACTCCCCCTCCCCTCCAGATCAGCCAGCACAGGAAAGCCCTGGGATGAAGAAGGGGCTGTACTACAGGGTGCCATTTTGTGTTCACTGCAGGCTCCTGAGACCTGCTTCCTCTCTTCCAGCCCTGTGTCTCTCGTAGCAGCTGTGGGCCTGTGTAGACTGTCTTGTGACAGCATCTCTGACTCACCACTGATATGAAGTGCTGGTGTCGGGTGCTGTGCAGTCTGCAAGCCGGTGGCTCCCTGACTCCTCGGCTTTCCTGCAGCATGATCAGGGGTTACTCCACTCCTGGCCAGGTATTTATCCAGGGCACCCGGTGCCTGTACTCCTGGCTCTTTGGGTGTCTTGTGGGTCCTCTTCTTACCCATCTCTGGGCCTCTGGAGCTGTTTTATTGCTGATTTATGCTCTCAGGAGCAGGAGCTCAAGTTTCATGCGACTGCTCCCATTCAGGTCCGGACACGCCCCTTGTATCCCATTTTTAAGAAAGAGAATTTCACATTTGTCTCTATTTAACACAAATCCTGATAATGTTCCTATTTTTTCTATGTTGTCTAGGATTGTTTTAAGATCTCTTTGGGGATTTTGTACAAACAAGATAATATCGTCAGCAAAAAGGGACAGCTTAACCTCCTTCTCGCCTACCCTAAGGCCTTCATGGGTGTTCTGAGCGGTTAGATTTAACGCTAGTGGTTCGATCGCTAAGTTAAAGAGAAGAGGCGACAGCCGACAGCCCTGGCGAGTTCCCTTCTCCAGTTTGAATGTTTCTGACTAGAATCCCGGGTTGCTCACACATGCCCTCGGGTTGCTGTACAGAGACCTCAAAAATTGGCGGAAGAGTCCCACCAAACCGATAGCATCTAGGACCCAATCCAGCCATGACCACCTCACATTGTCAAATGCTTTCTCTGCATCTAGGGTGATCACGGCTGGATCCCCCATCTCTTCCGGCCCACGATGTCTCGTTACATCAATGAGTAGCATGGCTTTTCTAATGTTAGTAATTGTCGATCGTCCTTTCACAAAACCTGATTGATGTGGTTGTATCAGCCTAGCAAGCATTGCTGCCAACCTATCTGCTAGAATTTTCGACAGAAGCTTTAAATCTTTTATCAAAGAGATAGGTCCATAACTAGATGGGTCCGATTGAGGTTTGCCTGGTTTGAGGATCAGTTTTATATGGGCCATATTCATTCTCTCTGGGATCGGAGAGCCTCTCAATATAGAATTGTATAGTTCCATCAAAACAGGAGAAATCTGTTCTTTCAAAGCTTTGAAGAAGACCCCATTGAAGCCATCAGGTCCCGGTGCTTAACCAGGGTTCAATGAATTAATTGCCATTTCTATTTCATTTGTTGAGATGGGACTATTTAAAAAGTGTTTTTCATCCTCTGACAGGCCAGGCATATTAATGGAATTCAGCCATGTTTTGTCAGCCATTTTATTTACATTGCTTTCCCTATATAACGTGGCATAATGTTTTCCTAGTATCTGGGTAATTTTTTTAGGATCAGACCAAAGTTTGCCGTGTTTGTCGCTGATTGTTAGTATGGAGGTGGTTGGTCTTTTGCCCCTCGCCATTCTCGCCAGTAGACGTCCAGCTTTATCTCCATACCTATTTAGTTCTATTTCCATATAGTTTCTATACAGGTCTTCCCTCCGAGCTGCCCATACGTCAAACGACTCCTTTGCCGCTATTCAATTCTCTCTATCTGACTCATCCATAGTCCTTTTATAAGTGAGGTACATCTCCCTCACTCTAAGACTGGCTAATATGTATTTTTCTTTAACTTTCTTCTTAAGTCTGACACTGTGAGCCATGATGTGTCCTCGCAAGACCGTCTTCGCCGTCTCCCAGAACAATCCCGGAGTAGATACATGTACTGCATTATTTGAATAAAAATCAGACCACCATTCTTTGAAGAGTTTACCAAAATTCTCTTCTCTTGTTAGCGTATCAGGGAACCTCCACAAATAATCTGTTCCTTTAGGGAAAACATCTTTAGTCTCTAATATCATTGGACTATGGTCGGATATAACCATGTCTCCCATCTCCGCCTCCAAAACTCTCTGAAACAGACAGGTCGAGGTGAAAAACATATGAAGCCTCAACCATGTTTTATGAGCATGAGAAAAGTGGGTAAACTCCCTTTCAAGGGGATGTAGCGTGCGCCATGAATCAACCAGATTGCAACTATTGAGTAGGTTCTCTAAAAGGTTTGACCTGGGAGGGAGTCTCTCTCCGCCCCTGGCAGAACACAGTAAATCATCTCTCTTTCTGTCCTCTAGCTCATTAAGCACCCAATTAAAATCTCTCCCAAGTATTTTGTTATTCTCTTGATCCATCAGAATTTGACCAATCAAATTTTGGAAAAAGGATTTTTGTAATGTGTTCGGAGCATATATATTATACAGACTATAAGTTACATTTTGAATCTGAATGTTCATATGAAATAATCGTCCATTATCATCTGATGACGAGGACAATATCTGGTGGGTAAGGGTTTTATTAATAAGTATCACCACACCAGCCTTTCTGTCATCAGCCCCTGAGCCAAACACCTCCCCCACCCACAATTTTTTAAGTCTAAAGTAGTCGTTTGGAGTGAGGTGCGTCTCCTGCAGCAGTGCCACATCAGCTCCAAGCCTTTTAAGGTGTCGGAGTACCATTATACGTTTAGCCGGGGATCGGAGGCCCTTAACGTTCCATGAAATCCACCTCACCATTTCTACTATGGACGAGCGATTTTAAGTGATAGATGAGGGACATGCACTTTGGATGTGAAGCGCTAATGTATTTCATAGTGGTCGCTAGATATGTGGTGGTATGAAAAGGCATCAAGCAAGATAATAATAGCAAGGCATTATTTTCCCCTTTCCTAAATCCCAGCCCTATCTTATCCCCCCCCTCCATTCTCTCCTCCTCCAACCTTAAGGATTGATGACTTCACTTTTTTCCTCCTGGCTGAAGCAGGAAGCTCTACCCTCCTCTTTTTTCTTAATATCTATAAATTCTATCAAGTAAGATTGCCAGTCTGACCCCAGACCCCATGAACTTGAACATAAAATTGAATACGGTCTGCATTGTCTTAAGAGTGCAGATATCATCCCCACGTAGACCAAATATAAGGCCCTCACAGAACCCATGACAAACAAGGAAGTATAAACCCATTGTAGCCTTTTACACTCTATTCCTCCCCATCTCCTATACCAACAGTCTTGTGTAGTCCATATTGCATTTCCCTCGCCCTCCCCCAGTTTAAGATCAAAAGTCAAACCGAGTACTAAATCGCTCAGGCTTCTTCTCGTCGTAGGCTCAGGCACTTGACGGTCAAATCTATGGAGAGAGACAAAAAACAACAAACAAAAAGAAAAGGGGGGGGGAGCGAAAGAGAAGGGTGGGGGGGGGAAAGTAGGGAGGAGTTACCCCCTCTCGCTGCGACCAATCATTGTTACCATGACCATTCCAAAAAGAGGTGTAGAAGGGGTAAGACAAGACAGTCTCTTATAGCAAGGAAGCCGATCGGGCACGAAAAAGAAGAAGAGGTGAAAGAAAACAACAAACACCGTATTTCGCTCCCTCTATCGTCTTGTAAATGTGTAACCATCTCCGGTTATAGTCAGAGTCCAGGGGTGAATCAAAGCAGCAGTGTTAAACAGAAACCTAGGTTTTCTTCACTCTAATGGCCACTTTACACGCGGCTACATTTCTAGCTTATCCACAGGTAACTTACTGGCTGCAGTGAAATCATGGAGACATGGTTCTATCTTGTTGCTGTGTACAAATGGAATAATGTCTCCATGATTTCACTGCAGCCAGTAAGTTACCTGTGGATAAGCTAGAAATGTAGCCGCGTGTAAAGTGGCCATTAGTTGTTTCAAAAAAGAAATATCATCGTGACTCTTTCCCTTTCCAGTCAAGTGGGTTGTCTTATCTTTTCCTATTCCATCCGGACGTCGGCTGACGCTGTAGTCTAGGAGACTGCAAATGGTCTTGGGAGCGTTGTGACAGTGATTCTGATCTCAGTTTATATGCTCTTGATGAAACAGTACCACCTTCCAGTCCCCCCTCAAGTGTAGGGGTTTCTCCCACTCCCCCAGAGCTGCTCAAACTCGACCCATGTCCTTCCAGCGTAGTACATCTTTTAGTAATTATCTTCATAGCTTCTACAGGGTCAGTGAAAGAGATCATGTCACCTGCTGGGGTTCTAAATCGCAGGGTGGCCGGATAATTCAGCTGAAACCTGATGTTTTTCTTGAACAGTGTGGTACAGGCGTCACTGAATGCTCTTCTTCTCCTGGTAGCCTCAACTGAATAGTCAGCAAATAGTAAGACTCTATGGCCCAAGATCAGGAGTGGATGCTTTTTAGCCTTGTAGACACGAAGGATCTCCTCTTTGTCTCTGTGATTGAGATATTTGGCTATGGCGTGCCTCGGTTTATCAGAGTCTCTATCACGTGCAGAGCCGTTATTTGTATTCCCTCCAGGAGCTTCTCTTGGGGGACCTATTCTGTGTATGTGCTCAGTTCTGCACTTATGGGAGAGGCCCAGTTCTTTTGGTAGCTCAACTTCAAAAACTTCAACGAGTTGGCCCGGTGAGATGGACTCAGAGAGGCCCACAATTTTAAGATTGCTGCAGCGAGTTCTGTTTTCAATATCTTCAAGTTTGTTCAAAGTATAAGATGACTGTTTCTGTAGATCATGCACCTGTTGTTCTAAGTCTAACGCTCTCTCCTCTGCAGCAGCAATCCTATCTTCAGCCTCCTGTAATTGTTGGTCATGGTGCTTGACTTTAGATTGTAATTCTTTTGTAGCTGCTGCTACCAGATCTGAGACTGCCTGCCTGAATTCTTCAGCTAAGTGGGACGCCATTTCCTTTGCCAGCAGCTTATAGTCTATCTGCTGCTGACCAGGTATATTCATATCTGGCCTTCCCTGCGGCCAGGCGTCCCCCTGCCACTGGCTTTGTACTGTGCCTTCTTTGTCCCTCACTGCAGAATCTTCACTTGCTGGGTCCTCTGACCACTCTCCTCCCTCCATTCCTCTCCCGCTCCCCACATCTGCTGGAGCAGCCTGATTCAGCTTGCCCTCCACCGCTATTTTGCGCTTCCCGCGTTTTACCTCCGGTCCCTGCGCTGCCCCATCTGTCTCCGTCTCACCTCCCCGAGTGACATAGCGGTCCATAGGGGCCGGTGTGTTGGATCTTCCGCCACTCATTGCGGAAGGCTTAGACGTCCCGGGGCCTGGGGATTCCTGAAAATGGTGAGGAGGGCTCCGGAGCTCTTCTAAGTGCGACTGCACATGGTGGCGCCGGAACCGGAAGTCGGTTGATGGTGTTTTGAGGGTGATGAGCTGTGTTGCTTTTACGCCAAACATATCGTTTTGCATTGTGGCCAAAAAGTTGATTTTGGTTTCATCTGACCAGAGCACCTTATTCCACATATTTAGTGTGTCTCCCAGGTGGCTTGTGGCGAACTTCAAATGAGACTTTTTATGGATATCTTTGAGAAATGGCTTTCTTCTTGCCACTCTTCCATAAAGGCCAGATTTGTGCACTGTACGACTGATTGTTGTCCTATGGACAGACTCTCCCACCTCAGCTGTAGATTTCTGCAGTTCATCCAGAGTGATCATGGGCCTTTTGGCTGCATCTCTGATCAGTCTTCTCCTTGTTCGAGATGAATGTTTAGCGGGACGGCCGGGTCTTGGTAGATTTGCAGTGGTCTGATACTCCTTCCATTTCAATATGATCGCTTGCACAGTGCTCCTTGAGATGTTTAAAATTTGTGAAATCTTTTTATATCCAAATCCAGCTTTAAGCTTCGCCACAACAATATGTTGGACCTGCCTGGTGTGTTCCTTGGGCTTTATGATGCTCTCTGCTCTTGAAACAGAACCCTGAGACTATCACAGAGCAGGTGTATTTATACGGAGACTTGATCACACACAGGTGGATTCTATTTATCATTACCAGTCATTTAGGACAACATTGGATCATTCAGAGATCCTCACTGAACTTCTGGAGTGAGTTTGCTGCACTGTAAGTAAAGGGGCTGAATAATATTGCACGCACCACTTTTCAGTTTTTAATTTGTTAAAAAAGTTTAAAATGGGGGGCGGGACCTGCTGCTGATGGCGCCGGTCGCACACTAAAGGAGCTCCTTAGCAGAGACCCGAGAAACGGCACCCAAGCACCCTGCACGGACGCCCAGACGCACAAGAACAGTACTATCAGGTCGGTGACAGCCCCCGGACACCGGGACAATGCCCCGCGCAGCCTCCAAACGCCGCCAGACCGAAAATAAGGTCACTGACTACTACGCGGCTGATTCCAGGCGGGCCTCTCCCTCTAAGATGGCGCCGGAGCGGGAGCGGGAAAGCGACCCCTCTACAGCGCGTACAACAGCTTCCCCTCGCCTAGGGGCACTCACCCGCACTGTTCCAAGCCCCCGGTCTCCCGGGCCAGAGACCGGCTCGGGAGATGATGCCCTGGTGACACAGGGGATGCTGCGCTCCCTCTTGGGCTCACTCAGACAATCCATAATGGAGGATATGAGGGTCCTGGTGGGCTCACTCAGAGAGGAGCTGGGTGCCCTGGGCGAGAGAACGGATCGGCTTGAGGGGAAGATGGGCGACATAGCCAAAGCCCATAATGACCTGGCAGATAGCCACGACGAACTGGATAAAGACATGGGGGCTGTGCAGGCCACCTTACACCACCTGGAGGATAAAATGCGGTGCAATAACTTTAAACTAAGAGGAGTCGCCGAATCAGACACAGAAAACGACGTCCCGGTGTTGGTGGGAAAGTTTTTAATGGTGGCACTCCCGGACACCCCGACATCTGACCTGGAGATCGCACGAGCGTTCAGGATACCGAAACCCACACACCTCCCAGACAAAGTGCCGAGAGACATTCTGGTTTACATGATCCGACCGGGAGTGGTGGACCGACTACTGAAAAGAATGAGGCAAGGCCCAGCACTACCTGATCCTTACAAAGGACTTGCAACATTTCCAGACTTGTCGCCTGGCACCCTAGCCAGGCGTCGTGCATTTGCATCCAGCTGCAAAATTCTACGTGACCGTGGGATGATGTATGCATGGGGATCCCCGGTGTCATTGAATTTCCGGTACCAGGGCAGAAGACATACTTTCTCATCACCAACGTTGTTGCGCCGAACCCTGAAGGAATGGCGCCTCTCCTCCACTACGCCACAACGCTCTCCGCGTACTGAAGGAGAATCAAGAGATACCAACCTACCAGATGTGGGGGTCGCATAACTGATCTCATACCACTTACTCGGGTCTCTTCTGACCGGCTCTGTATATCCTTTTAGAGTAGCCCAAGTAGATAGCCTTACCTTGTTTCGTTTTGGTTTGGTCTATCTGAAGGGGCACTGTGCTGTGTCCCCTGAAGGGGCGGACTCTTTCCCCCAGTCTGTATCTTTAAAAAAAAAAAAAAGATACCTAATCTGTTTACATATATGTGTATATGTTTCGCATTGTAGTACTGTGTGTCTCCTTTCCACCTGTTTCCCATGATTCTATCGCTCCTACCCCTCCTTGTCTCCCTGCTATTCCCCTCTCTCTCTAAATATCTTCTCTGTCACTCCTTCTCTCTACCCGGAACTCCGGATACATCCTAACGTCCTCCTTTTATCTTCTTTCAGTCCCCCCCAAGAGACTCGTTAGTCTCTATTGGTTTAGTACACTTCATTTTGGGTCCGGGGGGTGGGTTGCGGGGGCTGGGGGTGGGTAGTGATGACGCTCAGCCTCCTCTCCCTAAACGTCCGGGGTCTTAACTCCCCGGCCAAGCGCTCTTTTGCCTGGAGGGAGATTCGATCTTCCCGAGCGGAGGTGATATATCTCCAGGAGACTCATCTCTTAGAAGCCGATAATGGTAGGATGCAACATGGGGGCTTCCCCACATTTTCCACGCCAATGCAAAAGAAAAAAAGGCGGGGGTCTGCATAATGGTTAGTCATAAAATACAGTTTTGTCTGGGGGAGGTGATAGCGGACCCCGAGGGCCGCTTTGTGGTGGTTAAGTGTGAGATCGGAGGCACCCCATATACGCTGGCGAGCGTATACGCTCCAAATAGGGGCCAACTAAAATTTGCAAGAACAGTCTTTAAGATCTTAAGAGAACGCTCAGTGGGCTGACTCGTAATCGGAGGTGATTTCAATTTGATTTTGGACCCCCGATTGGACTCCTCTTCCTCACTTTCGGGCAGGGGGGTACCCATGGGTCAGTTGTGTCGGGAGTACCACCTACACGACGTCTGGAGATATCACCATGCAGAGGAGAGGGACTTTTCCTTCTTCTCTCATGTGCACAAATCCTACTCTAGAATAGATTATTTTCTGGTCAACGATTTGGCACTAGAGAGGTGTGAGTCATCGGGGCTGGGTGTGATCACATGGTCGGACCATGCTCCGATCACTCTGGATATTGTTCTGGACTCGGGAGGGGGTACGACCCGACACTGGAGACTTAACCCAGGCCTCCTGTTGGAGAACGGAATCGCTGATGGCGTGAAGGCCTCACTGAGCGACTACTTTGAGACGAATGATAACGGGGAGATCTCGGATGAGACTCTGTGGGAAGCAAAGAAGGCGGTCATACGGGGTCTATTGTTACAAAAAGCGTCGCATCTAAAAAAGAAACGGGGCAAATTACTGGAGGAATGGACAGCTGAAATAACAAGATTGGAAACGGCGAACAAAGCCTCTCCCTCCCCGCAGATCCTCGCACAAATTTTGCTAATACGCAATAAACTACGTGCCCTGTTGTTGCGGCAGCATGAGATAAGTCTCAGGAAACTCAAAATGAGATACTATGAAGCAGGAGATCGGGCGGGGAAACTGCTTGCACGCAGAATCAAAAAGAAAACGGTTAAGTCCATGATCACGGAAATGAAGGGGGGAGGAGGTAAATTAGTAAGGGACCCGGCTCAGGTGGTAGAGGTCTTTGCGACCTACTATGAGGCGCTGTATAATTTAAAACATGACAAAGACACCCCCCAACCCACCGTGGAAGGGATCAGAATTTTTTTGGAAAAACTAAACCTCCCGAAGGTCCCTCCGGAGAAACTGGAAGAGTTGAATAACCCAATCACCTTGGAAGAGGTAATGAGAGCACTCGGCGGGTTGAAATCCAACTCGGCTCCTGGCCCTGATGGGTTTGTAGGAGAGTACTACAAGATGTTTGGCAGGGAGTTGGCCCCGTACCTTCTCAGGGTGTTCCATTTGTGGCAGTCTAGAGGTAACATACCGGCCTCTGCACTTGAAGCCACAATCACTACAATCCCGAAACCCGGGAAGGACCGGGACCGCCCTGAGAACTATAGGCCAATCTCTCTGCTTAACGTAGATCTTAAAATATTCTCCAGGCTCCTGGGGGACCGGCTGGGGGCGGTGGTCCCCTTGGTGGTTGATCCTGATCAGGTGGGATTCGTGCAGAAGAGGCAAGCTCGGGATGGGACTAGAAGGATGCTGAATCTGATTGAGGTGGCGGAGAGGAGGGGGTGTCCCAGTGTATTCCTGTCCCTGGACGCGGAAAAAGCGTTTGACAGGGTGCACTGGGGATACCTCCGGGAGGTCCTCTCCGCCTTTGGATTTTCAGGCCCCATCGTTTCAGCCGTCCTCAGTCTGTATTCCAACCCGTGCGCTAGAGTGTTCTCAGCAGGTTACCTTTCAAGATCTTTCCCAATAACAAACGGCACTCGGCAGGGATGCCCACTCTCCCCACTAATATTTGCTCTGGTAATGGAGCCATTGGCGGCCTGCCTGAGAGCTGATCCTGAAATCAGAGGCATTCAGGTGAGGGAGAAAAAACATGTAGTGGGTCTCTATGCCGATGACGTAATAATAACCATGACTGAGCCACTACTCTCCCTCCCCAGAGTGGTGCAAACACTTGACCTCTTCTCGCGGGTCTCATACTACAGGGTGAACGCCTCCAAGTCTATGATCCTCCCGGTGGGAGTGGAAGGAAGGGTGGCGGCTCGGCTGAGAGGCCTTTTTCCCTTCAAGTGGTGCCCGAATGGGGTCCCTTATTTGGGAATACTGTTATGCCCTACAAGCGAAGTGGCCGCCCGAAACATAGACCATCTGCTATCTGCGCTGGGTACCGCCATGAGAGATTTCCCAGTAGCTACCTTATCATGGATTGCGAGAGTGCAAACAGTTCGTATGATGTGGCAACCAAAGATTCTGTACCTCTTTAGGTGCTTGCCACTCCAGTACTCGCGGACCCAGTTGGCACGTCTGCAATCCATGATAAATAAATGTGTATGGGCAGGGAAGCCCTCCAGAGTAAGGGGGAAAATCATGTACCGCCGGATCACAAAAGGAGGTATGGGGGTGCCTGATGTGGAATCCTATCACAGGGCGGTAATTCTGGAAGCAGCGAGATACTGGTGGAGAGGTGAAGGGTCATCTGGATGGCTGCAGATTGAGGAGGCAGAGACTAAGGGAGGTTCACTTCGATCCCTCCTGGTGGCTGAGACCCTAGGGGAGGTACGGGGGAAGGAACTGCTGGGAACGGCCCGGACATTACTGAAGGTGTGGGGATCAAAAGGGACAGGCGGGGTCAATCTGACGACAGAGGACATGCACTTGGATGCACTCTGTTGGCATATCCCATCATTGAACCTCTCCATATGGAAAGAGAAGGGCCCGAAGGTAGTAGGAGATCTTATGACCCAGGGAAGAGTTCTCTCGCTAGAGGAATTTCTCTCCAAATACCCTTCAAAGACCGGTTCCTTCCTGCAGTTCCTCCAAGTTTCTCACTTTCTCCGTGCTTGTCAGGGACGCGGCATCTTAAAACCAGTGGGCGTATCCACAGCCCTGAGAAGATTTGTAATTTCAGACGGGGTTTTGCCCAGGAGCTTATCCCTGCTATACTCAGAACTTATAGAGAGGGACTCCCCCTCCAAATTAGAGTACATGGAAAAATGGGAGAGAGATTTTGACTTTCAGGCGGAAGCTGATGACTGGGAGGACGCAATTCACTGTGTTTCGGCAGCATCCAAATGCGTCAACCACATTGAACTCTTAAAGAAAATCCACCTACGATGGCATACACCCCCAGTAAAATTGGCTAAATTCGGCAAAGGAGCATCAGCTCAGTGCTGGAGACAATGTGGTCAGGAGGGTGACTGGGCCCACATGTGGTGGTCATGCCCCAGACTGTCTCCCTTCTGGCAACTAGCGGCAGGGCTACTAGTGTCCCTTACGGACACAGAAATCCCCCTTTCTCCGCAACTAGCTGTACTTAACATAGGACTGATGTCAAATCCGCCGGTAATTAGACACCTCGCGACCTATGTGTACACAGCAGCGAGAATTTGCATTGCGGCAAAATGGAAGAGTGATCTACCCCCCGTGATGAGCGAACTGACTGACAAGATCAACTTGATCTTCTGCCATGAATACTATCTTGCACTGGACAGGGGCGCCAAACGGTATGTTGAGGAGGCGTGGAGTGTGTGGGCGAAACACCCTCTAGCTATGCAGATACCCTTTTAGAGGGATCCGAGGCCGGAGTCTTGGGAGGGGGAGGGGAGGCTGGGCGGCTGAGCGGCTTAGTTTTGAGGGGCGCACACCCTCCCCCCCCGGCCCACCCTCATCTCTGATCGGGACCCAGGTGAGGCCCCGGAATCCCTGGTCCCGTCGTCCTGCTCTCTTACTGGACCCCCTATGCTCTTGATCTTCTGCTTTCTTTTCTGTCTCTTTTCCATCTCTGTATCTTTCCCTAGATTCCCCTCCTATTGAACCAACATTTCATTCTCTTAGTTTAGTCCTCCCCTGATGTAATTCTGTTTATTATCACAGTAAATATCGTTTACACAGGAATGTATAGTTGATCCTATGATTAATATAGTTGTCTGTTTGCTTGCTCATACAAAGGAAACCCACAAAACACCTTGGTCTATGTAAGCCGAACTTCACATCCTAGTCTGAAAATGACTGTATGACTACAAGGACTTATCCTCTGAAGGAGGAAATTAATACTTGGACTCGCCCTAAGAAACATACTGATTTGACAAGGCTCCATGTGGCATTATATGGCTTGAGGTCACACGGAGTTTCCTTAGTCCTGTTTTTTCTACTTGTAGTTCTCAATAACCTACGTCTGTTTTCCAATTACTGAAGGTTGTTTATCTTAAAACTTTAATAAAAATTATCTATGGAAAAAAAAAAGTTTAAAATATCCAATAAATTTCGTTCCATTTCACGATTGTGTCCCACTTGTTGATTCTTCACAAAAAAATTTGAATTTATATCTTTATGTTTGAAGCCTGAAATGTGGCAAAAAGTTGAAAAGTTCAAGGGGGCCACTGTATATACACATATATATATATATTTATTTATATAGATATATATCTATATAAATCTATATCTATCTATCTACTTTAAAAACTTTAAAAAACATTAAACTTTTTTTGTTTTTTTCTGTTCTATCTATCTATCTATCTATCTATCTATCTATCTATCTATCTATCTATCTATCTATCTATCTATGTATCTATCTATCTACCAAATAAACAAAAAAACAAAACAGCACAACTGTTATTTGACGGGTGCAAAGCCCCCCTACCATACAGGTGACATAGATCCAATAAAAAATGGAGGAAGCACTTCCTTCAATTCAGTTATATGGGCTTTATTCCCAGGACAGCGACGTTTCGACCTAATGGTCTTTTTCAAGCAGTGTCAAAGATATAACTGAAGTGCACATATTTATAGCACCCCTGCAAGGGGCTTATCAATTAAACAATAAGTGCAATACAATAAATATTTCGTATAAAAAATACATATAGTGTAATCAATTTCAATCACATTACAAGTAAAGTGCATATAGATATAATGTACTCATCTCAATAGTGCTAACACATCTTAAAATGTCCATATGGACTTAATTAAATATATTGTGCACATGTGAAAATTAGTAAAAATCATCATGCCAGGTTAAATGACTTACTGCACCGTTATTATGGCTCTAAACAGGAAACCGCTGTATTCTCAGCATGTAGTTTCCTTAACTGCTCATGCCCATAGATCTATTTCCTCTTTCCGGCTAAATATGACTACTA
This sequence comes from Allobates femoralis, assembly GCA_033576535.1. Lineage (NCBI taxonomy): Eukaryota > Metazoa > Chordata > Amphibia > Anura > Aromobatidae > Allobates > Allobates femoralis. The sequence goes on from JARQOC010000006.1 coordinate 137,226,848, forward strand.
TGAGTCACCGCGCATGTGCAGAAGCGCACCGGGACTCTTAATATGTAGTGTAGCCACGAGAATCACGGACGCCATATTGGAAAGCTATTATATGTATAGACATGAAGTCATTCTGCATTTAGGAAGGAACTAAGAATTATGTTAGTTTATATTAAATATATAGATCTCTGTTTTGGTCACATTATGCCCAGCTAATTAACAATCAAGAGCTACTATCTATCTACCAAATAACATTTGGTATATCACTTCACGCTGTATATTAATACATGCAGAATCAGTATCTTCATTATTTAGCAGCTCATATATATTAAATCATATTTTTAGCCAATGGGCGATCTTATAAGACATATAGTCACCGTCCAGAGGACTATATACAGTTAAATGCCTATATTAATATAGGCACAAATGACATAGACACTAACAGGTATCTTCACACCATATAATGTCAGCCATTCTGTTTATGTGACAATATCTTATCCCAAGTGACCTATCTGAGATACAATCAATACTCCAAAATAATTCAATGTCACCGTCCAGAGGACTTTTTACAGTTAAGTGCTTTGGTTTAACATAAGCACAAATGACTCTATCACCTATTCGTGTAAACACATCTGATAGTGGTTGCCATTCTGTTCAAGTGACAATATATATTCCTTCAATTTTACAGAATCTTCATATTTCCAAAAATTCTTTATTAGTATTTACATTAATATTATATAATCACAATAATCCGATAAGAGGTCAGAAAAAATCAAGAAAAAAACAACAAATAGGGCCACAGTTATCATGCCATATAGATGTTCTGGTGCAGTATTTCCATATTCCTGGTATGCCTACAATAAAAATAAACATAACATCATTAAAATGCAGTAATATTTTAAGCCTTAAAAAACGAACAGGGATAAGGTATCATATTTTTAGAGACAAAAAAAAATTATATAAGGCCACCCACTTTATAATCTACATTAAGACCTTTTGGCTTTAGTGTATCTAGCCTGTGGATCCATTCCAGCTCCCTTTTTTTTAAAAGTTTAATGCGATCCCCTCCTCTTCTCTGTACTGGTATACAATCAATTATTCAAAATTTCAAATCTCTCTCAGAGTGTCCCATTTCCCAAAAATGTTTAGGCACTGGTAAGTCTGTTTGTATTTTATCGTGTACCTATGGTGGGCTATACGAGTCCTGAAATCAAGAGTCGTTTCGCCAACATACCATAAATGGTACGGACACTCCAAAAACCCTTAATTTCAAGTTTCTTTCCTGTTGTTGGGTGTACAAATGTTGATCCCTTTATCATCAACTTACAGTTGACACATGCAAGACATGGGTAGCAACCTTTACGTTTAGACCCAGTTAGATATTTCTGTCCATCTTTTTTAAAACTCCCAATGTCAGAATGTATCAATCTATCGCCTAGACTTTTGCAACGTCTATAGGAAAATAATGGAGGCTCTTTAAATTCTTTTACATTAGGAAGACATTTCCCCAACATCCCCCAATATTTTTTAATGATTTTGGATACCGCTTTACTTTCTTCACTATAAGTAGTTACTAGCGGGATTCTTACTAAAGATTTAGTAGATTTCCTCTCAGAAAAAAGTTCCAATCTATCTTTCTTTTCAACTTTTTCTCATTGTCCCCGTAATAACTGCTTTGGGTACCCACGTGACGCAAATTTCTTTTCAATCACGTCAAGTGACTTTTTTTGATCTTCCTGTGTACTCACAATTTTTTTTACCCGTAAGAATTGACTATAAGGGATGGACTCAATCTTTTTTTCTGGATGATGGCTATTAAAAAGTAAAAGATTATTTCTATCTGTTTTCTTTACAAAAAGGTCTATGCTAAATTCATTTCACTCATACTGTACCAACACGTCCAAAAATTGTATGGACTCCGTTGATGAGACCAAGGTAAATTTTATCGTCTCATCAATAGTGTTTAAATATTGATGGAATTCATTCAATGTTTCCATTGTCCCAGTCCACATGAGGAAGACATCGTCTATGTATCTCCACCACGTGGCTACAAGGCCATAGTGGTGGGACACATAGATGAAGTCTTCCTCGAGCACACGCATAACCACATTTGCGTATGGCGGCGCCATATTGGCGCCCATCGCAGTTCCTCTGCATTGTAGAAAAAATTTGTCACCAAATAAAAAATAATTATTAATTAATACTAACTCCAATAATTTTAAAATAAATTCTATGGAATCAGGAGTCATATCAGTCTCAGTTAACTTTTTTGAACTGCTTTTATACCTCTATGGTGATCTATCGAAGTGTAGAGGGACACCACATCAAAGGATGCTAGTATCACCTCTCCACTTATTGATAACTCACCCAGCTTATTTAAAAAATCTCCCATGTCTTTGATGTAAGACTCTGCAGCCTTTGCTATAGGATTTAAAACTTTATCCAAGAAAATGCCAATATTAGATAATATAGACTCACATCCAGACACAATTGGCCTTCCCGAGGGATCCACCCTTGACTTGTAATAGCTTTCCAATATGGCGTCTGTGATTCTCGCGGCTACACTGCGCATACGCGAGAATACGGACTTAGTAAGAAAACTACATATTGAGAGTCCCGGTGCGCTTCTGCACATGCGCGGTGACTCATAGTAGTCACATGTAGCCGGAAAGAGGAAATAGATCTATGAGCATGAGCAGTTAAGGAAACTACACGGTGAGAATACAGCGGTTTCCTGTTTAGAGCCATGATAACGGAGCAGTAAGTCATTTAACCTGGTATGATGATTTTTACTAATTTTCACATGTGCACAATATATTAAATTAAGTCCATATGGACATTTTAAAATGTGTTAGCACTATTGAGATGAGTACATTATATCTATATGCACTTTACTTGTAATGTGATTGAAATTGATTACACTATATGTATTTTTTATATGAAATATTTATTGTATTACACTTATTGTTTAATTGATAAGCCCCTTGCATGGGTGCTATAAATATGTGCACTTCAGTTATATCTTTGACACTGCTTGAAAAAGACCATTAGGTCGAAACGTCGCTGTCCTGGGAATAAAGCCCATATAACTGAATTGAAGGAAGTGCTTCCTCCATTTTTTCTTGGATCTATGTCACCTGTATGGTAGGGGGGCTTTGCACCCGTCAAATAACAGTTGTGCTGTTTTGTTTTTTTGTTTATTTGAATGTTTTCACAAAAATTTGCACAAAAAAGTTTTTTGTTTTTTCATTTTTTTGAAGTGGGCTAATGGAGAGAAATTTTGAACCAGGAACTCTCAGTTATACAGCAGAGGATGAGGACCGTATTTTTAAGGAAATTGATGTTGATGCAGTCTTTTTAAGTACACCTTCAGTGATAGATCTTAAACAAAAGTTTGAGAATCTATCAAAAAAGTTATTAACGTTAGAATTGCACTTGTCAACTTTATCAGAGTATTTTAAGGCTAAAATTATACTGAGAGGACTGAGATCCAACGTTAGACTGAATTTGATGTATGGTAATGCGTTTTTTTGCTCCCAGTTTTGCAAAATCTCCAATAAATATGGATTGGACTTGATACTGGTAAACATAGAATTCATTCAACATGATTTAAAACGTGTACGTGCAGAGTATGCTGACATAGATAAGAAATTACAAGAGTTGGTAAAAGAAGAGGATCTAGTTAAATTTAAAAATCTTGTATCAACTTGTCTGACAAAAATGCGACAGGATTTGGAGGAAGGAAAAAAGAGAAAATGGTTGAGAGATACCGAAGATTATGTGAGTGGAAATATCTATAACTGGCAGAGGGATGGAGTTGGGAAATGGCGGAATAAAGGTGCCTTGAGTAATAAAATTAATTGTTCATGTGGTAAAGAAATCTGTATGACAGCTATTATTTCTAGATTTAGATCCAAAGAAAAACGAAGAAAAAGAAGAGGAGGAAGGAGACACCACAGGGAACAAAAAAGGGAAACAGCCCAAGAAGGCACCGAGGAATTAAGAGAGACTCTTGTTGGTAATCTTTCAAGTAAGGTGTTGGATGATATGCAAATGTCTGTGCTCAATAACGGTATGGGGTTTGGACCCAGTACTAACACTGATTTTTTTCAATTGTCCCTGGATTTAGAAAATTTCTTTAGAATGTTAAAATTGAAGGAATGGTTCACCACTAAAAATATGTTGGTTAAAAATGTGAATAGTGAGTTTGATGCACAATCAATGGGTCTCAGAAAAAAAAGTAACTTTACTCCCCCAGTAAACTCCCGTGTGATAGATGCTTTTATCTCTGCAGTAATAAATGAGATAGACATTTTGAAAAATGAAACTAAGATTGGGAAACATACTAAACCAAATATAACATCTAGAGAGATGAAAGCTCTCCATGACCTTTTCCATGACGATAGCATAATTATTAAGAGAGCAGATAAGCGGGGTGCTGTTGTCGTCATGGACAAGGTCAATTATATAAAGAGATCAGACGACAGTTGGCAGACCTGGGGGTACACCAGGGGCTTGTGAGGGATCCTAAATTTGATATAGCTAGGGAGATCAAGCATATTCTGGAGTGGGCAAAAGAGAGGGGGCTCATTGACCAGAGTTTGGTTGATTATATGACTATAGACTACCCTACAACACCAGTGTTGTATATACTCCCAAAAATTCACAAGTCCCTGGTGGATCCCCCGGGAAGTCCAATTGTGTCTGGATGTGAGTCTATATTATCTAATATTGGCATTTTCTTGGATAAAGTTTTAAATCCTATAGCAAAGGCTGCAGAGTCTTACATCAAAGACACGGGAGATTTTTTAAATAAGCTGGGTGAGTTATCAATAAGTGGAGAGGTGATACTAGCATCCTTTGATGTGGTGTCCCTCTACACTTCGATAGATCAAATCAACAACAAACTATGCGACACAACTCATGAATAGTAATACATTCATTTTTATTAAGGTGCAGAATAAAGTGCAATAGTGCTGTACAACCACGGTAACAGGGTATTCGGACTGGTGATCAACCCCTGTGGCAGACTCAAACACAACATTTTATACAACCAGAACCGAGTCTTTACTATGCTCAAACATTATAAATATTTATTTGTTTACAAATTTGCACTCAATTAAAAAATGCAAGTTTGGCTGAAGATATAGGCAGTACATTGCACAGCATAATGTCACAGATAACTTTTAGGCATTGCATTCAACTTATTGCACATTGCCACAGTAATATTGCACAGATCCCTATACAGAAGCGTGATTACGACATGGTATATACAAGTAACAGTATAATGTAGTATATACAGAAATGATAACATAGTAAGGCCCAATCAGCCCCATATCATAACGCTTAAGGAGAGCAGTGCACACTTTGGATCAATAAATGCATAAAGGCATACCAATTAGTATCTGCACACTGTGCAGGAAGGAACAGCCACCACCTAACCCTCCATCTCCTACGCCGTTTCGCTACCCGCTTTTTCAAGGAGAAGTGCTCCTCTCTGTGTCCCGTGCCTTATATTGTAGGTGAACATGCCGCCTTGCGGGTCACCGCCCTGCACGTTACGGCGCTCACGCTTCCAGGAGCCCGCGTCTGCATCCGCCCCCGGAAACACGTCGTCACCGCGCACATCCGGACGCCAGCGTTGCCAGGCGCCCGGAGCAAGCGGCGATTGTAGACGCCCCCGTGGGAGGGAGGAGGCAGGGCCAGGTTGCGGAGCGCACAGCAGGGAAACATAGATCCAACACAGCAAAATAAGCACAATAATACATCAATAATATCTCTTCATCTTTGTTGTTGATGTTCGTCTTAGATGCTGGTGGAGTAGGGCACTGTGAACACAGAGAGGACACCGTGAGTAACTTGCACATATGAAACAATAAAAACAATTAAAATCATGATATCGACTTATATAAGTACAATAGATATCAATAAGTATAGGTGGATAGGAAAGATGGAGGAAAGAAAGAGAGAAAATAGAAAGAGAGATAAAAGGGAGAACAAGAGAAAGAAAGAAAGAGAAACCAAATGAATCAGGATATACAACTATACATAGGGCTGTGCAGATTCATAGGAATGGGACAAAGCTGATGGTTTCATTGAGCCCTCTAGGACTTATTGTATCCAATACTGAAATCCACCTAGATTCTTTCTGAGCCAATATCTTTTTTAAGTTGCCCCCTCTAATGCCACCCACTACCATGTCAATTCCAATAACTCGCAAAGTTCTTGGATCACTATTATGGTGGTCTCTGTGTTCACAGTGCCCTACTCCACCAGCATCTAAGACGAACATCAACAACAAAGATGAAGAGATATTATTGATGTATTATTGTGCTTATTTTGCTGTGTTGGATCTATGTTTCCCTGCTGTGCGCTCCGCAACCTGGCCCTGTCTCCTCCCTCCCACGGGGGCGTCTACAATCGCCGCTTGCTCCGGGCGCCTGGCAACGCTGGCGTCCAGATGTGCGCGGTGATGACGTGTTTCCGGGGGCGGATGCAGACGCGGGCTCCTGGAAGCGTGAGCGCCGTAACGTGCAGGGCGGTGACCCGCAAGGCGGCATGTTCACCTACAATATAAGGCACGGGACACAGAGGGGAGCACTTCTCCTTGAAAAAGCGGGTAGCGAAACGGCGTAGGAGATGGAGGGTTAGGTGGTGGCTGTTCCTTCCTGCACAGTGTGCAGATACTAATTGGTATGCCTTTATGCATTTATTGATCCAAAGTGTGCACTGCATTCCTTAAGCGTTATGATATGGGGCTGATTGGGCCTTACTATGTTATCATTTCTGTATATACTACATTATACTGTTACTTGTATATACCATGTCGTAATCACGCTTCTGTATAGGGATCTGTGCAATATTACTGTGGCAATGTGCAATATGTTGAATGCAATGCCTAAAAGTTATCTGTGACATTATGCTGTGCAATGTACTGCCTATATCTTCAGCCAAACTTGCATTTTTTAATTGAGTGCAAATTTGTAAACAAATAAATATTTATAATGTTTGAGCATAGTAAAGACTCGGTTCTGGTTGTATAAAGGGTATTCGGACTGTTATTCAATAATATGGCGAATGTCACATAATATTATATACATCAAAAATTAATGTATCGCGTATTTACACCATGTAGTACTGTTAGTGACTATGTTCCCTTTAAGTATGGTTGCGGACATACACATACGTGACATGCTCATTTCAATAGGATACATGATCCTCCCAAGGTTCATATTATATACAACAGGGTAGTTTTTATCAACCCTACATAACCTAATTATCATACATATATGTACTGTTATAGCGTACACACGCCTATGGATGTAACTACAGGGCTCCAAATTTGGGGCTATAGTGCAGAAAATGCACATGGGTATACCAATAAAGTAACAGAGGATACCATGCATAGGTTGTAATTATATATCCTACTGCCTCATAGCACCACAATACCTCGTGCCATGAACACCTGGGTATACCAATAAAGTAACAGAGGATACCATGCATAGGTTGTAATTATATATCATACTGCCTCATAGCCCCACAATATCTCGTGCCATGAACACCTGGTACTTTAAGTACGTAGCTCTCTGCCAGGGAGATGACTTATTATCTATAGCACCATAGTACAACAATATAGAATGTTATAACCTATATACTCCATAGGCAGAATAAGAGAAACAGTCACTATGGAGTTAGTGTGTATACCACATGATTAGGTTTACCTTGAACGTCGCAGGGGAGAATCTAGTGATAACGTCCTATTACCCGGGTCCGTGCGCCCCAATGCGCATATCGGTCCTCCTTCATCAGGGGGCGTGACAATAGTGAGAGCTTGTGTGCAATAAAAAGGAAACCCCAGCCAATCACATCTAATGTTCCCAACATGTGATCACTCTCACAGCTGTTTGCTGTGATGATCGTTATCTGTGCTGAATAAAGCCTGTGCCCTTTCTCCGCCCCCCTCCCATCATGTGACCATGGGGGTTCCCTATGAGTGACATATCACGTCCTGTCAGTAGTGGAGCCTAATCCGTTCAGTCCGGCCCCACACATACACAGGCACGCCCCTCCGCATCATGGGATCGTGCGCATAGGTGTGACGCTCCGGTCACATGGCCGTATCATCATCTAGATGCGCCACATCTCTCCAGACGGTAGCCCCAGGGGTAGTACACAGCAGCCCCAGGGGTAATACACAGCAGCCCCAGGGGTAGTACACAGCAGCCCCAGGGGTAATACACAGCAGCCCCAGGGGTAATACACAGCAGCCCCAGGGGTAGTACACAGCAGCCCCAGGGGTAGTACACAGCAGCCCCAGGGGTAATACACAGCAGCCCCAGGGGTAATACACAGCAGCCCCAGGGGTAATACACAGCAGCCCCAGGGGTAGTACACAGCAGCCCCAGGGATAGTACACAGCAGCCCCAGGGGTGTACACAGCAGCCCCAGGGGTGTACACAGCAGCCCCAGGGGTGTACACAGCAGCCCCAGGGGTATACACAGCAGCCCCAGGGGTAGTACACAGCAGCCCCAGGGGTAATACACAGCAGCCCCAGGGGTAGTACACAGCAGCCCCAGGGGTAGTACACAGCAGCCCCAGGGGTAGTACACAGCAGCCCCAGGGGTAATACACAGCAGCCCCAGGGGTAATACACAGCAGCCCCAGGGGTAGTACACAGCAGCCCCAGGGGTAATACACAGCAGCCCCAGGGGTAATACACAGCAGCCCCAGGGGTAATACACAGCAGCCCCAGGGGTAATACACAGCAGCCCCAGGGGTAGTACACAGCAGCCCCAGGGGTAATACACAGCAGCCCCAGGGGTAGTACACAGCAGCCCCAGGGGTAATACACAGCAGCCCCAGGGGTAGTACACAGCAGCCCCAGGGGTAGTACACAGCAGCCCCAGGGTAGTACACAGCAGCCCCAGGGGTAGTACACAGCAGCCCCAGGGGTAATACACAGCAGCCCCAGGGGTAATACACAGCAGCCCCAGGGGTAGTACACAGCAGCCCCAGGGGTAGTACACAGCAGCCCCAGGGGTAGTACACAGCAGCCCCAGGGGTATACACAGCAGCCCCAGGGGTATACACAGCAGCCCCAGGGGTATACACAGCAGCCCCAGGGGTAATACACAGCAGCCCCAGGGGTAGTACACAGCAGCCCAGGGGTAGTACACAGCAGCCCCAGGGGTATACACAGCAGCCCCAGGGGTAGTACACAGCAGCCCCAGGGGTAGTACACAGCAGCCCCAGGGGTTATACAGCAGCCCCAGGGGTATACACAGCAGTCCCAGGGGTATTTACAGCAGCCCCAGGGGTAATACACAGCAGCCCCAGGCCCCCTCACTGTTTGCGCCCCCACCTCAGGATGCCCCCCCCGCACGCAGCACTGCGCTCATACATTACCAGCCTGTCAGCTGTCATCCTCCGGTGGCGGATCGCGGCTCCCGGCTCCGGCTTCCATCTTCTTCTGTGTCTTCCTGCATTGAAGACCGCGGCTCATCGCGATGACGTCATCGCGACGCCGGCCGGTCATGTGACATGCAGGAAGACACAGAAGAAGATGGAAGCCGGAGCCGGGAGCTGCGATCCGCCACCGGAGGATGACAGCTGACAGGCTGGTAATGTATGAGCGCAGCGCTGCGTGCGGGGGGGGGGCCATCCTGAGGTGGGGGCGCCAAACAGTGAGGGGGGCCTGGGGCTGCTGTGTACTACCCCTTGAGATTTTTTTTTTTTTATATACCGTATATACTCGCGTATAAGCCGAGGGGAGACTTTTCAGCCCAATTTTTGGGCTGAAAAACTCGGCTTATACGCGAGTATATACGGTATATAATATTATGTGACATTCGCCATATGATTGAATAACAGTCCGAATACCCTGTTACCGTGGTTGTACAGCACTATTGCACTTTATTCTGCACCTTAATAAAAATGAATGTATTACTATTCATGAGTTGTGTCGCATAGTTTGTTGTTGATTTAATTGTGGGTATTGCGACCACCAAATATTGATGTCCATGTACAGTTTGGGAATTATATATTCCTAAAAATGTGTATGAGATTTGTTTGGAGTTTTTTATTAACTTCGATAGATCACCATAGAGGCATAAAAGCAGTACAAAAAAAGTTAACTGAGACTGATATGACTCCTGATTCCATAGAATTTATTTTAAAATTATTGGAGTTAGTATTAACTAATAATTATTTTTTATTTGGTGATGAATTTTTTCTACAATGCAGAGGAACTGCAATGGGCGCCAATATGGCGCCGGCATACGCAAATGTGGTTATGCGTGTGCTCGAGGAAGACTTCGTCTATGTGTCCCACCACTATGGCCTTGTAGCCATGTGGTGGAGATACATAGACGATGTCTTCCTCATGGGACAATGGAAACATTATTCTTATCTTTTTATTTACTGGGGTTCTTGGTACACCGTGGAGTGGTTGATGAGCAAGCAGATATTGGCCAATATATGTACCAAGAACCCAGCAAATAAAAAGATAAGAATAATGAGTTTTTAAAAAAAAAACATTTGTTTTACATTTTTTTCCTGATATACAAACCGCTTGTTAGCATGTGTACGTATTTGGTAGTAACTGAGTGCTGCAGTGAATTTTTTCTGGTTGTTTGTTCCAGCATCGCAGCTTGCACCAGTTCACACTATATCTTGAGTGCTGTGCAGTTTTTTTCTATTTATGTTTAATATGTGGAGTTGCTGGCTCCGCAGCTGCACTTAGCACCCTCATCGCCCCCGGGTGGTCTGAGGTTGAGATGGTGTCCACCCACTTAGAAGTGGGATAGGGAGGACAAGGAGGACAGGGATGTCAGCGTAGGACTCATCAGATCTGGGGTCACCGTGGAGTGGTTAATGAGCAAGCAAATATTGGACAATATATGTACCAAGAACCCCAGCAAAAAAAAGATAAGAATAATGAGTTTAAAAAAAAAAAAAAACATAAGTTTTTAAATTTTTTCCTCATATACAAACCGCTTGTTAGCATGTGTACGTATTTGGTAGTAACTGAGTGCTGCAGTGAATTTTTTCTGCTTGTTTGTTCCAGCATCGCAGCTTGCACTAGTTCACACTATATCATGAGTGCTGTGCAGTTTTTTTCTATATCTATCTATCTATCTATCTATCTATCTATCTATCTATCTATCTATCTATCTATCTATCTATCTATACACAGGGTGGGCCATTTATATGGATGCATCTAAATAAAACGGGAATGGTTGGTGATATCCACTTCTTGTCTGTGGTACATTAGTATATGGGAGGGGGAAATCTTTTCCAGATGTGTGGTGACCATGGTTGCCATTTTGAAGTCGGCCATTTTGGATCCAACTTTATTTTTTTCAATGGGAAGAGGGTCATGTGACACATCAAACATATTGAGAATTTCATAAGATAAACAATGGTGTGCTTGGTTTTTACGTACCTTTCTTTCATGAAATATTTACAAGTTTATGACCACTTATAAGATGTGTTCAAAGTGCTGCCCATTGTTTTGCATTGTCAATCCAACCCTCTTCTTTCACTCTTGACACACTGATAACAACACCACAGAAGAAATAGTAGCACAGGCTTCCAGTATCTGTTGTTTCAGATGCTGCACATCTCGTATCTTCACAGCATAGACAATTGCCTTCACATGAGTGATGAGGCAAACGTTTTTGTGAATGGTGAAGTTAACAAACAAAACCACCGCTATTGGTCTGACACTAACCCACAGTGGATAGATCCCTCCATAACTGTTGGAACACAAAAATTGATGGTGTGGTGTGGTATATGGGGTACAAAGATAGTGGGGCCATTTTTCATTAATGGAAACCTCAATGCCACTGGATATCTGAAATTTCTACATGATTTGACTGTGTACTTGTTGAAAGCATATACAACAACATAAAACGATATAAGTATGTGTGTATCATACAGTAATATATGTGAAAAGAAGTGCTGCCTAAATAGTATCAATATGTAGTTTTGTAAGGCTTAATTCTGCAGTAGTGCGCGTCTGCAGTGACCATCCTGTCCCAGTTCTCCTTAGCTATGCCCAGCGCGTCCGTGCGTGTCCATTTTGCCATTAGGTCTGTGGCAATGCGCATATGTAAAGGAATGCAGTGGTCGTGGTGGAGGACATAGGTTAGCGCTGCGCATGCACCGGGTGAGCCGCTAGGATTGTTCCATTAGAAATCATGTGATCGTGCATTGCCCAGCCAGCTGATTGGCTGTGAAACAATCCATCACTCACAAATTACTGTTCACACCCATCATGAAAACATACAGGGAAACATAGCAATTCTCATTTAGATTATTGAACAATAGAAGAAAGAGGATTCTGTATTGCTTTTTATTTATGTACAGAGGACTTTGCATACAGAAAGACAGGAAACAATTATTGCACAATCCCAAGCCAAAGATTAAAATACACCAAAAAATGGGAAACCTATTTACAGAGTATAGTGTTTGTACAAATTGCAACAAAGACCAGACTTCTCCTGAAACAATAATAATCATAACACAAATGAGAATACCACATTAAACTGTTGTCTCCTTATAGGAAAATCCCATTCATACATGACACAATGTGGCAATTCACACTGGGGTTGCTAAACCAGTGAATAATACGTTTGCAATATTACACATAAAGTCCCCAAAGTTTCCCAAGCTTACCCATGTGTTATGTTGGCTGGTGGCTGCCGTGGAAGGAGACCCTACGACCGTTGTGCGAGCAATAAGCCTGCTTCTTCGGAGGTATTAAATCATGTAATAGGGCATTGCCCAGCCAGCTGATTGGCTGTGTAGAGACCATGAGATTGAGAATGGGCGTATATAGGAAGTGATGGACCTTAGGTGCCACACTCCCTGAAGAAGCCACACGGTGAAACGATCGTAGGGGCTGGCATCCTGGTCCCCACACCACTTGTCCAAATGGGTAATAAAACTAATGCCTGACAGGCTGATGGTCTGTATTTTCTGCACTTGCACTTGTGATTGAAACTAATTGAGCACTTTGTAGTTGTAAGGTATTGAGTTATGTTGGTATGACATCTGTTATAGTAGTATTACTTGTATTATATACCTTGGAAGTTGGGTTCAATAGAAATTAGAGATGTTATAGGGATATTTAATGTGTAATATTGGAACATCTATGTATGGTGGCACATTGTATGACCTGACATTTCCACTGTGACTTGTAATTCGTAACACTGCCTTATATTATAAAACAGCTGTACTCAAGGAAGAAATCTAGCATGTCAGAGGACTAAACTGTCAACCCTAGCGGGATTAGTTAGATAGTGGTGTTGTGGCTATGTACGTCTTGGGCCGCAGGATTTGTGAATTGTGTGCTGAATTATAATTGTTTGCACTAATCACTTTATTCTTTTTGTAAACAAATAAATTGAATATTTACGTATAAAATCTCTTTGTGTATAGACTTTATATATTATCCTATTTTGAAATGTAGTTTTGAGTCTGAAGTACATGTCTAATATGTACGGCTGGAATTTTGTTTTGACTATAAAGCTTCTAAAAAATAATGTAAATACTTACATGCAGTCTACATTTGTAGACTGGAATGGGTGGTCTCCAGGGCTCCATTCTCCCTCCTCGCAGGCTCTTATCACGCCCCGCTGGGTGTCATCATTCCGTGTCATCTGTTGAAATTCTCGCCTCCTCCATGTAGTATGACGTGCACCCGTAGGTCAGTTTCTTTCCGGTGCATTATGGGTGTATAGGCCAGCTTCAATATGTGCACTGCGTATGCGTCGGGAGCCAGACCGTACAGCCTGATAAGTCCCCACAATGCACCGGACCGGAAATGACGTCTTGGTGCACGTAATTCTGCATGAAGGAAGAGGGAATTTTGACAGAGGACACAGCGTGTGATAAAAGCCAGCGTGGAGGGAGAATGGATCCCCGGAGACCGCCCATTCCTGTCTACGTATGTAGACTGCATTTAGGTTATTACATCATTTTTCCGAAGCTTTATAGTGCAGTTTTAGGTCAGACAGGGATGCTTAGGGGTGAGCTAGCAAGGTGCAGGGACAGGTAGTGGTAGGTTAGTGGCCTAAAACAAGCTGACAGGTTCCCTTTAATCTCCTGAATGGCAAATATACATTTCTCCAGTTTGGCATACAGTTTATTGTCCCATAAAATCTGAAATACCAGCCTGACAGGTACATGATGTGTATCAAGCGTCAAAGTGAATCTGTGAGGTCTCTTATGTTAATTAATATATGGTTAGTAAATGATAGAATGAGAGTCGAGTTTGAGAAGACATTTCTTCTTACAGGGAACTCATGCTCACATGGTGTCAATCATTGTGTGTGGGCTGGCAGGACAGCAAGACTGAGGCTTTCCACATGGGTCTGGGCAGTGTTTACACCTTGAAGCCAAGTGCTACACATTTCTGAGACCTGGAAACCTTGAGCTGTGCTGTAAGAATAAATAAATACATTTCTAATGCATCTGAAGTTTGGTAGACTGACAAATATTTTCTTAAATGTTACAAGTTATCAAACATCATTATATATAATACCATTAAAGGGACTCTGTCAGGTCATTTTTAAGTATGATACTAATATTACCCTTGAATAGTGCCTGGGCAGACCTGTTAAGAACATGTAAAATCATTACTGTACCGTTTGGAGTTCTCTAGTTATCAGCATTGTCAGACCATGCAGGGAGTTGCTGCATTAGTTCTCTCCATTATTTTCTCAGAAGAACAGTCCAGCTGTGTTAAACTGTTATTTAATCATACACTCCTTCTCAGCAGCTCCCGCCTCCCTTTGCTCTCTCTGCTTGTCAGGTTTCAAATTCCATTAGGAGCTTTCAAGGGAGAGATTGCAGACACACTTTTGCCTTACTCGATCTTGATAAGGGATCTACTCCATTTGTTTCTCTAAGCAGGTATCCCTGCTGTGCTGTGACAGATTCCGTGTTTCATAGATCCGGTAAACGCATATCAAAGTGTGCTGTAGCTTATAGTGTTAACGTCGATTGCTGCCCAGCAACGCTGCTCCATAGTAATCCGTAGTTTACCTTGGATGCGTCCACACACAAAGCCCCAGGAAGTGCGCTTTAGCAGAGTGCACAGGAAAACATCTGCAACATTTTCCTGCGCGCTTAGCTAAAGCGCACTTCCTTGGGCTCTGTGTGTGGACGCATCCAAGGTAAATTACGAGTTACTATGGAGCAGCGTTGCTGGGCAGTGATTGACGGTAACCCTGTGCGCTATAGCAGGCTGCGCTATGCGTTTACCGGATCCGTGAAACGTGGGTCACCCTCCAAGTGTCACCCCAGCCTTTCTTGGCTGCAGACACAGAGAGCAGAGAGGAGGATACAGCCCCCACACTGATCTCCTGTGCAGTGATGTTAATATGTGACATGAATATTCATCCTATGGGGAGGGAACAGCAGAGAACTAAGTGGATCCTTCACTGTGATTGCCAGATGGAATAAGTCTCTTTATTTGAAGTTTATAGAAGATAGGAGGGAAATCTAAATAAAAAAATACATCAATAAAGAGAGCTTAGAGAAAGGAATTAGAAAATCATAGCAGTTACATATGGATTTTTGACCTGACAGATTCCCTGTAAACTGTTTCCAGATTTAAAGTCCTCATCACAAGGTGTTTACATGTTCTCCATGTGTTTGTGTGGGTTTCCTCCAGGTACTTTGGTTCCTCCCACACTCCAAAGACATACAGAATTTACATTGTGAGCTCCAATGGGGATAGTGATGATCATATCTGTGAATTGCGGTGGAATATGATGGAAAGCATAGAAAAATAAAATAATAAAGACAAACCTGCACTAAACAGGGTAGAAATTAATTACCATATTCCACATAGAGGACCTCTTAGACTATTTGTGCTTCTGTCTGTCACTTGAAGTTCTGCCAATATGTGTTTTAGCAGATATGAGTCCTGAAATAGTCCTAATCCATGGCGGCACACTTATGCATTCTTCACATTGTTACTCATGGCTCTGATTAGTTAGATGATGCGCACTTTCCATTCTACCTCATTTGATTTGTCCTCTACTATAATACTGGATTTACACATGCAGTTTTTGATGTATTGATTTTTAGTAGAATCCAAGAATTGTTCTTCAAAGAACAAAAGGAATAGAGGAAGGGCTCACAACAATCAGCCATAACAGTAAGACTGTGTGCACACGTCACGTTTTTCTGGGCAAATTTGTCACAAACCTGACAGGTTTCCTATTACACTGTAAGCAAAATGAATGAGAATCCTGAAGTGTTATGCACACATTGCTTATTTTTTTTACTTGCAGATGAGGTGCAGATTTTGGCTGGTTTCACATATATGTCTTGGTCACATCAGGCCGAGATGCATATGATCTGCATCAGGGACACTGTCGCCGCAGCATCTTTTTGTCTGCTGGATGATCGGTCAGGAAGGAGGGGTGAGAGAGGGGAGGAGAGGGGAGAAGAGGGAAGGACAGGAGAGAGAGAACACACCCCGGAGCTGTTCTAAGCATACTCAAACTACTTTTGAGCATGCTTAGAGTAAACTCCTGATCCATCCTGGCCGCATTCACCAGCGGCTGGATACGGCCTCATAGGCAGCAATGTGTGGTTTTGGGTGCTTCTGTGTGTACCGACACCATTAGCATCCCTCCCGAGCACTGCTCCCTAGTTTGGCCACCTTCCCCAAGATGTGTCGGGTGTTCGGCCACAGTTCCCGTTAAAAGTCTGAGGCCTCCTATTTAGGCTCGGGCTTGAAGCTTTTACATCTTCTGCAGGGCCGATCCCTGTGTCCTCCACCAACCCCTCTGTCTCGTCAGATTCGGGCGTACGGGAAATCGATGTCTCATCTGCACCTCTAGGGCTCTTCTATCCGTCAGTCAGGCTTTCCCTCCCATGGGCGAGCAGGGTGGCATTGCTCCAACCCACAGGAGTCAGCACCACACCGCCTCTGCACTACTGACTACCACTCCTCCGTCAGTTGATGTTACTCCTCCGTCTCCTACTACTGAACTAACCTGTCTAACACTGTCCTGTCCCCCTTTTGTGGCTTGGGTCCTCCCTCAGGGTCCACCCATTGTCCCAGAGGCCTGTCACTGTGTGTGTGTTGTGTTTTGGGCTCAACCATTCCATTCTGACACCTGGAGAACAGGGGCACAACACTTCCTAACCACAGAAGTGCAGTACCACTGGTGGCGGTTTACCCGGAGAGGCGCCACATCCTCACAACATGTTTCGGCAGTAATCTCCGCCTTCATCAGGTGGTGACCAGTACTGTGCACATGGGGTATTTAAGAGGAACCTAATTGATGACCTTGTAATGACCGGAGGTCCTATTAAGATCCAGTGAGTCACAGACTGAGACAGAGGCAGAAATAAACAACAGTATTTTTACTGATATGGGGATCAAGGTATGGTTCAGTAAGAAATGTAAAAGTCTCAAAATCCCCTTAAAATATTACCAATAACAGTTTAACACCCTCAGCGTTAGCCGACATCAATGCACCGATCTCAGAGTTCCCAGGGTATGTAAATCACACTCAGAACCAGGAACAAATTTACCTACACGTTAGACTTATCAAGGATTTAACTTAACTAAAGGCTATGTACATCAACTGTGGGCGGTCTGATGGGACCTCTGAGATGGCACACTGAGTATAACTTATCACAACTAATAACAATATATTACACTATATCAATGCTGGCTATACACTTAGCACAGGGATACCCGGGTATCTCAAAACTATGGTACCATCAACCTCAAATGTAGCTTTACACCGGTGTATATTCCACGTGGGCTGCAGCAAGTCCAGAAAAAGAAAAAGAAAAACCTTTGGCGCCAATAAAAAAACGTATTGTAAAAAAACAGCAAAATTTGGCAGCTTACCAGCCAATGCCAGATTCACATGTCCAGTACTTTAGTTCTGTTAGCTTGGGGTGCAATCTGTGGAGCACTCTTTTCCAGGGCTTGTCAGGACCTTGTCAGGATCCTCCCAATGTGGATGGCACCGGACGCCGGCTCTCCTTTCGCAGTCACTCACGGCCTTCTTGGACGCCAATCACTCGCTCCATCAGGGGGAACATCTCCTCAGCCTCCTTGTCAGGATCCTCCCAATGTGGATGGCACCGGACGCCGGCTCTCCTTTCGCAGTCACTCACGGCCTTCCTGGACGCCAATCACTCACTCCATCAGGGGGAACATCTCCTCAGCCTCCTAGGATGCTGGACACTTGCTCAGTTCAAGATAAAGTCTTTAGTCCACACAACAGGGCTTGCAAACAACTTTAAAGGCCCATATAGCTTGCACTGGCTCTGCTGTAATCCTTACACTAGTAATGGCCACCGCAGAGAGCGATCAACAACAACAGTAGCCACTGACAGAGCCGTCACCAAGGCAACCAGAGATTGTGCTTTCACTTTCCTAGACACAGAGCAGTCACCATGGCAACCAGAGACTGTGTTTTTCACTTTCCTGCGCCACTACAAAAATTTAGATCACAACTTTTTCAGTTAATTGCATTCCTTACATATATGATTATCAAAAAAGACCCAGAGGGGCTATAGAATGTCTTTAAAAATCTCAATTCTTTATTAAAGAGCTTTTAAAAAGCACTACAGTGCATAATTCATTTACAAACTTTTTTCAAAATACAATACAGTTACTTGCTAAGGAAGCTGGATAAACTTCGGTATAGACAGGTCAAAAAAGAGGTCAGAATATTGTATTAGGTACCTCCGGGCTCACAAGGAAGATAACCATACTCAGTCTCACTGACATGACATGTGACCGCCCCCCACTATACTCAGCACCTACTGCTCACCACTGTGATGATAAAGTATAATGTTCTAATTCAATGGTCATAACGGGGTTTGTTATTTAGTATGACTGTGTTATATCAGCTAGTTGGTCTCTGTGGCTAATCTTTATCATTGCCCGTATATTAATTAAGCACAGGCATCTACACAAAGGTTCTAAGCCACAGTCTTATTAATGCCCAGTCACACACACCACCAGGACCATTGATTTATGAATTCATCCTCAGTATCTAAGTTAATTGCTGTCCTATAGTAGGTAGATCAATCATTCACATGTCACTCAATAGAATAGTACCGACCTGAGTGGTTAGAGCTCCAGTCACCCCGACGGCGTTTCGTCTGGTGAGACTTCTTCAGGGGGTCAGTGCGCCAGTTTTAGGGCTCCCCTGGCGGTCTTAAATAGGGCATTCTATTAGCTTGCCCTGGAGCCGGTGTGCACAGCCGCCCGTACGCCCCATCACTGCGCCTTGCGTCACGTGACAGCCCCCGTTCACGTGCTCCCGGCCGCTTCCGGTCTGTGGAACGCAAGAGGAAGTGACGCGCGATTGCTCGTCACCGGCGCCTGAGATCGCTATGCCGGAAGCGGGCGGCGCCGGAGCGCGGTCACATGACCCTGGCGACATGGGCGGGCGAGAGGCTGTGCTCTAGGAGGCATACCACGTCATCTAAGAGCCGTGAATGAACCTGGTCAGCGTTTCCAAGTGCAAACAATGTGCTTTCACTAACACTGTGCTTCTAATAAATACATTACCATATATATCATAATTCAAAGTGCAATGATAAGAAATTTAAGTTACTATAAAGTGCATTGTGCCGTATAACATAGAATTGTTATAAAATATCACACTAATATAACATATACTGTGCATATTTATATCATACTACTCTGATGATATATCACATTGATTATTACTAACTACATAGATTAAAGTGAGAGACAATAGAAGAAAAGCTGTCCCCATAATTCATCACAGCAATAGGACGTCACGTATATCCTCAAATCTTCCAGCCACAGTTCAAGTCCAGAACAGGACTCATAGTCATAAGATACAGCATAACGATGTAGAAATAACTGTGAATAATAAAACATCATCGTTAAAATCAAATATTAAAAGACTTTCATAATTAAATGACCGCTTCCTGAGACAAAAGTGTCAACATTATACACAGAGAAATACTCAAGTACCTACAAAAACGCCCCGAATCCAAAGTTTTCGTTCAACCCATTAGGTGTAACACAATTCAGTCTATAGATCCATTTACTTTCCACCATCCCCAATCTCTTTCCCAAATTGCCTCCTCTCTTGACCCATATTGACCCTATCTATACCCACTGCCTTCAATAAACTAGAATTAACCCCTCCCCGTAAACAATTGAATTAGGGGGGATACACTTGCTACTACTATAAATATTGTCATTGAAAAACCTGGTGATCACACCAAAAAAGTTCTGAATGAGGAAAACACCAAGGGTTCCATCTCCCTAAATAAAAAACAGAAGACGTTTTATGATGCCCATATGAAGTCACTAATCAGATCTGTAAAACCCACTACTTCTGTGGTAAAGTTTGTGACTTTAGGGGTGGATAAGACCGATACCGCAGTACAACAGCAAGTGACCCAAATGGAATCCCTGGGGATATGGAAGTGGTATTTCCTGAGATCACCCTCATGGGAGAGGGTAGAGACAACTGTGCTCACTCCGATGTCATTCAAGTAGACTTGAACGATATGAACCCCTCCAATTCTGTTCATTCTGTTTTTATTGAAACACAGGTCATACAAATATGCATGGGATAAGTTGCAAAACTTCAGGATGATCACTTTGGTCGCGCAGGGCCGACATTAATGATACAGTTTCATTGTCATATCGGGTTTCTCTGGATTTGTACCTCGTTAGGTGAGGGATCTTATATTGTGGTTTCCAGGGAATATTGGTATTGGTGGTGGGAGGGTAGTAAGTGTGTGTGTGGTGGTTACCATTGGTTTGCTGGGTTGGTTGCCTCGGCAGCCTATACAGAAGTGTATTGGTATGCAGGCATTGCGTTTGTCAGAGGCCTTGGTGGGTTGGTCACATGTGGGGTCACTGGTTTGTGTTGAAGTCAGGCTGTGGCTCGATCTAGTGGGTTGGGTGACTGGCTAGTGTCTGACTGGGTTGCTTGTGGTGGGGCCTGTGGGGGAGGCTGACTCTGTGTGGGGCGGGGAGTGTCAGTGGGGGGGACATTCATAGGGTGGGTTGGGTGAGGTGTGTGTTCCAGGAAGTATGGGGGGGAGGGGGGAGGTTACTCGGGGAGCTGGGCCATCTATTCAGGCTGGTGCTGACTGGTCTGGGTGCCTCTGTGAGTAGTCTGGAAGAGTTGGGGAGTCCCAGTACATTATCCATTCCACCCAGACTGTGTTGAAGCGGTCCATTGATCCCATGCTCTCGGCCGCCAGCTCCTCCATCTGGAAAATGTCCATCATTTCTGCATACCACTCCTCTAGGGGAAGTTGTTGTGTGGATTTCCAGTATCTTGGGATGACGGACCGGGCGGCTGAGAGGCAGAACCGTAGGATATCTTTTTTGATGGATTTAGTAGTTCCGGGGTACACTGACAGGAGGGCCATTTCTGGTGAGCCAACCAGTTGTTTCCTGGTTATGCGGTTGTAGGCGTGGAACACTCCCTCCAAGAAGCTCTTGATTGCCTGACAGTACCACCAAATGTGGAGCATAGTGCCGACGTCTGTACTGCAGCGCCAGCACATCTCTGAGACCGAGGGGAAGATGACAAGCAGCCTGGCTGCGTAGCGGTACCATCTAAATTGTACCTTGTAGTTTCTTTCCTGAGCTGCGCATGTGTTTGCCATTATACGGGTGAATAAGAAGCTTTTCTGCCAGTCTGCTGTGGAGAGGTTTCTCCCCAATTCATTCTCCCATGCCACCTGGTAGGGTCGTCTCCCGGTCGCCTTTTCTTTTACAATGACGCAGTGTATTTCACCTGATGAAGGGGGAGAGTACCGTCATAACATGTTGTGAGAAGACTGACCACAAGTAAAGTAAACATTTCTACCCATGTTAATGTCTACTTTTTCCTGAGCGCCTGTTTAGCCGCTATTTTCACTTCTTATCATTCTAAATTCCTAGCCATTAAAGGGACTCTGTCCAGTCATTTTTGAGTATGATACTAATATTACCCTACAATAGGACCTGTGCAGACCTTTTAAAAACATGTAAAATCATTATTATACACTTTTTAGTTTCCATGCTTTATGCATTTTCACACCCTACAGGCAGCTTCTGCATTAGTCCTCTCCATTATATTCACAGACGACTAGTGCTGTATAAGTGTTATTTAAATATCAACACCCAGCCAAGCTTGTGTTCTGTCCCTCCCCTCTGTGCTGAGAGGGGGAGGGGTTTTTGTCCTGCACTGTGTGCTATCTATAAGATTTCTATTATATGAACGTTGGTTTTCCTGCAGACATGTAATGTGTGTATCTGCTGAGCAAATGATCAAATGTTCTTATAATCACTTAGAAATATCTCATACTGCACACACTACACACATGCCTATACACAATGAAGATCTCAAAGAGCACACACACACCTCCTCCCGCCTCCTTTCTGCTCTGCAATGAGTAACACAACAGACAGATCAGAGAGGCGGGCAGGGCAGTGTAGTGATGCATGAATATTCATTCCATGGGGAGTGGGCAGCAGAGAGCTCACTGTGATTGACAGATGGAATTAATATTTTATTTTGAAGTTTATAAAAGATAGGAGGGAAGTATAAATAATAGAAATAAATGAATAGAGAGAGCTTAGAGAAAGTAATTAAAAATTATATCAGTTACATATGGATTTTTGAACTGACAGGTTCCCTTTAATTTCAAGTTGGTTCCCCCTTTGTAGATATAACAACTAGCTTTTTCTGGGAAGGATTTCTTCAAGATTTTGGAAATAAACCTAAGATAACAATTATATGAACAAATACACTGCTGTAAATAAATAAGTACAAATCAAGTGTACTTAATTAGCAAAGTGTACCCCATAAGCACTGTTTTTGATTTAAAAAAAAGCATAAATCCATCCCACCATGACAAGGTGGACCCATATCGGGACAGTACCTAACTCTCCCTAATATTAAAACTTTACCATGTGTCAGAACAGACCTCAATGAAGAAGAGTGACTGGGTCCCGATTATGGACACACAGCCATGGGAAGCAATATAAATGAAATGCCCAGCTCATTAAAGGGGGGGCAAACAATTTTTGTATTAAATACAAGAGCCTAAAGCATAGCAACTCAAAAAAATGTATGAGTATGTGCAGGTATACATGCAAGCGATAAAGCCATTAAACAGACAAAAGGATACTTAGTAAACATTGTTTTTTATTTAAAAAAATACGTAAAGCCATCCCAAACTGATAAGGTGTACCTATATCAGGTTTTACAAAGTACCCTATGCTATTTAAATGCACTTGCTTTTTACTTATTTATTTACATCAGGGTATTTGACATATAATTTTTATCCTGGTTTTGTCTGTTTAATGGCCAGTGTGAACACACTCTTATGCTTTGCATGCATACCGGCTCATGCTACCTGGTCAATTTTTTTGCTTTACTTAAGATTTTGGTGAAGTCTGGGAATTTTCGACAATTGAATTTGTGAGGTTAGACACTGATGTTGAACAAGACAACCTGGCTCACAGTTTCCATTGATGTTCAAATCAGGGCTCTTTGCTGGACACTCACTTTTTTTTCATCAAACTCACCCAACAATGCCTTCATGGACCTTGTCTTGTGCACTAGAGCACAGTTATGCTTGAAGAGAAAAATGTCTTCTCTAAATTAGTTCCACACAGTTGGAATCATGCATTTGATACACCCACCCAGAACCGTGGGATATTCGGAATCGGCAATTCTCTGGGAAGGTCACGGGGCTGTGACTCGGTTCCGTGGCCCTGGTGGTGTCAATAAATGGAGGAAAAGGGTATGGTGTATGGGGTTTAACGTGACACCACCATGGTGTTCAGCAATGAGGGATGGATGACCGACGCTGCAGTGCAGATCCTCTGCGGCTGTTGGTATTGCAGCTGAGATGGTGTGGCTCTCCACGGGTAGGGCAGAGGACCCCAGGGCAGTGTTCACAGCCTACACTGGAAATAGGATATGGTAGAGTGTAGGACGGAGGGCGCAATAAATGACTTGGAGGACGTAGCAGGGTGCAATCTTTGGATTTTACTCACTGTTCATACACATTTCCAGGTGTCTCCAACAATCCGCGAGGTGCTGTGTTCTCCGGGTTAGGGCTCCAGCCAACTCTTGGGTAACTGGGTGACACTCTGCCAGGAACTCCCACTTAAGTTCCTTCCCAGGTCGACTTCCTGTGCTAGCTCTCACCCTTCTGCCTTGCGCCTCACACTCAGTGTCTCAAGCCAGCAGCAGCGGGTCCTGGGGGATGACGTTGTCCTGGTCCCCTCGACCCTATGTGGCCGCACTTTCGATGAATAAGTGTATAGTTGGACCATGGCACATGAAGATACCTTGATCCCTGGTTTGCTAGCTGAGTCTGTCAATTACTCAACTAGGCTGGAGCCGGTTCCCCCTCTGCGGCCCAGTCCCTCTAGCTGACCCTGGTTTCCGTCAGCTTAGATACGGGCACAACAAGTGGATTCCTCACTTCCCGTGCCCCTAGGACCCCTTCTGTCCCTCTAGAGCCCAACACTGGCTCCTACATCGGTTCGTTCCATTCTTTGTCCTTGGATGAGCTCCAACTGGCTTCAGTCTCCAGGACCTCGGTCACACATGTCTGCTCGTAACCTTGTCGTCTCTCTCATTCTCTACTTCCGTCACATCCTGAATGTCTTCTGTTGTCACTACTTCCTTTTCTACTTCTTAGTGTGCTCCCCTTATCTACTTCCTCCACCCACACGCTCTACCTGTTTCCCCTTCCAACCTGGGATGGGGCCCTCCCTAAACAGGGTCTGTCTGAACCTCAGGACCTGAGTGGTGTGGTGTTGGGTGTGGGTGTTTAGGTCTCGGGTAGTGTCCCTTCCTTACCAAAGAGTGGGGTACCACACCTCTGGCTGAGGTGCAGTACCTCTGTGGTGACTGGACCCTCAGGTGCCCCACACAATTATCCAAAATGTGTTGGTATGCTAGAGTATTAAGACTTCCTTTCACTGGAACTAAGAGACCTAGTCCAACCCCTAAAAAACAACCACATAACTTTACCTCTCCTCCACCAAACTTTACAATTGGTATAATGCAGTAAGATAGCTAATATTCACCAAACCCAGACTCATCCATTAAACAACCAGATAGAGAAATGAAAATCATCACTGCACACTTACTTCAGGGCAGCCGGGCACCAGAGAGTCGACACAGAGTTCTCCTCTCCCTTCTCTCAGGGGCACGCTGTGTTTCTCCTCACAGCTCTGCTGGATTTCCTGTCCCAGGTTGCACTTCCAGGTTACAGATAGCGAATCAAAAAGGGGGGGTTTGCGCCACACTGTGTGGTTTAGATAAGGGGATCGGTTGTGCAGGCCCCCTGCTCACCTGATCCTGTTGTGCCGCCCGCACAGCAGGCTGGTGTGTAGTGGTTCAGTTTCGGATCTTCACGCTGGCTCCACGCCGACACCCAGCCGAGATGTGTTATGCTGTGCGTCGTCCGCCGGTGATCGGACCACGTGACAGCTGTAGGGGAGTGTCCGTGTGACGTGTGAGAGGTCCTGTGCAACAAGCAGCTGATGAACACGCTTCCCGTAAGGGAAGAGAGTTTGTGACCGATGTGAAAGAAAATAGTGTTATATCAGCGCTCAATTACTTCAGGACACAGCTCATCAAAAAGGTTACAGATAGCGTTACACAGAACATTCATCCAGAGAATGGCAGCAGTTCACCGAGCAGGTTTCAGCAAATCATCACTGCACAGAACACATTTCACTGCTCATGAGTTCCGTATTGGGCTGCTGTATACCACCATCTGATGCCTGGCATTGTGCTTGGTGATGTAAACCTTGCATGCAGCTGCTCGGCCATGGATAATCCTAGTTCACGTTTTTTTTGCTAAAATTAATGCTAGAGGACGTTTGCACTCTGCAGTTATGGGGTCAGCAGACTGTTGGTGATATTTATGCACTATTAATCTGAGACCTTGGTGACCTCAGTCTGTAACTTTATGAGGTCTTACCAGGTTCGTAACAATTGCTGTCACAGTGGATGCAACCACGAATGGCAGTGGAGGGGGACCGCCGACCCCAGCACCTGCTTCAGCTGGATATGTGTCCAAGGATGCACATCCAGCTGAAATTCATTGCAGCGTAGAGACTTGTTGAATTCCTGTATGTGATATATGTTAATGTCCAAAAAGTGGCTGGCAGTAAATGTCAATGCTACAGTGGGTGGCGCATGATAGTGATGTCGTTCATCATGGCTTGCAGTCTGATGCCAGCTGCCCAACACAAAGAACACGGGGTGATGCGGGAGTGGAGAAAAACTGAGTCTAAGGTTGTTTTTAATTATGTGTTAGAGACAGAATGGAGACATATATGTGGCACCCCAGGAGTTCGGTTGCCACAGTAGCATTGCCTCCCTAACAGTTGGATATGTCATGCCTGGAAGCAAGAAGGGATCCCCACGCTAAGTAACACCAGCATCCAACACTTGTCCTGACTCCAGGCCAGAAGGGGGAGCTCTGCACCCGGATTCAAGGGACTTCCCTTTCAACTCTGGCCCATGGGGAGGGGTTAGACAGAACATCAGAGAGAAAGAACAGAGTTGAGAACAGAGTACAGGCTGAGAGAGAGAACACTTTACTAGACACTGGCTCCCAGGAGACGACGATGCCACATTTCCTTTACAAATGATACTGGGCTGACTTTTATATTTCTCACAGCCCAGATGATGCCTTAACAATAATTGCCAGTAATGGTCAGCCTTTACCACAAGTGGGATAGAAGGAGGTGACCATTAAGGTTGGGCTAGTCGAGCTAAAAGCTCAGGGTCTAATAATTGTAGATATTGATTGTCGAGAATGTAATCCAAAAATGACCCTAGGTACCAATGTGATACAGAATTGTCTTGGCGAGATTATTGTTCTATTAGCCGAAACTGACAGTTCCAGTGAGTAGCGAGTCCTGCAGAAGGAGATCAAAGCCCTAATGCAGAGGCAACAAATAGAGCTTTCTGATGGAGAAGTCGGCAGTGTGAGAGTAAGTGATCCATTCCCTGTTGTAATACCCCAAGGAGAGAAATGTTAATTTGGTGTCGGGCAGCAAGAGGTCTAAAGGGTCAAGATTACCAGGCCCTGGTAGAACCCGTGTACTCTGATAGTAGACCAACCATCCTGACGGCAAAGGGGGGTAATTGATGTCCGTAATGGGAAGGTCCCTGTATGCGTCTTGAATTATGGGGACAAGGAGGTCAAACTACCCTGGTATACTACTGTTGCTAAGCTGTTCAATTTCAATAACGCAATAAAGGCAGTAGAACCTTTCCGTCCGACCAGGCGGAGGACAATGGATTTGAGGGGCACTGCCTCCACCCCTTCGCACCAAAAGCATGGAGTTTACTGGGTAGTCCAAGAGTATGAGTGGGTCTTTAGCAAACACCCTCTAGACTTTGGGCAGGTAAAAGGTTGTCTAACAACATATCCCCACTGGATACCATCCTACCATTAAAGAGAGGTACCGGCCTGTACCACCAGCTCACTATCAAAGTGCCAAGGGTATGTTGCCAGAAATGAAGGAGGCTGTGGTGATCAGAGATAGTTGTAGCCCCTGGGTAGCCCTGTTAGTTCTTGTTAAAAAAAGAGAGGGTACAATGAGGATGTGTGTTGATTGAGGGATCAATAGCTGCCCTAAGAACGATTTCTCCACTTTAGATCTCACCAGTGGGTATTGGCAGGTTCCTGTGCAGATGGTGGACAAGGAAAAAAATGCATTTACGACACCAATGAGCCTCTGCGATTTAAACTGCATGCCATACGGGCTTTGCAATGCACCGGGAACGTCATTGTCTACTCGAACACCTC
Source organism: Allobates femoralis (assembly GCA_033576535.1). Classification (NCBI taxonomy): domain Eukaryota; kingdom Metazoa; phylum Chordata; class Amphibia; order Anura; family Aromobatidae; genus Allobates; species Allobates femoralis. The sequence goes on from JARQOC010000006.1 coordinate 137,254,662, forward strand.
GAAGGATCACCTGAAGCACCTGGCCGAGGTGTTTGAGACCTTATCCAGCTTTGGTCTGAAAATAAAGCCGTCAAAGTGCCACCTGTTGAAGCCCAAGGTGCAGTACCTAGGTCATGTGGTAAGCGCTGACGGTGTGGCACCAGACCCAGACAAAGTCACCGTGATCAAGGACTGGCCAAGACCCACCACTACCAAGGAAGTACGGCAGTTTTTCGGGCTGTTAGGCTACTACCGGAGGTTCATCAAGGGCTTCACCCATGCAGAACCTCTTAGTGGGTCAATCCAAGAAAGCCAAGAAGTCGAGTCATCCATTTGAATGGAATAAAAGAGAAGAAGAATCCTTTATCCGGCTCTTACCGAAATCAAGGTCCTGGCCTACCCTGACTAGGCCAACCCTTTATACTTTACACAGATGCCAGCAATGTGTGACAGCTGTGCTGTCCCAGGAGCAAAAAGGCAGGGAGAGAGTGATTGCCTACGCCAGCAAGAAGCTTCGTCTCACGGAAAGAAATCCTGAAAACTACAGTTCCTTTAAGCTGGAGTTTCTCGCCTTAGTCTGGGCTGTCACAGAAAGATTCAAGCACTACCTGGCTTCGGCAAAGTTTACCATATTCATGGATGATAATCCTCTGACTCACCTGGAAACCATGAAGTTAAGCGCGCTAGAACAGTGATGGATGGCCCAGGTGTCCAATTATGAGTTTACTATCAAGTACCGAGCGGGGCATAAGAGCACTAATGACGATGCACTGTCTAGGATGCCCAATTTACCAGACGGGGGAGAAGACTTGGAAGAGCTTGAAGAAATAGAGCTACAAATATTTCACCGCCACGGTGCAGCCCAGTACTCCCACTTCATGAGGGACAAGTGCTCAGCCATTCAAGAGGTTTCTTTCAATCCATTGCCCCACCATGGATGGGCAGGAATGCAGGATAGCGACCCAGCCGTCCGCCTGGTAAAGGAGCTGCTGACTCACACCCTGGCCCAGATGCTCCACAGGTAACCCAACAGTTGTGGAAGGAGAAGGGCAGGCTTTTTATCTATGAGGGGAATCTGTGTCGGAGAAGCGTCAATTTCTGAACCCAAGAACTTGTTTGGCAAATAGTGGTCCCGAAGAGGGATGCCTCAATGGTCTTAGAAAATTACCACGATGGAGCAGGGTACTTCAGGTGGAAGAAAGTAGAAGTCCTTCTACTTGAAAATTTCTACTGGGTTGGCATGAGGAAAGCGATCGAGAGGTGGTGTCGCGAATGTGGTCCATGCAACCTGAGGCGGAAAGACCGTGATAGCCAGAGGGCTCCCCTACAGTCAATAGTCACAAAACAATGAAGCTAGCCCCAAGCCAGACAGGCTATGTCTACGCGCTCACCATCGCTGGCCATTATTCTCGTTTCCTGGTAGTTGTGCCAGTGAAGGATCAAACGGCTAAGACAGCAGCCAAAGCGTTTCAAAAACACTTTTGTCAACCGCACGATTACCCTGAACAGGTACTCACAGACCAAGGCCCAGCCTTTAAAACAGAAGTGTTTCAGGAGTTCTGTAACCTATACAGCTGCAAGAAAATCAGGACGCCGCCGTATCATCCCTAGACCAACGGGTTATGCGAGAAGAGGAACCAGGTGGTAATAGACCTGTTGAAGACTCTGCCCCTTGAAGAGCAAAGCCTGTGGCCAGAGAAGTTGCCAGATCTGGTAGACTTATATAACCATATCCTGGTGACCTCTACCAACTGTACACCAGCCTATCTGATGAGGGTGAGACCTGGCAAGTGACCCATTGACATAGACATGGGAGTACTAACACTTGCGACGACATCACCAGATGCAGACTGGGATACAAAGTGGAAGCAACAATACAATACAAGGTGCAAGAGTGCGTGGAAAGAAGTCTGTCCCAGGCCAGGCAGAGAAAGGAAAAGAGCTACAAACAACAAGCTCCGGCTACTCCTTTAGCACCTAGAGAACAGGTTTTTAAAAGAAAAAGGAGGATGCACAAACTAGACGATCAGTGGATGGCTGACCCATACACCGTCTTGCCTTCAAACTTTGATAACCGCAAGATGTGTCTCATCAGTAAAGATGGAGGAGAAACCTCAGCGGCTGTCTCAAGAGACCACCTGAAGTTATTCCCTAACCAACTAAGAAACAAAGAGGAAGACCAAGACAGCCCCCAGCACACAGCAAAGTTAGAGGGAAAGATCCGTACCATCTTAGGAGAATTTCCTCAGTCCTGGACACAGGTGAATCAAGCATTTGATGTATCTGTCCTGACCTTCTCCAGATTGCAGTACCTGAAGCAGCCGAGACTCTAAAACAACCTGAAGACCCGTCGGCTCTGGAAACAGATGCCACATCCACAGTGGATCAGGAGAATCTATCACCTGCTAGTGGCGAATCTGTCATGCCCATGATTAATCTAAGGAGTTGCAGAAAGCTGCCTAGTCTACGCGGGAGACATAGGCCTACCTGTAGTACAGTCACTAGTCGGTCCACAACAGACACATTAGACCAGGCTAGGTCATCAGTAGAAACACCCGTGCTGCGAATGTCCCAGCACAGTACCCACGGTCAAGTCCCTGTTAGATACCAAGACTAAAATGTAAATAAGTTAGTAATGTATATAATCACAACCGCTAAGCATGAATGCTTACAGAGACTTACTGTAAGAACTCTTACTGTAAGGGCTAGGTGTGGTCAGGACAATATTGTACAAAGTTAATTGTTGGCCTTGAAAATAAACCACTGGCATGGCCGAAAACCATGCCCTTCTACAGAGTGCCCTGTAGCCATGCCCAGGGACAATATGCAAAGTGGGATTGGGCGGTTCCCACCAACTAAATTCCAGGTACCCGAAAATAGGTAATTACTCGATAGTGGCGTAAAGACTTCTTTCCTATTTTGCTGGTTTTTCTAATTTTTAACATTTTTTCAGACTTTGTAGATTCTTAATTGTTGTTGTTGATGTTATAACCTTGTTATTGTTCTTTAAAATGTTTCCTCAGTCCAGGAGTATTGAATTTAACTAGGGGGGAATGTGGCACAGTGACTTTGCCTCCCTCTTAAGGGGTGATGTCATGCCTGGAAGCAAGAAGGGGTCCCCACGCTAGGTAACACCAGCATCCAACACTTGCCCTGACTCCAGCCCAGAAGGGGGAGCTCTGCACCCTGATTCAGGGGAGCTTCCTTATAAATTCTGGCCTGGGGGAGTGGTTAGAGTAGACCGAACGTCAGAGAGAAAGAACAGAGTTAAGAACAGAGTACAGGCTGAGAAAGGCCAGGCTCACACATACAAATCTGTTTTTTAAGCCCTTAGAAAACGGAATCCGTTTTTCTAAGGGTGCCAACAGTGTCCCCTGAGGTCCAGGACATTTTTTGGAACTTTTAGGACTTAGTCATTTTTTCTCAAAAAACGCATGCGTTAACACATGATGCCTATATGTGCCATGCGTTAACGCATGTGTCTCCTATAGGGCCCCATGTTAAAAAAAGCATGCGTTTTTTGAAAGGACCCCAAAAACGCTGTTAGCAGTGTTTTTGGGTTGCTGCATAAAAACGCATGCGTTTTTTGAAAAACGCACATACACATGCGTTAACGGACATCCGTTTTTGGACTTTGAAAACAAAAATGTCCAAAATGTTTCCAAAAATGGATTTAGCCCAAAAATGGATGGTATGTGTGACCCTGGCCCAAGACGTTCTAAGGACTGGAGCCATGGAGAGGCTTGTCCCACGGCGGTGGAGAGCTAGTAAAAGGGAAGAGCAGTGAAGTTGAGGAAAACCTGGGGAGTGGAGCGATGACTGAGCTCGCCCCGGAGCAGAATGCTAGAAACAGGATGCCGGAGTCCTTGGTTGTTCGGGTACTGAAGTCCTGGCAGCTAAATCTGGGGGACAGGAGACTGCAAGTCCCCTGTCTACACCAAACACCCGGCAGCACAGCAGCATAACAGAGCCCAGAGCCGCCAAGGAGGAGCGACACCTGTAAAAGGACTCGAGCTGCCTGCCATACGGGTCAGAAACCAAGTAGCAGGAAGAGGGCCACAGCATAGCTTTAGCAGCAGGTACCTAAGAGTACAGCGCAGAAGGAAGGCCTCTGAACCCACCTGGCGAGGTGGACTTCCACCTGCTTACAGGCTGTCCGGGCCTCCGTTACCACTTCTTACCAGTGTCCCGGTCTGCATCATTGACTGCCAAATAAAAGGTAAAGAAAACTACAATCTCTGTGTTGTCCGGTCATTTTCCGTTGCCTCAGTCCTGCACCCCAATGTTTATTATCACTTCAATGAACTTTACGACAATTCTTGGGGCCACACTTTACCTGTGGGGAGCGATACCATCTGGGCTGCCACTCCATTGGCCCCAGTGGTCCTACAGCAGCGCTGGTCACCCTGACCACAATAACCACAGGTGGCGTCACAAACTTATCCCTTGTACATATTTCCCTTTATTGCACGCCCAGGGTCACAGAGCGTGAACTACCCACTGATCCGACTGGCCCGGTTACCGAGTACCCCCAGCCCTGGTGGGTGTCGCATATATACCAGGGTGGGGCCATATATACCAGGATGGGGATCATATATACAATGATGGGGACCATGTAAACAAGGATGGGGATCATATAAAAAAAGGATGGGGACCATGTAAGCTAGGATGGGAAACATATATACCAAGATAGGTACCATGTAGATAAACCAGGATGGGAGACAAATATACAAGTATGGCACCATGTAAACCAGGATGGGAATCATATATAATAAAATGGGGACCATGTAAATTAGGATGGGGATCATATATAAAGGGATAGAGTAATGTAAACGAGGATGGGGATTATATATACCAGGGTGGGGACCATTTAAACTAGGATGAGGATCATATATACAAGGAATGGGCCATGTATACCAGGATGGGAATCATATGTACAAAATTAGGGTGGGGACTATATGGACCAAATATACCAGGATGGGGATATCTATAGCAGAATGGGCCCATATATAGCAGTATTGGGATAAATAGCAGGATGGGGACATATATAGCAGGATGGAGACCATATGGACTATGTAGAACATATATACCAGGATGGGGACCATGTATACCAGGATGGAGATATATATACCAGGATGAGACCCGTATATACCATGATGGGAGACATATATACCAGGATGGGAGACATATACACCATGTTCCAAATTATTATGCAAATTGGTTTGAAGTGTCATAGGGTTTTTTTTTCTTCAATGAAACCCATTGATGATATTGTGTCTCAGGGTTCTTTAGATCACTGAAATCAATCTCAGATACCTGTGATAATTAGTTTGACAGATGAGCCCAATAAAAGGAAAACTGGGTGTTTCACAATATTAAGCAGGCCACAGTTTACAATTAATATCGGAAAGAAAAAGATTCTCTCTGCTGCCAAAAAGCAGCAAATAGTGCAATGCCTTGGACAGGGGATGAAAACATTAGATATTGTGTCGGGCCCACAAGGGTCTGGGCTACTCAGATCTCGGGTGGTTGGGTACGAAGATGTCACGGGTGGTCGGTGCCCAAGTCCGTGCCCTTGGGGTGACAATAAAAAGGGGGGTATTTACAGGGATAAAAGTTTATAACTGAATGTCGTGACGCCACCTGTAGATCCGGTGATGGCACCGGCGTTGCTGCAGACCTCCGGGGGAGGGATGGCTGCAAGGTGTTGTAGCTCCCTACAGGTAGAGCATGGTCCCCCGGGGCAGTGTAGTGTAAGGGTAGAATGGTGGAATAGGGTAGCGCAGTCATTTCTTTGAGACTAGAATGTCACAGTCAACCAGGAAGAAACACAGACACTTGTTTGCTCTGCACGGGTCTTTACTCCGGTAATCTGCAGGTTACAAGGTATGCGGTTGTTACAGCCAGGTTACTAGACCGGGTGGTCCTGGAGAAAGGCAATGTCTGTCCCAAGCTCCAGCTATGTTCCTTCCATTCTCTTCCACTGTCCTACTTCTGCACACTCCTTCCTCGCGCTCCCCTGCACAAATCCTGCTTACTACCAGTCCAGTTGGGTGATAAGAGGAACCCTTCTTCTCTTTAAGGGGCTCAACCTGGTTTGGTGCTTCTGGTGGGGACCGTAGGTATGTCGGGCGAATGGTGCTCCTATGATGCGGTCGATCATACCGGTATTTGCAGCTCAGGGATGAACTGCTTCAGAGCCGGTACCCCGCTTTGGACTGGGCCAGGGTGTTCAGTCACCCTCTGTCTGGGTCACCAGGTTTAAGTGCCCTCCCTGTTACTTCTTCTCTCACTCTTTTCAACTCTACTCACTGTGTCTGTTTCCCGCTCTTTTTCCACTCACTGCATACATTAGCTCTCCTCCCATCCGGACCGGTTACCTGGTAACGGGCTGTCCAATTGGCCCCCCTTTCTCTAGGTGTATGTATGTGGTGGGGAGCTTCAGACTTCCATTACCTCCTACCAGGACAAGAATACTGCACCTTCTGTTCGAGGTGCACTACCCTTTTGTAGTGCGCTGACTAGTGGGGTGCTACAATTGCATGAAAACGTAAGTGTGGTCATCGTACTGTGAAGAGATTTGTGGCTGATTCTTAGCACAGATGTGCTTGTGCAGATATAAGCAGAATGAGGAAGGTTATTGCCAGACAAGTTCATCGGATTAAGAGAGAAGCTGCTAAAAAGGAAACAAACCAGCAAATAGATATTTGAAGCTGCTGGTGCCTCTGGAGTCCCTCGAACCTCAAGGTGTAGGATCGCTCAAAGGCTTGCAGTTGTGCATAAACCTACTATTCGCCCACCCCTAAACAGTGCTCACAAGAAGAAACGGTTATAGTGGGCCCAGACATACATGAAGACTAATTTTCAAACAGTCTTGTTTACTGATGAGTGCTAAGCAACCCTGGATGGTCCAGATGGATGGAGTAGTGGATGGTTGATGGATGGCCACCATGGCCCAACAAGGCTGCGATGTCAGCAAGGAGGTGGAAGAGTCATGTTTTGGGCCGGAATCATTGGGAAACAGCTGGTAGGCCCCTTTAAGGTTCCTGAAGGTGTGAAAATGGCCTCTGCAAAGTATATAGAGTTTCTGACGGAGAACTTTCTTCTATGGTACAAAAAGCAAAAACGTGTCTTCAGGAGCAAAATCATCTTCATGCATAACAATGCACCATCTCCTGCTGCAAAGAATACCTGTGTGTCATTGACTGCTATGGGCATAAAAGGAGATAAACTCATGGTGTGGCCACCATCTTCCCCTGACTTCAACCCTATAGAGAACCTTTGGAGTATAATCAAGCAAAAGATCTATGAGGTTGGGAGGCAGTTCACATCAAAACAGCAGCTCTGGGAGGCTATTCTGACATCATGCAAAGAAATACAAGCAGAAACTCTTCAGAAACTCACAAGTTCAATGGATGCAAGAATTGTGAAGGTGATATCAAAGAAGGGTTCCTATGTTAACATGTAACTTCCTGTTAGGATGTTTTGAAGTTAAATAGCTTTTTATTTCAGTGAATATGACTTCCTAATGCTACAAATTCAACAAATGAGCATTTTCAGTTCTTTCAAACATATGAAATGTTTAGAAACTCTACTGTGCCTAATAATTTGGAACAGTGCATTTACAGTTTTTTTTTTAATTTTGAAGATTATACTGTTATTATTGGGAGGTTTCTTCAATAAAATTTGATGTATACTCTAACGGTGATGACTTTTATTACACTGACTGTCATTTGCACCGACCAGTCAGGAAAATCAGAGAAAAAGAAAATTTGCATAATAATTTAGAACATGGTGTATACCAGGATGGGAGACATGTGTACCAGAATAGGGAACATTAATACATAATGAATGGGGAGAGGGAGAGGGAGCAATTTGTAACTGTTTACAGGAATTAGAACACCATATATCTGACCAATGTGCGCAGGGGAGGGGGCCAGGTCCAAATTTTACACCGGGGCCCATCAGACTCTAGTTACACCACTGGGTCTTACAATTCATTGTTGATTTGCTGCTCTTCCCAATTGCTTCCATTTTTTAATAATACCACTCACAATTCCTCATGGAATGGAGCTGCTTGCGGTGACACCCTATCACAGGACCATACATAAATTCAGGGAGCTCTTAAGATTGAGAATGATCTATTCTTTCACAAATGTCAGTGACGGCAGATAGCATGGCAAGGGGCCGTATTTTATTCAACTGTCAGAATGGGACTGAATGAAAAAAATTAATTTAATATCTGTGGTGGGGGGTAGGTGCCTTACTTTTTTCAATATATTGTGTTTTTAGGCATTTGTGAAAACAGCTTTAAAGTCTGTCAATATTGTACAATGTCCTATATGCCTTTCAGTCAGTATAATTTCCTTTTTGCCTGTACAGATAGATGACGGTAGTTTGAATTATTCCTACATAGTAAATTTAGTCTTCCTTTTTTCTCTCCAAATAGCTATACTCTACGCAGGAGTATTTTAGCAATGTGAACAGGTGGGTGCGGAAGGGGTCAGAATGCATTATTACTGAAAGGCAGTTCAGAAAGAAGCGTCTATAATTAGACTGTATCATGGTTTGTGTGACAACTCTCTGTAGATTGGTGGGAGGGATCTGCTTTCAGAGAAGGGGTAAAAAAGGGAGGGAGAAAAAGAAGTAGAGGGCTGGAAGATTGACACAACATGTGCTGGGGAAACCACTGGCTTCATCCCAAAAGTATCACTGACTCATGGTAACAAGTGGTGAAGGTCCCAGAAGAGTTGAGAGCGGCCAGAATCTCCACTCCTGCTGTTCGCTTTCCTTCTTTTGATAACAGGGAAACAAGTGATGGAGATAAAATAATTATACCTGCAGAATAGGACAAAGAAGTATGGGGAGCAACGACCATATCCTCATCACCCTATCTGGAGAGGGGCCGTGGGGCTTTAGGCTGCAAGGGGGAGCTGAGAAGAGCTTACCTCTCCTTGTGTCAAAGGTATGCGCTAATTTTCAGGCCTAACACCACAAGGCCAAGTGGTAACAAGCAAACCTCATCAAGTTACCACCATATCTAAACAGATGCTTTGCTCTGATTTACATTATGATTATGTTATTGCGAATAGCTGGTAAAGTTTCTTCTCTTTTGTACAGCTTTGCAGAATATGCAACCTCCAATTGTATAAAATAAGAGATAGACTCTTGCATACGATGAGAATTCTTTACAATAGCACTGCAGCCCGGTATAGGGTTTTGTTGTTTGCACAAATGCTAGATTTTACTTACTTAGTTACAGGCCCTTTTTTAGCACATCAAGACTGCCAAGAGGAGGCATAATACTGGCACCTTCTGGTGGACTGTCAGAAATCTACACATTGTATATCAATTACTTGTCTTCATTTACATTATTGTTTATTTGCTTTAGTTACACAAATGGTGAATAGCGTTTTTTGGGACGAAAACAAGTTCTTAGGCTTAATTTACACCTAAAAATTGGCAGTTATTTACAAATATAGGTAAGTGTATAGGCGTATAGTCACTTCCATAACTGTAGGTATAGCAGCTGTCATGGGCTTAGAGTTTGAGTAGGGCCACTTAGGCAATAACAAGTTACCGGATTTCTGCTATCTATGTCTATTATCTATGTTTTATTGATATAGGGTGCTATGATTACGTAGCTTTAATTATTGCTGTTTATGATGGTTTCAGTGTCCGGTTAACAATATTGGAGATCCATCTTATAGGGCCCTATAAATTCTAGTATTCCCCCTATATCTTCTTATACCTGAGCATACATTTTACCATGCTGCTGTGTCTGGTTGACAATTTTCAATCATGTGGACGGTGGCATTTTACTGATTATGCAGTCAGTCATGTTCAAAAACCAATTTTGTTTTTTTCAAGCATTTTTCTCTATAGCCTCTCTAAGAAAACCTAAAACCGTGGGGAAAATATGCGGTCATTTATTAGCCCATATTTTAGCTGAAATCGCAACATATCAATGTCATAAATGCCTAGGCCAAATGTATAAATTTTTACAGTTTTTTAATACCTACATTAGAATTACACATTTATGAGAAATCACAGGGTGGCTAACCATTTTAGCATTAAGTATGACATTTATTATTACATTTCTTCAGAAAAAGTCTCAATAAAGTCACATATTCTAAACAGGTCATATCTGTATAAGACGGTGTGGTACAAATACATTTATGTCACAACCATTTTTAAATTGCATAAATAATAGCAATTTGCACAAGATTAGTATATAAGTAGTGACATTTGACACATCGCCTCCTATTTCTTCCAAATTGGAAAAAATAACAACTAAAATGCATAAAATGTTGCAGATTTGTGAAACATTATGTCTTGACGTTAGACATTTAACACCTTATTCTCTGGCTCTTAAAAACCATTGGGAGGTTTACTAAAGATACTTTATATCTTGCGCTGCAGTATTTATGCAAACTTTATAATTATTCTGCGACACAGCATTTCATAAGTATGAAGTGGCAGAAGTTAAAGGGAACCTGTCAGGTCATTTTTACCCCCTAATCTATCACTACCTGTCCCTGCACCTTCCTAGCACATCCCTAACCATCCCTGTCTGACCTAAAACTGCCCTATATTGGCTGTGAAGAAAGACTTTGTGACTTTCACTTTCGCAAATGAGGCATCCAGACTACGGTCTGTAGACGGACATGAGCGGTCTCCATGGCTCCGTGTCCCCCGCTTGCTGTTGTTATTACACTCTGCTGGGCGTGACAATTCCTTCTCTGGCATACTCCCAATTTAAAATTCCCACCTCCTTCTTACGGGTATGATGCCGAATATCATTTCTGGTCCAATGCATTCTGGGTGATTATCGCGTGTGCGGGCCAGCTGTGATATGCCCACCGTGCATGCTCCAGAGCCAGTCTCTACAGCCAATACACCCCCACACTGCACAGGACCGGAAATGACGTCCCGCTGATGCGTCATACCCTTAAGAAGGAGGCAGAAATTTCAAATTGGGAGCGTGCCAGAGAAGGAATTTGCATGCCCAGTGGGGTATGATAACATCAGCGAGGGGGGAGACGGAGCTTTGGAGACCGCCCAGTCCGTCTACATATTGTAGTCTGGATGCCTCATTTGCATGCAGAAATGTAGGTCACAAAGTCTTTTTTCACAGCCAATTTAGGATTGTTTTACATCAGACAGGGATGGTTAGGGATGTGCTAGGAAGGTGCAGGGTCAGGTAGTGATAGGTTAGGGGTAAAAAATACCTGACAGGTTCCCTTTAAATAAGTACAAGAATTGAGCAAAAAGATTTGCAGGACCCTGGTTCAGAGTCCATGTTAGTAGTTGGTTTGTGCCAACCCAAAGCCCTGCAAACTTCTTCTCACACGCCACAGCAATGACATTGTGCCCAGCCTACTAATCAGAAGAGGCGCCGGCAGGTAGGAGAAGGCTTGAGGGGCTCTGGTTCAGCAGACGTAGACTACTGATGTGGCCACTAGACCAGGGTCTGGCAGATCTTTTCTGCTGAACTCTACTAAGTTCTTTAAAACTTTGGTGCAAAATACACTATCGTTGTAGTGGTATAAAAAGACAAAAAATAAAAAATACAACTAAAATACAAATAAAAATACTTATAAATTGTTCTGAAGCTGCTGGTGTTTATTACGTGTGTTTAAAAGGCCAGGACATAAACCCTGTGTTAAGGAGGCCTTGAAGCTATTTTAGCTGTATATGTACATGAAGCAGAGTTAGGCTAGGGTCACATTTGCGTTTTTATTTTCACATCCTGATCCGGTTTTGAGCTTTCAAAAAGCTCAAAACCGCATCAGGAACCACTCCCCATAGGAGCCCATTATGGTAACTGGATTGCTTTACAAGCAATCCGGTTATCGCATCCGGCTTTGCAGCCTGCGTGAAAAATCATGCAGGCTGCAGTTTTCAGAGTGGTCTTGTGCCTCGCAATGTGGTAACCGCATTGCTCAGGATGTGTAATCCTGAGAAATGCGGTTACCATATACTTTGCTTATCCCGGCTGCTGCCGGGATAAGCAAAGTGTTAACAGTGTAAAAAAAGCTTTAATATTAATAATAATTGTGCCCATCATGTCTCTAGGGGGTGCCCACCCCCTAGAGACATGCTGCCTACTCAGGTGGGCATGTAATGTGTTAAAAACTCCTGTACAGTAAGCTGGTTCCTGTCGGCTCTGTACAATTTTCTGAATGAAGCTGCGGCTCCACTGACAGCTGTACGCATACTATACGTAATGTACGTATAGTATGTGCCGCTTTCCGAGGTACTGAAGGCTTTTACAGTAGATCTATGGCGGTGTGCAGCCCATAGATCTACTGTAAAAGCCTACAGGACCTTGGACGGCGCACATACTATACGTACATTACGTATGGTATGCGCACAGCTGTCAGTGGAGCCGCGGCTTCATTAAAAAAAATTGTACAGAGCCGACAGGAGCCGGCTTACTGTACAGGAGTTTAACACATTACATGCCCACCTGAGTAGGCAGCATGTCTCTAGGGGGGGTGGGCACCCCCCTAGAGACATGATGGGCACAATTATTACTGATATTTATTCTTTTTTTCACAGATTTTACAGTTTGCTCATCCCTGTGGCAGCAGGGATGAGCAAACTGTACAGTAACCGGATTGCTCCGGATTACACATCCGGAGCAATCCGGTTACCGGATTGCGGCTTCTGCCACACATTTTGTTTGCAAAATGTGTGGGAAACCAATTGCGTTCACCGCATCCGGATCTGGATATGGTGAACGCAATTCTCTGTAAAAGTGTGACCCTAGCCTAAGACACTTCCAATGACGTACAATAAAAAAGTTATGATAACTCTCCATCAATGAAAATCTTCAAGCAGAAGTTGGATAGACATATAGCTGGGATGATTTAGGAAAACCTGCTTTCGCAGGGGGGTTGAACCCGATGGCCCTTGAGGTCCCTTTCAACTCTATCATTAAATGATTCTATGATTTCATTGTAGTGCTTTAAATCAGTATTGCCTGTACTGCAATTACACTGCTCATAAGTATGTGCCTCGATTCAAAAATACAATTTACAAATTCACGTTTATGTAAAGTAATAGCCACTTCTTTAAAGTGCACCTGTCCGGAGACAGCTGTCTTTCACACTTCTCCAGCATTGTTGTAAATAACTAGACCGCACAGCAACATCAACAGGTGTTAGAAGGTTGAGCTGAATTCCAGAATGTTGATTTTAGCGAATCAGGCCACCAAAATCAATATAATTGCAAAATATGATTAAAGGAATCCTGACAGCAGGATTTACTTGTGTAAAGTGTGAGTCCTTTATCAGCCTCCTATTGACTTTTTAATTGTCTTCATTATAGTACATGTATTCTTTGCAAAATTAAAGTTTAATTTTGGTGCTCTGGTCTTGGATTAGTCTGGGAGTTCTGTCACTCAGCTCTGCACTTATCTGGCATTAGGCATCCTGTAGAATAAATAACCCTCCATTCCTCCACCTTCCCTGATCGCTGGTGCATGATGCCGGCAAAGTGCAGAAATTAGTGACGGTGCTCCTGGATTAGTCTGGGGACATGAGAGCCAAAATTCAATTTTGCAGCAAATACAAAAACACATTTACATTAATGACATCATCAGTAGACTGATGCAACACTTTATTGGTGTAGGTCCTGCTGTCAGGTTCCCTTTTAGCCATCAGTAAAACTCTTGAATTGGTTTTAGGTCACACCATGTGCCGCCCCTTGATTGCCACACTCATTTTTCCATTCTTTTTCTGGACAATTTATTCCAAAATCACACAGCCAATGTTTTTATGGACAAATTGGAAAACTACAGTATATTTAATCAAACTGTAATGCACGTTGACAGCAGAAACTACAGATATTCTGACAGTTAATGTGATCCACTGCCCTATAAAATGATATAATCACAGTCAACTGCAAAAGCTACTCTAGGATGAATTACATTTTTTTTTTCATACAGACAGTATTTTTATGGCCAGGATGAATGTATGGACATATGGCAACCATGACTTGTTAAAGATGAAGTGAAAACTCATAAGTATTCCCAAATGAGAGATCTATAGCTTATCAACTGTATTTGTCATCAGTGTATGAAAGGTGCAGGTTCCACCTCTGAGACGCCACTTATTTGAAAAATGAGAGTTTACGGCTACCCTATTTGTAACTCCAGAGTCTGTTTTGCTAATTTTGGTAATTAAGGTATTTATACCAGAATTTGGAAAGCTATGACAATACGTGGAGAGCATGGGTGTGACAGCTCGAGGTGACACCGCCCTTCAAATTCATGAAAAGTTATACGACTTTAGTTGAGTAACATACCGTACTACAGACCCTGATGGCCATACGGCACTTATAAGATGCACATTATTACTTAAGTTGTGTAAGCCTCTTATTATATTACGGGCTTCTTACTCTGACAAGCCCCTTTCATGAACACTGGAAACACTAATCTTAAAGGAGATATCTGGGATTCATTAAAAAAAAATAATGTGCACTAACAGGCATGTAGCCGCACCTACATGCCTTTTGTGTCTGGCATCATTCACCACTATTCACCTCTTGCACAGGGCGCTCACAGACCGCTTCTGCCGAGGATAGCATGGTGGGAACACAGAGCAGAGGCGACTTTTCCGCTCTGCTCTGTGGAATGGGCGGGACAGCCGGTCTCCTGCTGATTGACAGCTCCTCACTACCTGATTGTGGAAGTCGGCTGTCAATCAGCGTGACGTCTGCTCTGACGCTTGTCAACAGAGGGGGAGAAGCTGCCTCCTCTGTTGATGTGATGTCAGCAGAAGTGGCAAAATCACTGACAGGAGCGGTCTCACGCGGCTACATGAAAGCAGTGAACGGTGACGGGCATAACAAGCAGGTAGGTTGCAGCTACCGTAGCTGCTTTTTTTTTTTGATAAATCCCTGATAACTCCTTTAACATACTAATTTCTGTATGTCTCCCTTCATGTGTAGATAATAGGTGGTACAATTCCCTTAGACTGCAGTGGTGAAACACACATGTACGCACAACCGTCCTTCCTCCCATATTTTCTCTTCTGGTTGCTAAAGCAAACTGTCAGAGGATCTGTATTTTACAATCAATTAAAGGAAACCTGTCTCCAATGCTGTCCAGTCTGCAGATAGCATGCTATAGAGCAGGAATAGTGGTGTAGTTTGACATATAGTTTTGTGAGAACATATTCAGTATAATCTGTGTATTACCAGTAATCATTGAAACCTCTGCTCTTTAGGTTTTGTGTCCAATGGGTGATCATGATCATATCAGTGATTGACAGCTATCTAGGTATGCAGGCTTATACAAAGAAAGCTGTGAATCACTGATAAGACCACCCAACAAACCGAAGATCTCAGAAAGAGCAGAGGTTTTAATTATTAAAACAAAGGTTATATTGAATCTTTTATCACAAAACTATATATACATTAATCTGCTCAGCTCCCCCTGCTCTCTAACATGTCTGCATGTTACACTACATATACATTGTGACTTGTGATGAGCAGACCCATGGATGTTCGAGTTTGGCAGGTTTACCTGGACTAATAAAAAAGTTTGGTTCGAGAACCGGACTTGACCTGAATTTTACCCGGACAACGAACCCCATACAAGTCAAAGGGGACCTGTATTTCAGCTCTGAAAATGGCTGTGAAATGGTCATTGTAAGGGCAAGGGGGCTGAACAAGTAAGCAAAATGGACTTAAGATCAGTACAATTTCCCTGCAAACAAATTTTGATAGGGAAATTACTTAAATGGGTTCTGTCACTATTGCAATCCTGGATACATAGCAAAGAAATGAATAAATTAAATATTTTAACAGTCCTTCCACAGAGACGGATTTCAGAGTTTTCCCCATAGAGCAAGAAAGTTAATACAAGCCCCCTACAGAACCTATTTTCACAGTTGACCCAAACAGCCAGGATTGCTAGAGTTTAACCACAAAGCAGTCATTTAAAGGTAGGCCACAACAGAGCCTCTATCCACAGTTGACACACACAATTTATTACAGGTTTCCTGTAGATGGAACATTTATATTTATAGCATATCCTGATGGGAATACCACTTTAAAGGAATTACTGGTAAAAAATAATGTCCTGTGTAGCGTGTAATTCAGAGCTTGGAGCAGCAGCCCGTTATACAAGGAAGACAGAAATCCCATCATCTACCGGATGACAGGTCAAAGTACCCATTGTTCCACCAGCTTGCTTTATAAACCAGCCTACACCTAAACAGTCATCTATTACTGTCTAGGCACTTTTTTCATGCCTATATTTCAAGCACATTTTAGTATTGTTATCACAGCTAGAAGTACTTGAACATCTCATAAAATCCTATTATGATGTAATTCAGATATAGCTAAAGCACAGGAGGTCTAGGGCCCATAAGACAAACTAAGAAATACACCAAAATAAGGTGAAAGATTCTCTGGGTCGTATTTCAGCTGACAACAGTCAGAAATTATTATTAAAGGTGTGATTGGCTTACCGAATGTCGATGATTGTTACGGTATGTTTGTTGCTAAAAATAATCAGTCCTAACTAATGGACATCCAGTCAAGAAACAAATACTCTTTATGCTTTAAAAAGTCTTATTTGTTGTTAAAGGTAAATTAAAGTATTTTGTACTGTCTGCCAATAATGCAAATGCATGGTATTTCATAAGAAAAAAACACATTTTCCTGTTATTGACTTTTTTTCTGACAATATTTCTATTGACATATATGTCAATGTTTGTTGTATCTTGTCTTTGACTGGTATATGCCACTTGTACACAGAGATTTCATTAATGTGAAGTTCTCTACGATTAAAGGAAAATTGTCACGTGGAAAAATGCTATTAACCTGCAGATATGGGGTTAATCTGCAGTTCTATAGCATTCTGAGCTTGCCTGGTTTCTGCACATTAAACCTTGCTGCCAAGGTGAAACAAACTTTCATCTTCCCGGCAGCACTCTGGTTTCAGTCATGAAGGCGTCACCGGATCAGGTTCAGTCATGGCTCAGTGTATGGAGAATGGCATCTGTTGTCGCGTCCCCATTGCGCCCTATATTAGAATACACTGTCAGACAATGCGGTGGGTGTGGGTGGTTACAGCCGCTGCTCTCCATATACTAAGTGGTGACTAAAACTGCGCTGGTGTGCCTCCTTGGCTGAAACCGGAATGCTGCTGGTAGGATTACAGTTAATTTCATCCTGGTTGTGGGGTGTAATGTGCAGGATTCGGGCAAGTTCCACATGCTAAAAACCTGCAGATTGACCCCATATCTGCAGGTTAATAACATTATTCCCCATGACAGGTTTACTTTAAGCACTGGGTTGTGTGATGGCCAACACATGAGGAGAAGATCATCAGCCCAACAGAACCACCAAGTTCACAGTCCTGTCCCTGGTTTCATCGGCCTGTCTGCACATTAATAAATGAGTTATTAGAGTTTATTGTTATCACTTAGTATAACTGTGCTCAATTTTGCATGTCCTATATGAGGTATAAAATGTTAATGGATGTCATATCATGGCCCAGTCTTTATGTCACTGGCCAGCTTAAGTGACTTCACTTATGTCAAAATAAAGCAGTTAGTGGTAAATCTGTCTCAAACAGCTGCAATATGTTCATGGCTAAGCAGAATGTCAAGTGACCTTCAGTCAACCACAATGTGACTTGCTGAAGGTGCATTTGATGAGCACTTGACACCATGTTTCTCACAAAGTATTTCAGCTTTCTGTCATCAACTGATAAACCCCATCCCTGGTCATGACACATTCATTACCTAATTACTGACAAAAAAATTGTCAGACTGCATGTACACTATTAGTGTTTGCAGTGTTATGGATGCAGCATGTTTGCGCTGCATCCATAATGCTGCGTTGTACAGTTCAAGCACAGTGGATGGATTTGCAGAAATCCGATGCCCACTCAGCTTCTTTCCTATGCAGCGTTAACTGACATGCGGGGCTGCTTTGTGCGCCGACGCTTGTCCGCGGCATGTCAATTTAGTGCTACGGAATCGTAAGCAATATAGGCGAGTGAATGCAGAGAAAAGCTGTCGTGACCCAAATGACCATGGGCACAGGGCGGCTGCGTTCACCCATGGAGATCACGGGCTTCCCGCAGGAGAGGAGACCTCGTCCAGGAATCAGTGTCTCCTGATCATGTGTACATACCCTTACATAGAAATCAATTAATAAATACACATGAGGTTAAGACCATATTGTTTAGAATATGGTGCTTTTCTCACAGAATAGACACCCCCTGAGCCCTAGGCAAAAGGGGGACATGATAGAGGCAAGGGGTACACCCAGAACTCCAGGAGCTTTGTTATACGGCTTTGCCTGTGTAGATATTATCAAGAGAGATGTTGCTTTGAGAGGAAGGGGCACACTATGTCCATGCTGTATTTGTGAGGCTTGGTGACTCAATGAGCGGTGGGGCCACAAGTTGAGTGGAAGCTGTATCTTAACTTCATTCTTTCAATAGAGAGTGGAAGGAACATCACTCACCCTCCTGATCTGTGATTGTTAGCAGCGCGTTAATCAGCGTGATGTCCACAGCGAGCAACAGAGAATGTTCATTTATTGAGAATTAAGAACATCCAGCTTACAACATGAGAGTAGGATCAATCTGGTTTCTGGAGAGGGAGAGAAAAAATCTGCTGTGACCTTCAGCTTCCAGTTCCACACTAGAATGAGCGCGCAGGGAGCAGGAGGAGGGACATCCTGTCTCTGAATGAGGACTTTTTTTTTTTTTTTTAACTTTGTTGACATCTGAACAATATGCATGCAGACATAAAATCACATCATATTAAACAAACAATAGTTGTTGCAATACATACAGATCAATATGCATTAGGCCAACACCCCCACTCTACAACTACTTATTCTGTTTTTCCACATATCTGCACAATATTCCAACTGCTGTTGTAATATCTGGTCGAGTCATAGTCGATATGTATAGAAGTGCCCCCACTGCCTGTCGATATTTCTCATTGTTAGGCAACAGGTCATCTTCTTCCAGTTTCAGGTAGGATGATTCCATTGGCGTTGATACACCTTTGGCTTCTGTCATTCCAAACTGATTCAAAATTGAATTAATTTTTGCACTTTGATTTAGAAGAAAACTTCCATCTTCCTCTCTCTGGATATGGATTCCTAGATAATATATTTCATTTCCAAGGTCTTTTGTTTCAAAATGCTGGTTCAACATCTTGGCAATTTTCCCAATTTCGGCTTCTTCTTGATGAACTACAATTACATCGTCCACATACAAGAGAATATACATCCACTTTCCATCTGTATATCTCGTATATAGGCATGGATCCGCTTGACCTCTTTTAAATCCTTCTTCCAACAAGACTTTGTTCATTTTGGTGTTCCATGCTCTTGCCGATTGCTTAAGACCATAAAGAGATTCTGTTCACCTTCCTTTATATAACCTTCAGGTTGAGTCATGTATAAGTCCTCCTCAATGTCACCATTTAAAAATGCAGTCTTGATATCTAAATGTCTGACACACATCTTTTGTACAGCAGCTACGACCATCAAGGCTCTAAATGTTGTCTGCTTGACGACTGGGGAAAAAGTAGCATCATAGTCCTCGCCATATTTATGAGAATATCCTTTTGCGACCAACCTCGCTTTAAATCTGTGGACTTTACCTTCAGAGTCATATTTGGTTTTAAATACCCACTTGCACTTGATTGCCTTTTTACCCTGTGGCAACTCAGTGAGTTTCCAAGTTTGAAGTTGATGAAACGAGTTCATGTCTTCATTAGCGGCATTGATCCACTTTGTTCTTTCATGAGCAGGTAGTTTTTGCATTTCATCCCATGACTGTGGCTCTGACTCAGGTAGTGTCTTGACAATGTAGGATAAACGTTTAGATGGTATTCCTTTGTTTGATCTTAACGATCGTCTGATTTCAGGTTCACTTAGGCTTTTTGTTGTTCCTTTAGTGGTTGAAGAATCTAGCCAGACTTCTACATTCTCCCTTTCGTTGTCTTGTGATTGTGACTGAGATTGTTGTTGTTGCTTCATCTGGACTACTGGCATAATATCATAAAACTTGGGTGACACAAAATTTTCATCAATCACTACATCTTTGCTTATTGTGACCTAGTTTGTCTCTGGGTGTAGAATTCTATAACCTTTCTGGGTTTCACTGTAACCTACCAGAATGCCTTCCTTAGCGTGAGATTCCCACTTAGTTCGTTTTTCTTTGGGAATGTGTGCAAATGCTTTGCTTCCAAAAATCATTATGTGCTGTAGGTTTGGATTTGCACTATTCCATTGCTCAAATGGATTTTTCTCTGTCGCTTTACCTGGTAGTCTGTTCTGAAGATAGCAAGCCGTCATAATAGCTTCGCCCCAATATTCTGTAGGCAGATTTACATCAAATAATATACTCCTTCCGCTTTCACAGAGTGTTCGGTTCCTTCTTTCTACTACACCATTTTGCTCAGGGTTGTATGGTACAGTAGTCTGAAATATGATTCCATTTTTCTTTAAAATGCTCTGTGTCTCATTACTTGTATATTCAGTCCCATTATCTGCACGTAGAATTTTTGCCATTCTCCCAAACTTGTTATATACTTCAGCTAGATATATTTCAAGTTTCTCTGGAACTTCATTTTTGCTGTGAAGTAGATAGACAACTGTGTATCTTGAATTGTCATCAATAAATGTAAGAAAATATCTCTTCTTTCCAGGGGTCTGAATACTCATTGGGCCACAGATATCTGTGTGTATTAAATCTAGTGGTTGTTCTGTTCTTGTAGTACTTTTCTTAGGAAAGGCCTTTCTGGACATTTTCCCTTTGATACAGCTGGTACACCTCATTGTCTGGTTACATGGATCAATTGTAATATCATCAGCTAAGGGTTCTTGAAATAACTTTCTTATTGCTTCTGGGTCTCTATGCGCAAGCCGTCTGTGCCATACATGAATACAGTTCTTGTGCATTTCTTGCTTAGCTGTGCATACATACTCTTTACTTTTCAACTGATACAGTTCATCTTTGATTTTTCCTTTTGCTAGTGTGTGACCCTCCTTTGAGATGATGCAGCTATCGTGCTTAAACGTAACTTCATTCCCTTGTTTTGTAAGCTTTTTCATGGATAATAGATTACTTTCAAGACTAGGCACATATAGCACATCCTTCACATGAATCCTTCTGCTTTGCGTTGCAGAGATGTTACAATCAATATAACCATCTCCTATGCCTTCTGAGTTCATACACTGACCATTCGCCATTATCACTTTCTCTGACTTGCTTTGGTTAAGCTTAGTAAAGAAGTCTCTGTCATTGGTCATGTGACTGGTTGCACCAGAATCTATACACCACGCATGCTTTGATTTAAATGCATTGACTAATGTTAGGCTGGGGTCACACTTGGCATGAGTTTTTTTAGTGACTTAAAAAAACTCATGCGTTTTTCCATGTCAGCATGCGTTTTTTAAGGTGTGTGATGGCACCCTGCGTTTTTGCATGCGTTTTTAAATGCGCACCAAAAAATAGTGCATACACTATTTTTTGGTGCTGTTTTAAAACTGCATGCGTTTTCTAAAAAAACGCATGCGTTTTTTTAACATGGGCCCTTATGGAAAACGCATGCAAAAACGCATGGTACAGTAGTACCATTTAGTATCATCCAAAAACACATACGTTTTCCATAGGGACCCATGTTGAAAAAACACATGCGTTTTTTAAAAACGCATGCGTTTTTTTAACATGGGCTCCTATGGAAAACGCATGCGTTTTTGGATGGGACTAAATGGTACTAATGTACCATGCGTTTTTGCATGCATTTTTGATGTCAGCTAATCACATAATTGCAAAAACGCACACAAAAACGCATGGTACTGTCACACATGCGTTTTTGCTATTTAGACTTGCGTTTTTGCTATTAGGGCATGCGTTTTTTAACATGGGGGCCTATGGGTGCGTTTTTACATGTTTTTTAAAAAAGGAAGGTCTCCAAAAACTCATGAAAAAAACTCAAGTGTGACCCCAGCCTTAATGCAGCCTCAGTATTTACAGAATCATTATTTTCAAATACAGCGCTCTTAACTTTTTGTTGACTGTTTTGCTTCTTCAGCTGATTCATTTTAGCTTTCCAGACTCTGCATTCAGCTTTTAAATGACCTGACTTCTTGCAGACAAAACATTCACGTGTTTCTTTAGGGAGGTTTATGCTGGTGGGCACGTCCTGTGTTTGTAAAGCAGTTTCCTTGTTGCATATTTTGCTGCTCACACTTTCTACCTTTCTCTTATATTCCTCTACAAGCTTTCTTCTGACGTACTCCAATGTAAGCTCATCATCTGGGCGTGCATCTAGTGCAGTTACAAGCGTGTCATAGCTTTCTGGGAGACCACTAAGTTGTAGTGCTGCTACATGGAAGTCTTCATATCTTCCCCAATGCCCCGCAGGCGCTCTACGGTCTCTAGAGTGCTTCTAATGTAGTCCTGCATGTCCTTGTCACTGTGTAGCTGAGGCTGCTTTCACATTAGCGGTTTTTGCCGATCGCGGCAGATGTGAAAAAACCGCATCTGCCGCGATTAACGCACAACCGCTGCACTTGCGGCACAGTTGCGGCAAGCCCCATACAAAGTCTATGGGGGCTTGCGGCAGGTGCGGCAAGTGCGGTATCGGCACTTGCGGCAGGTGCGGCCGCAAAAAAACCGCGGCTGACCGCGTTTTTTTCGCGGCCGCACCTGTCGCAAGTGCCGAAACCGCACTTACCGCACCTGCCGCACACTTACCGCAAGCCCCATAGACATTGCATGGGGCTTGCCGCAACTGTGCCGCAAGTGCAGCGGTTATGTGGTAATCTCACTGCATCTGCCGCGAACGGCAAAAACCGCTGATGTGAAAGTACCCTTAGACTGATATAGCTTTCTCATTAAATAGAGTTTGTTACTTAGATTTATCCTCTCATGTACTTTCTACAGCTGCTCCCAGATTTCCTTTGCAGATTCACACTTACACACATGCATGATCTGATCATCCTCTATGCTGAGTGATATGGTGCTCTGTGCTTTCTGATCCATCTCTAGCCAGTCCTGTGGTACTGGGTCAGGCTTGGGCTTCTGAGTGTATTTCCACGTACCATCTCTTATCAGCAGCATCTTCACCTTGAATTTCCAGGATTGGTAGTTCTGGTTAGTCAGGCTTGGCACTGTAAACTTTGCTGAGCTGCTTGTGGAGGCCATCTTTACTTTTTTTCAGTTCGCTTTTGTCTTTCTATCTCTGTGCTCTGGAGTTCTGGGACTTCTGTGACTCCTGGACCCATAACCTGTTAGTGGCACGTTAATCAGTGTGATGTCCACAGCGAGCAACAGAGAATGTTCATTTATTGAGAATTAAGGACATCCAGCTTACAACATGAGAATAGGATCAATCTGGTTTCTGGAGAAGGAGAGAGAAAATCTGCTGTGACCTTCAGCTTCCAGTTCCACACTAGAATGAGCGCGCAGGGAGCAGGAGGAGGGACATCCTGTCTCTGAATGAGGACTTTTTTTTTTTTTTTTAACTTTGTTGACATCTGAACAATATGCATGCAGACATAAAATCACATCTTATTAAACAAACAATAGTTGTTGCAATACATACAGATCAATATGCATTAGGCCAACAGTGATAATCACTAACCTGGAATGTTTTATTTACCCATTACTTCTATGGTGATGAATATCTTATTTATGTGTTGAATGAGCATTTGTTTGTATTGTACCATGTTTAAGTATACCATAGCTATGAAAAGTTAATTTTGGCATTAACCTTCTAAGCCCAAGGGAAGGGCAATCCTTCAGCCATGGTCCCCTAGTGGTTTCCTTCACAGGGGTTTTCCTCTTCTGAGCTCTGTAGGATGACTCTTTATGAGTCGGAGGTGCTAACTTTAGACCCCTTAATACTTCTTCATGGGCGCCTTTTATAAGGTTAGCTAATTGATAAACCGTAAAACAAAATTAACAAAAATGTGTCATGTGGCTTGGAATTTAGAACCCATCACGGCTTTGCGGGGTAGGAGTCAGGTGGAAGTTACAGACGAGTTAAGGTGGACTAATTTTAACTAATAGAGGATGTAAAACCTCATGATGGTGAGCAGGCTCGGCTTTGGTGGCCAGCCTGAAGAATGTCATAATGGTAACATCATCAGGAGCAGGCATGGTGGTTTAGCACAAAAGTGAGGATGATAGGGTCATTGGAGCCCTGAAAGTTTACTGGCTCTGCTTGACTAGCAGTCAATACGTGCCGCCGCCCCCTTTATGGCTGTCTGGCTTGGTGTTGTATGTCAGACATTTGGGGCTATCACAGTACCACAGTATCACAGTACTTGTGAATCCCAATGCACTAGCACTCCACATGACTCATACTGGGATTGATAATTATTATAATTATTATTATTTATTTATATAGCACCATTAGATTCCATGGTGCTTTACATATGGAAAGGGCAGATGAGGACAAGTACAATATATATGGACAATCAAGTCGTACAGATTAAGGAGGAGCGGGAACCCTGTTAGGCTACCTTCACAATTGCGTTCCCCTCCACAGTGTTCTGCGGAGGGGAGCCGCAATGTGACCGCAGCACCGCAAGCCCCTATCTTTATAATGGGAGTGCTGCGCTTGACTGTGCATGACCATGTGCACCCATTCACCCATATGTGATCTGTACGCAGGCGGATGCCTGTGCACACATCACACAGTCTCGTCCGCACCAGGGACGTGGCATGTTGCATTTCTGGTGCGAACGAGAGTGTGTGATTTGTGCGCAGGCAGATCACATGTGGCAGTGAGTGAGTGCGCAAGGTCATGCGCAGTCAAGCGCAGCACTGTGCGTTCCCATTATAAAGATAGGGGCTTGTGGTGCTGCGGTCACATTGCGGCTCCCCTCCGCAGAACACTGAGGAGGGGAACACGAATGTGAAGGCACCCTTAATCCTGTGATTTAAATCAAGCTGAGGCCATTTGACATCCAAAAAAATAATATGTGTCGTGTATTTATTCTAGTGTCTGGTTTACTGTAAACATGGTTGCTTTAAAGTGGAGTGGGGCTCCATCCCCAAATCCAAACATCATGCAAGATTATCACCAATCTGACGAGGTTTACTGCTACTTTGTGTTGTTTCCTGGAACATTTCTGATGTATAAATAGGAGATGCCAGAAATATCTGGTAGATAAGGCTAGGGTCACACTTGGGAGCTTGCATCCGTTTGCAGGATGCATTAAAGGAACCTTTTTTTTCCCTTGCCATTTTCATGGCATGTGTGCATACTTGTTGGCTTGACTTAGGGCCCTTTCACATCAGCGTTTTTTTTTAAATCGCGGCAGATGCGGTGAAAAAACCGCATCTGCCGCGATTACCGCATACCGGCTGCACTTGCGGCGCGGTTGCGTTTTTTTCCATGCAAAGTATAGGCGGACTTGCGGCAGGTGCGGCAAGTGCGGTTTTGCACTTGCGGCAGGTGCGGCCGCGAAAAAAACCGCGGCTGACCGCGGTTTTTTTCGCGGCCGCACCTGCCGCAAGTGCAAAACCGCACTTGCCGCACCTGCCGCAAGTCCGCCTATACTTTGCATGGAAAAAACCGCAACCGCGCCGCAAGTGCAGCCGGTATGCGGTAATCGCGGCAGATGCGGTTTTTTCACCGCATCTGCCGCGATTTCAAAAAAACGCTGATGTGAAAGGGCCCTAACACATGTATGTACCATGCGTTAACACATCCGTTAACGCATCCGTTAATGCATGGTACATACATGTACCATGCGTTAACAGATGCGTTGGCCATAGACTTCCATGTAAAAAAATGCATGTGTTTTAGCAAAAGAACCAAAAAACGCTGTATACCGCGTTTTTTGGTGCACTTGCAAAAACGCATAGCGTCAAACGCATTGCACTTTTGCAATGCGTTTCTTTCTTTGAAGACAATGGTTGCGTTAACGCATGCGTTTTTGCAGGTTTGAACATGAATTTAGTTTGACCCTAGCCTAATGGTCCCACCCTGGGATCTGCAACTCTCTAGAAAACTGGGCCTACAGGGGACTGGATTTACATCTGTTGGACATTTACATCATATCCTGTAACTTTGTCATAACTGTCCCATATAGGACCCAAATTTATAATTGTTATACATAGTCTTTTGAGCAGGAAACTTATGGGGGAAAGTTAGTGTTAGGAACATTGCTCCTTTTAGTAGGAAAAAATTAGGTTTTGCCTCACTGCCATCTGGTACTTTTTTGTGTGCTTTAATTTTTGCAGTAGCCAATATACTAAAAAGAGTCCCTTTGGCATAAAAGTAGCAGGAATGTATATGCTATTTATGGATGTCGGTGGCAGACATATCTAACAACAAGGCTATAACTATAAAAGGTGCTGAGGCAGCAGTCTTACCTGAGCATTGGTGCAAGAGGTGGCCTGAAGCCCTATCCACCCGATAAGCCAACGCCAGCAATATAAATAGCACATGATAGGTGAGGGCACCAGTTAAAGATTTTGTATTATGATCCTGTGGCTTCAAGTTACTCTTCTGGGCAACCACATAGTAATACAGTTGCACATGTTTAGGGAAGACATATAGTCAGGTCCAGAATTATTTGGAAAGTGTTAAAGCCCAGTCACACATAACGACGCGCCAGCAATCCCGATAATTGTGCATAGATCTTTGGTGCGTCGCTTTTCATATCGCTGGTAAGATATCAAACAGGCATCTCACCAGCGATGTGGAAAACGACACACTAGCGATCCAGAATTATACCGAGGTTGTTGGGAATTGTCACTCCATAGCGTAGCATTGAGATCGTTGGTCATTGTCCCTGTCAAACACAACGATGTAGCACTCCCAGCGGGAGCACAACGACGTAAAAATGACCCAGAGCAGTGTGTAATGATCAACAGTCTCACAGCAGGGGCTAGATCGTTGGTGCGTGTCACACATAACGAGATCGCTAACGGGATCGCTGGTGTGTCACGAAATCTGTGACGCTACAGCGTTCTCGTTAGCGTTCTCGTTATGTGTGACAGGGCCTTTAGTCTACTTTCACATCTGCGTTTAGTTTCAGTTCAGGAAGTTCAGGCAAAACCTGAACTTTTCAACTTCAGGTTTTTTTTTAACTTTCACATTTGCGTTTTTTCAAATCTGGCAGAATTCCGCCTTTTTTGAAAAACTGAATGCAGCAACATTGTGTTCTGTCTAATTCACTTGTATAGGAATTCCAGACATGTGTGGCGACTTGCATTTTCATCAGCATCCAGCATTTCAGGCACTGGACAACAACTGCTACCATATTAACTGCAGATACTGATGAAAACGCAAGTCGCCACACGTGTCTGGAACTCCTATACAAATGCATTAGGCAGAAAGCCATGTTGCTGCATCCGTTTTTTTCAAAAAAGGTGGAATTCCACTGGATTTGGAAAAACGCAGATGTTAAAGTACCCTTACAAGTTTTTAAATTGTAGCTGTCCTAAACATTTAGTATATACAGTGATTTAATAAATATGGCCTTAAAGAGCAGGATCGCAGCTATGATCTGAGAATATTCACATCCTAATTGGAGTAAGGCTAGGGTTATACTTGGAGGGTGACCCACATTTTTTAAGGCAAAAAAGTGTAATATTTTGTAATGGCCAAGCCAATCACCAAATCTCAACCCCCATTGAGAATGCGGTTCACATACTTAAGACAAAACGTAAGGGAAAAAGACCCACAAACAAGCAACACCTGAAGTCAGCTGAAGTACAGTCCGGCAAAGAATCACAAAGGAGGAAACCCAGAGTTAGGTGATGTACCGTACATGGTTTCTAGACTTCAGACAGTCACTGCCTGAACAGGATTTTCTACAAAGTATTAATAATGAACATTTTAATTATAAAAACGTAAATTTGTTCAATAACTTTTGAGCCCCTGAAATGAGGAAGCTTTGTAGAGAAATAATTGCAATTCTGAAAGCATTTCAAAGGATAATTTTGTTAGTTAAATCTTGAAGTTTACACTTCAATTGTATCTCACTTGTTTCATTTTAAATAAAAAAATAGTGGCATGCAGAGCCCAAATCGCAAAGATTCGGTCACTGTCCAAATATTTCTATACCTAACTGTATGCAGCTGCAAGGGCATAGCAATGGAAGGTGCTGAGACTGCAGACTCATCTGGGTCTTGGTGTCAGGTGGATCCTTAGGGTACGGACACACTGGCGTGAAAGTCGGCCGACTTTGATGCGAGTTTTTCTTGCATTGCAGTCGGACCAGTCTTAGGCTGGGGTCACACTTGCGTTTTTTTCATGCGTTTTTGGAGACCTGTGTTTTTAAAAAAGCATGGAAAAACGCACCCATAGGCCCCCATGTTAAAAAACGCATGCCCTAATAGCAAAAAAGGCATGTGTTAATAGCAAAAACGCATGTGTGACAGTACCATGCGTTTTTGTGTGCGTTTTTGCACTTATGTGATTAGCTGACATCAAAAACGCATGCAAAAACGTAGGGTGCCACCAGACACCTTAAAAAACGCATGCA
Organism: Allobates femoralis; assembly: GCA_033576535.1. Classification (NCBI taxonomy): domain Eukaryota; kingdom Metazoa; phylum Chordata; class Amphibia; order Anura; family Aromobatidae; genus Allobates; species Allobates femoralis. The sequence continues at coordinate 137,283,147 of JARQOC010000006.1, forward strand.
GAAACGCATGCGTTTTTTTAAGGCACTGAAAAAACTCATGCCAAGTGTGACCCCAGCCTTACTCAAATACCGAGAGCACATTTGCGAGTGTCGGGTATTTTTTTTCTCGTCCAAGAGACGGACGTGAAAGCAGTCACAACATGATGCGACAGTATGCGATTGACACACAACACTCGCCAATGCAAGTCTATGGGTCAGACAAAAATCACGGACCGCACACAGACCACACTCGGACAGCACATGGACAGCACAGGAACAGTATAGGGAGAGCGAATTTAACATGGCGCTTCTTTCTGGAAAAAGAATAGACAGGATAGATAGGACAGAATAGGTAGATCGGGTGAACCTGTCTCCCGCTGCCACTTCCGGGGCCGCCTATTAAGCAAATTACATATTCACTGCACTGTTAGACAAACAACTAATCAGAGAAGCTCACACTGTTTGTGAGCTTCTGTGATTGGCTGGTGTAGTCAGACTGGATTTCCTCAATCTGGACAGTGATTCTGCTTGGTTGCCATACACATTAGTGTAGGGCAACCAACCTGGCGTTATAGGGTGTGAAATAAATAAATATGAAAAAAATGCATGGGGCTTCGCAGCAATTTTAAGTCTGGCCCAATGAAAGCAGACAGCTGTGAGCTGCCACCCTCAGCTGCCTAATTTTCCCTTGGCTGGCAAAAAAATTCATGGGCTTCGCCCTATTTTTCATTGCCAGCCAAGGTAAAACTAGGCAGCTGAGGGCTGGTATTCCTAGCGGGGTGAGGGCCCATTGTTATAGGCCTCCCCATGCTAAAGAACAACAGCCCACAGCCGCCCCTAAAAATGGCACTTTAATAAGCGCCATTTCCAGGTGCTTTACCAGGCTCCTCCAGTGGCCCTGGTGGCAGTGGCACACTGGGTAATAAAGGAGTTAATACCAGCTTTGTGATACAAGATTCTTAATGTTAGGCCAAATTAGACCCAGTATAAATCATATTAACCCTTAAAATTGGTACTTTATTAATAATTTGCAAGAACACAAAACAAACAAAGATAAAAACTAGGTGCACAGAAAGCAAGAAGGAAGATATCTGGCCCTGATAAAGTCCTCCCTTCTTGCACCTGCCTGACTGCTGGGGTCAGCACCCTATAAACGAACATGGCGCCCCCACTCGTCGAAGGCTGACCCTGTATGCACCTCAGCTTGTCCTGGAAGCATGAGGTTTGTGGGGACGGAAGAGGATTTTTTTTCAAATAAAGATGGAGTCCCTAAGTGTGTTTTTGTTTATTTTTCAAATAAAAATAATTTTTCTTGGTGTTGTGTTTTTATTTAAACAATGTAATAGAAATTTCATGAAATAATAATAAAAAACAAATGCGTGGGGCTCCGCGCAATTTCTATGTCCAGCTAGTCAGCTGGAGCTGGAATCCGCAGCGCAGGGAGGCCCAAGCCTTCTGGGCACCCCCCGCTGCGAATGGCAGCCCGCAGCCGCCCTAAAAGATGGCACGTTCATTGAAGCACCATGTTCTGGCGCTGAACCCCACTCTTCCAGGGCCCTGGTGCGGTGGCTCACTGGGTAATAAAGGGGTTAGGGCCAGCTTTGTATTATCAGCTGGCCCTAAGCCCGAAATTCATGGGGTCACGCCAATATTAGACATGCCCCCATAAATTTCTATTAAGTTGTTTAAATAAAAACACAACACTAAGAAAAATTATTTTTATTTGAAAAAAAAAAAGAAACACACTTAGGGACTCCATCTTTATTTAAGAAAAAATCCTCTTCCGTCCGACGTAGTCCAATCCAGGGTTCTTCTTTTTCTCTGCTACATCTCTGGTAGAGAACCTCCACCAGAGATGTAGCAGAGCTGTGCACCCGGGCGTGGGAAAGTTCATGTGAGTTCATGCAGGCACGCATGAAGTCAAATGAACCTCACAGCACTGCGCTACTTCAATTGAACAGCTGACCTGAGTCAGCTGTTCATTTGAAAATCCGGGGGGAAGGCGTCCGACAGACAAAACCTGCTCCTGAGTTCAAACTGGATTCTTCTGGATTGTACCGGTCCGGTGCAATCCGGCGCCCCATAACATGGGACTCTATGGTGCCGGATTGCACCGGACCGAGGCAATCCGGAAGAATCTGGTTTGAACTCGGGGAATAGTAGCGAGTAGACTCGCTCATCCCTAGTCCTATCAGTAAGAGGACGTTTTAAAGAAAGTGTCCAAAACATAAAAATATCTATTTTAACCTTTCCGGCAAGGTCCTCTTGCTGATAGGACCTGTGGTGACGTCAGTTATCGCGGGAACTCCGGTCATGTCATATCAGCAACAGGACCTTGCCGGAGCCATCGGTGGACCGCCGGACAGGTGAGCATACATTTTTTTTTCATTTTTAACACTTTATTTTACTTAATTTCACTTCCGCAATGTATGTATATACATTGCGGAAGTGAAACAGCCCCACATAGCTGTGTATTTAGTGTTCCGGGGTGTTCAACGGTGTTCGACGAGCATTCAACGAACATTCATTGAACACCCCGCCGATTCGACGAATCGAATCGAACACGAACACTAGGGTGGTGGCTCATCTCTACACTACACACAATCTCCTCATGTCCCTCTTCAAGCGTGCAGGATAGAAAGAACAACAATGTATATCAATAGATGTGTTTACTGTACCCCACAGAAGTGTGTATAGAAGCTCTATTACACAAGGGTATACAAATAATATGATAACCCCAGTGGCGTAACTTCAGGCCCAGGGGCCCCGATGCGAAAGCTCCAACGGGGCCCCCAATTATTGGAAATCTTTAATAGTATTAGTCTTTTTCTATAGGCCAAAGGGACTTTTGGGGCCCCTCTAGGCTGCAGGGCCCGGGTGCGATCGCAACCCCTGCACCTATTGTAATTACGCCCCTGGATAACCCTATTACAAGGTGTGTTTGATCAGAGAATACATCTATTACAAAACAAGTTCACTGTCTGTGGTTAAAGTGCATAGGGTTAATAGGGTTATTTGTATAGCCCCATATGTATACCCGTGTATAATAGAGCTGCTATACACACTACTGTGTGGTACAGCAAACACAACTATTGGATGGCCATTGTTTTTCTTTCTACCGTCTGCTATTTTAGTGCTTTTAGAATAAATGTGTTTTTATTTGCAGGGTACTCATACCTTCTCTTATGTACAAAATAATGTAGACCATGTCTGCATGGTGTTCTGTCATACAGTGAACTTTCCCACCCTACTAGTTTCTCACTGTGAAGTGGGAAAGTTCACCAGAGTTTAAACAAAGAAAAAAAGATGGCGGCACTCAGCATTCCAGTGGACCCGTAGAAGCGGGACATTCCGCGAAGCGGTCACCGTCGGTCCTAGCACCTCCCTGTATTATGCACCTGCTGCTGTAATTTTTTTATTAAATTAATCAGCTGCAAACTGGAATGCTGAGTGCTGCCATCTTTTTTTCTTTGGATATATTGTCTTGAACTCTGGCTGAGCAACAGGAGATTCCACAGCATGCCACCGCCACAGGAGTATACAAGTAACGCTGTTAACAGGTCAGTGCCCGGCTTTCATTTCTATGCTTGAATCAACACAGTTTAAAGCTGAGCTGCGTTGCTCGAGATTAACTCAGGTGACCTAAACAGTGATGTCACCTCATTCAACTGTGAGAACTGAAGGGCATTCAGTTTCGAGTCTCTTAGGGAACAGTCCTTACAATGGATCGTGTAGGGGTACATGGGTTTGATAAAGATGGGAATGAGGTATGTATCTGTGTTTTTTGTTGCAATAAAATGTTTTTTCTCTATGTTGTGTTGTCTTTACTATTTAGTAGAGATTCCTAATGGACGGGTCTAATATTGGGCTGAGTGCCAGCTGGCAATATTCGGCTAGCATTAATGCCTTTATTACCCAGTTTGCTATTAGCACCAGGGCAACTGGAAGAGTCAGAGTACAGAGCCAGAAAATCGCACTTCTGATGAATGCACCATTTTCTTGGGGCAGCTGAGGGATGCAATTCGCAGTGTGGGAACCCTTATCTGCTTTCTGTACCTGGCTGGTGACCACAAATACAGCGAAGCCCCATGCCATTTTTTTTAAAATTATTTGAAGAAATAATTTTTTAAAAAAGGGTTCCGCTGTATTTTGATTACCAGCCAAGTACAACAAGCCAGCTAGTGGTGGGTGGCAGTCCGTACTTGGTCCATAGCACAATGTGCATTGTGTTTCCAAAAATTAGCCCAGGGGCTGTGTCATGGTTCACACAAGAAGACATTATAAGGGCCTCCAATGATAAATATTATTTAGGTAGGAGTAGGACTACTGTCCTGGTTGGTCCACTGCACAATGTGCATTGTGCTTCTAAAAATTAGCCCTATGGGCCGTGTCATGGTTGATGCAGGAAGACACCATCATATAGGCCCCGAATGATTTATATTAATTAGGTAGGAGTCGGACTACTGTCCTGGTTGGTCCATTGCACAATGTGCATTGTGTGTTCAAAAATTAGCCCTATGGGGTGTGTCATGGTTATTGCAAGAAGACACCATCACAAGGGCCTCCAACAACAAATAGTAGTTAGGTAGGAGTAGGACTACTGTCCTGATTGGTCCACTGCACAATGTGCACTGTGTTTCCAAAAATTAGCCCTATGGGCTGTGTAATTGTAGCATTTTAGTGTATTCTGTTATACAAAATCTGGTACAATACCTTAGTTGAGCCACTAGAGATCACCATGCCACAAGGGAAGTAAGTACAGGGACCTGTTGATAAAAACAGGAAGTGGCAAAATGAAAGTTAAAAACAGTCACACAGGGTTGTTGCTGAGCAATGGAACTGAGGGAAAAACCTGGACTGAGACGCAAAGGGGTTGGATCCTTGAGAGACCCCAAAGTAGACTGTGTTTTCAAGAGGGAGAGGCTTCCGTGAGTAAACTTGGATGTGTGACCAGTCACCGACTGTTTAGTCAGTTAGGGAGAGTTATATAGGATTTTGCAGCATCTCAAAGAACATTGCTGTTGCTAAGATTACAGATGGACTGATAGAGAGACTGTGTGAGCCCCTGTTTACCAAACCTTTGGTAAACATGAATGCCAGAGGAGAGCTCAGTGCTGCATTGAGACTGATCTTAATCTTCAGCTGCACCTGGATGTAACAGAGAATTTGGTGACCTAGGAAGCTGATTATGTCTAGTGACCGGACGTCAGAGTAACAAGTTCAGTTTTCTTCTTGTTTGCGGGCATTCAGTCAGGGGGTCCACTCTGAGTGTTCTCAAAAACAGTGCACTGTATAAATATTGTGTTGGTTCAAGTGATTAGTTTTGTAAATATACAAGTATCAAGGGGAAAGCAGGGTACCTGGAATCTGTTGTAATTAAGGCAGGAGGCAGATGTAAGATTGTATACTTGAGAAGAATATATATAACTTTAGGGCTGTAGGTCTAGACGGGATAATAAAGCATCAGGTGCAGACCTAAGTGTAGAGATATTAAACTTGTGTGTACTTCTGATACTTGAGAAGAACATGTGGAGCCCACTGGGACGGGGTACTCGTTACCGGACCGGGGTACTGCTGGGGATATCACCACGGTCCTGGTCCGGACTGTGTCTCGGGTTTCGCTATAAGTGGGTGGTATGTTTACACGTAGAGCTTGGTTCCCCGGGGCAGAGATAGTAACTGTCTATAGATGGTGCTATGGATATTGCAGGATAGGGGTGGTAGTAGTAGAGATGATAGCTGTTTGTGAGGGAATGCAGGATTTGAGCACAAGACTCACAAACTCACGGTTTTGAAGTTTTCCAAGTCTTTACTGCAGATGATGTTGTTAGCAGAGTACTGTCCACGGAGTCTGTACCGGGGATGGGTTGCTCCCACCCTGTCCTGGTCCTCAGCTTCTCTCTCCTGCGCTGTGTGTGTGGCCCTGCTGCCGCTTCAGCTAGGCTGCTGGCCTGTCTCTCCTCACAGGTACCCCCTTTGCTAGGCAACTTGAGTGTTTCCTCTGTATTTCTGACCCCGCCGTGTTGCTTCACTGAGGTACAGTGTAGATATATAACCTCCACTAGTCCGGTATGTACTGTGCTGCGTGTGTCAGTCACAGTTTCGGATCCGGTATCCGATCTGTGCGCTCCTCTGGGGCGAATTATGAGGTAACTCAGTCTCTCAGATGTGTTCTCCTGTTTCTCTTACTCCTTCCCTCAGACCCTGTCTAGGCCTGGAAGTGGGTAGCAGGCTGTGGAGAGGCCTAAGGCAGCCCCTTTACAGCTCTGGAAGGCTGGCTAATACATGACACTATAATGACCGGAGGTCCTATTAAGATTCAGTGAGTCACAGACTGAGACAGAGGCAGAAATAAACAACAGTATTTTTTTACTGATATGGGGATCAAGGTATGGTTCAGTATAGAATGTATAAGTATCAAAATCCCCTTAAAATATAACCAATAACAGTTTCACACACTGAGCGTTAGCCGACATCAATGCACCGATCTCAGAGTTCCCAGGGTATGTAAATCACACTCAGAACCAGGAGCAAATTTACCTACATGTTAGATTTATCAAGGATTTAACTTAACTAAAGGCTATGTACATCAACTGTGGGCGGTCTGATGGGACCTCTGAGATGGCACACTGAGTATAACTTATCACAGCTAATAACAATACAATACACTATATCAATGCTGGCTATACACTTAGCACAGGGATACCCGGGTATCTCAAAACTATGGTACCATCAACCTCAAATGTAGCTTTACACCGGTGTATATTCCACGTGGGCTGCAGCAAGTCCAGAAAAAGAAAAAGAAAAGAAAAACCTTTGGCGCCAAAAAAAAAACGTATTGTAAAAAACAGCAAAATTTGGCAGCTTACCAGCCAATGCCAGATTCACATGTCCAGTACTTTAGTTCTGTTAGCTTGGGGTGCAATCTGTGGAGAACTCTTTTCCAGGGCTTGTCAGGACCTTGTCAGGATCCTCCCAATGTGGATGGCACCGGACGCCGGCTCTCCTTTCGCAGTCACTCACGGCCTTCCTGGACGCCAATCACTCGCTCCATCAGGGGGAACATCTCCTCAGCCTCTCCTCAGATCCTGGACACTTGCTCGGTTCAAGATAAAGTCTTTAGTCCACACAACAGGGCTTGCAAACAACTTTAAAGGCCCATATAGCTTGCACTGGCTCTGCTGTAATCCTTACACTAGTAATGGCCACCGCAGAGAGAGATCAACAACCACCGGAGCAACTGACAGAGCTGTCACCAAGGCAACCAGAGACACTGCTTTCACTTTTCTAGACACAGAGCAGTCACCATGGCAACCAGAGACTATGTTTTATCTTTCCTGGGCCACTACAAAATGGCAGTCTGCTTGGTTTTAGCAGCTTATCAGTTTACTCTCTTACAACACCATTCTCTATTGGAGTTTGTACCAAGTACAATCTCGTGTCATCAATTGTGGCTCCTGCAACACACTTTCGAGGCGCCAAAGCGTCACACAGGAGTGGTCTTGTGCAGTACAGTGGATTACACTAAAGAATAACTACGTGTGCGTCTGTAGGTGATGGCGGTAAGATATAAACCACACTATGCACATATGTGCCTGCATTGGTCCACGCCATGGCAGAGTTGCCATGGCTGAACTGAAGTATTTGTGTGCACACATGTTTTGCATGTGTGTACTGAAGTGTACCTACATCCTGCACAAACACCATTGCATTCTCCATGTGTGTGGACAAGTTCCTATGTGGCCAAACACATCATAATGGACATGTACACACAGTCACGGCATACAGTGTGGCCCAAAAGGTGGACCTGTGTACTGGACATTAGCAGACAATGCTGCACAGACCCATCAATACCATTTAACGTATCACATACCTCTGTGCACAGCATAAAGCTATGTGCAACTGCCCTGTATTCAAAAGTAACGACAGACACAGGTTTTTGTTTTTTTTAACTTGGATTTTTTGTGCACAAAAAAAAGGTATTTCAAAAACACACATAAAACATAAAAAACACAAGTGTCAACATCACACAAATAAAGACAAAATTATGATAAATAATGGCCATACACAAACATGTGACATTACAGAATCAAAAAAATAAAAAACTAACTAAGGCTAGGGTCACATTTACGTTTTGACCCTAGCCTACCGGATTGCGCTTTTATCTTAGTACTTTTCCCAGCACCGCATAGCGTTACCGCTATGCAGTGCTGGATAACGCTGCCCCTAGTTACCCGATATTTATCTTCCCAACCAGTCACACAGGAAGCTGCTGGCAGTGCGCTTTACAGCGCCACACAGGAAACGCTGTCTGCAGCATTATCCAGCACCGCATAGCGGTAACGCTATGCGGTGCTGGGAAAAGTACTAAGATAAAAGCGCAATCCGGTAGGCTAGGGTCAAAACGTAAATGTGACCCTAGCCTAAGGCTGGGTTCACATTTGGTCAGGCAATTGCGTTCACCACATCCAGATCCAGATGGGGTGCATGCAATTGCCTTCACACACATTTTTGTAGAAAAATGTGTGTTGTAAACCGCAATGCGGTAACCGGATTGCTCTGGATGTGTAATCCGGAGCAATGTGGTTACCGTATACTTTGTTCATCCCTGCTGCCGCAGGGATGAACAAAGTGTTAACTGTTTAATAAAACATTAAATATTTTATATTAGTTGTGGGCAATATGTCTCTAGGGGGTGCCCACCACCCCTAGAGACATGCTGTCCACTCCTGTGGGCATGTCAGGGGCTAATAACCCATTACCGGAATAACTGTCTATTGTCGGCTTTGTACAATTTTATCAATGAAGCCGCGGCTCCTGACAGTTGCGCAGATACTGTACGTAATGTACGTATAGTATCTGCCGCTGTCCAGGGTCCTGATACCTTTAACATTAGATCTATGAGGGTGCGCACCTCCATAGACCTAATGTTAAAGGTCTCAGGACCTCGGACAGTGGCAGATACTATACGTACATTACGTACAGTATCTGCGCAACTGTCAGGAGCCGGGGCTTCATTGATAAAATTGTACAAAGCCGACAATAGCCGGCTATACTGTAAATGGGTTATTAACCCGGACATGCCCACAGGAGTGGGCAGCATGTCTCTAGGGGGGATGGGCACCTAGAGACATGTTGCCCACAACTAATATTAATATTGAATGTTTTTTAAACAGTTAATACTTTGTTCATCCCTGCAGTAGCAGGGATGAACAAAGTAGACGGTAACCGAATTGCTCAGGATTACACATCCTTAGCAATAGGGTTACTGCATTGCAGGTCACAGATTCGTACCTTCATTGATAAAATTGTACAAAGCCAACAATAGCCGGCTATACTGTAAATGGGTTATTAACCCCTGACATGTCCACAGGAGTGGGCAGCATGTCTCTAGGGGGGGTGGGCACCTAGAAACATGTTGCCCACAACTAATATTAATATTTAATGTTTTTTAAACAGTTAACACTTTGTTCATCCCTGCGGTAGCAGGGATGAACAAAGTAGACGGCAACCGCATTGCTCAGGATTACACATCCTTAGCAATATGGTTACTGCATTGCGGGTCACAGAACCGTACCGAAAACTGCAGCCTGCATGAAGAGATGAGCCACCACCCTAGTGTTCGAATTCGATTCAATTCGTCGAATTGTGGGTGTGTTCGTCGAATGTTCGTCGAACACCATTGAAAACAATGGCAGGCAAACACAAACACATACAAACACATAGAAAACACATAGAAAACACCTTCTAAGGTGTCCAAAAGGTGACAAACTACTCAGAAGACGCAACAAACACATGGAAAAGTGACAAGTATATATAAAAATGTGAAAAGAAAAGAGCTGGACGAGTAAGGGTATGTGCACACAGGGCGTTTTTGTTGCGTTTTTCCTGCGGTTTCCGCATGCAGAAAACCATTGGTTTTATGGTAATTTATGCTAATTTGTTCCTGCGGTTGGGCTTCCCAGCAAAACCAATGTGTTTTACAAAAACGTGTGCACACACATTGGTTTTGCAAGTGTCAAGAACTGTCAAATACCTGCGTTTTTGGTGCGGATAGCAAAGAATTGACATGTTCATTATTTCTACGTTTTTGGTGCAGTCAATGGGAAAAACGCAGGAAAAACGCAGCATCAAAGATGCAGTAAAAACGCACAAAAAACACAGTAAAAACGTGCAAAAAACGCGCAAAAAACGCAGACAAGGTCATAGCTCTTCTCCTGTCAAGGACTCTAGGATCCTCAGGTTTTGCTGCGTTCAGGACTGCTCAAAAAACGTCCTGTGGGCACATACCCTAAAAGGTGGAGGAGACAAAGATATAGGCATGTCATGCCCTTCTAATATCATGTAAAACACAGCAAGGGGACTCCAACAAGAGTCTCCATTTTTCCACAGACAGCACTTACGTGGCATCAATTGCCCCACAGTTGCAAACTTAAAATGGTTGGTGAGGTGACCTTCATGCAGCACATTCAAAAATCCACAAGCTTTAAGTCTCCCCAAGTTATCTGTAAGATTTGTCACCAAAATCTAAGTAGAGGCCGAAAAATCAATAGTTTGAGTACTTCATGCATGAACCGTCACATGGATATGAAGCAAAAGTTGCAGTGGGAAGCTCACTGTGCTACAATGCGGCCTAGCGGGCCGGGCCAACCACCGTCTGCCCCATCAAGTGCATCCGTGGCCTCTTCATCCTCTGTGACTGTGGGGACAGCTGTTACACATGCTTTTGGACGCAGGCCTTCCACCTCTTTACCCGCAACAGCCAGTGTGATTGGAAGGTCGTCAGTTCTTTTGGAAGTGGAAACACCTGCTGGTGTTGAGCGCTGTCAGACATCGAGAGCAACACCTTTGGATGAAGGCAACATAATATCTCCGCCTGAACCTTCCTCACAGACCAGTAGTTTCCGGGGACACCCTACTAAACCCCGTCTCAGCACAGCAGCCCTCTGTCCCTCAGATGTGGACAAGTAAAAGGCAATTTCCTCCTAGCCATGAGGAAGCTAAGAGGTTGAATTTCACCATCTGCAAGCTGTTGGCTACAGAAATGCTGCCTTTCCGCCTGGTGGACACAGTGGGTTTTCAAGACCTTATGTCCGTTTCAGTGCCCCAGTACCAGATGCCCAATCGTCACTACTTCTGAAAGAAAGCTGTGTCTGCGCTACTCCAGCATGTCGCACACAACATCACCGCTTCCTTGAGAAACTCTGTGTGTGACAGGGTGCATTTCACCACAGGCACTTGGACCAGTAAGCATGGACAGGGGCATTACATATCGCTGCTGTCCAAATCTTGCCATCCCCACGAGTTGTGCATCAATCCTCTGTATGTAGAGGTTCCTCCACTGCTTCTGCCTCCTCAACCTCGTCTCAGTCCTCCACCTGCACCCAAAGCCTGTCTGGTAATGCCACCCACATTCTAACTGCGCAGAAGGAATCCTGCACACCTCCTTACTATACTGGCAGCAGTGCTCAATGGCATCAGTGTAATGTCTGGGAAATGTGAGTCACACAGCTGAGGAGTTGTGGTCAGCTGTGGAGACCGAGTTTCATCACTGGTTGTCTCCACCGAACCTGCAGCCAGGGAAGGCCGTGTGCGACAATGCTGCAATGCTGGGTGCGGCCCTTCGCCGGGGCAATGTGACACATGTGCCTTGTATGGCTCACGTCTTGAACCTAGTTGTCCAGCAATTTTTAGCCCACTATCCCGGCCTAGATGGGCTTCTGCAGCGGGCACGGTCGCTGTGTGCTCACTTCTGCCATTCGCATCCCGCAGCTCAATGACTTGCATCTCTATAGAAGTCGAGAAGTCGTTCGACCTGCCAGTTCACCGGCTGAAATGCGATATGCCAACACAATGGAATTCAACTCTGCACATGTTGCAGCAACTGTAACACCACCGACGAGCCCTGGTGCAATATGTTATGACATATAACCTGGGTCAACGAGATTCAGAGGTGGGGCAAATCACGCTGCTGGAGTGGTCTCAGATCAAGGACCTATCCACCCTTCTGCACAGTTTTGAAATGGTGAAGAAGATGTTTAGTACTGATGATGCCATTATCAGCATGACTATTCCGGTTATCTACATGCTGGAGCACACTTTAAACAGTATTCGGAGGAGGGGGTGGGACAAGAGGAGGGGGAGGAAATACATGAGGAGTCGTATGCGGAAGGGAAAACAAGATCTCCAAGGTCCTGATGGTCGGCAGCACCAAGGCGGCAGGCATGGGAGGGTGGGGGAAAGGGATTAACAAGGGCGCATGGTAACAGCCAAACTGTTGAGGAAGGTGCAGGAGCCGATGAACAAATGAAGGACGAACTGGCGATGGGCATGGAAGACTCATCAGATGAGGGAGAACTTGATCACATTTCTGTTGTGAGAGGTTGGGGGGTGAGGTCAGAGGAAGGAAGAATGATTCTTACCTCGCCGCCACCAACACAACAAGGACTTGGTCCTCCTGGATGCGCAAGAAACATGAGTGCCTTCTTGCTGCACTACCTGCAACATGACCCTCGGATTGTCAGAATTTGAAGTAATGACGACTACTGAGTTGCCACACTCTTAGATCCCCGGTACAAGAGTAAATTTGGTGAAATAATTCCTGCCATAGAAAGGAATTCATGCATGCAGGAGTATCAGTAGAATCTGTTACAGAATCGTAGATCTGCTTTTCCACGAAACACCAGTGGTGCACATAGTGAATCTCAGTTCTAACTTGCCAACTGTGGGACTGTCGAGTCATCACTCAAACCGTAACAGTAACACTGTATATGGTGGTAACAGCAATTTTGTGGAATTGTTTCACTAATTTTTTAGACCATCCTTTGCAAGGCCAGAGGAGACAAGAAGTCAATGCCTAGAGAGGATGGTACAGGAGGATCTCCAAGTGAACATCGATGCCATGACTGTGGAACTGGACCCTTGCTCATTTTGGGCTTCCAATCTGGAAAAATGGCCTGAGCTCGCCACTCACGTCTTGGAGATCATGTCGTGCCCCGCAGCCAGCGTTCTCTCTGAACGTGTCTTCAGCGCTGCTGTTGGTGTGCTGACAGATAAGCGCATGCGGCTGTGTCCAGTGACAATGTAGACCGACTAACGTTCATCAAGATGAACAAGTCATGCATCTGCAAGGACTTTTCTACCCCTGTGTCATCCTGAGTTGGGTCATCATTTGCAATCTCAAAAAAGGCCCAGGCTAGGCAAGGCTTAGAGCCCATGCGACCTGAAGAAGAGCCACCACGACTTCTGCTCAGAGGCAGAGTTGTGGTTGAGAAAGCAGTTGTTGATGTGCTTCCAGTACTCTGTCTCTGTCCAGGAAGGCGCAACCTAGCCTCGTCATCACTAGCATCCACCTCCTCTGCTGACTCTCATCGACTGGCTGACTGTGGGTTGACAGTAAGTGGGATCTCCAATCTCATCATCTCTCTCACACCTGTCGTCCTCAGAGTCAACCGCTTCCTGCCCTGACCAAAAAGTCAAGCTGTCGTTCCAATCAGCTATCTCAGTCTCATCAGCATCTTCCTCATTGTCTCCACCAACAGAACTTACAGTTTGGGAATGAGGGTCTACATTATGCTTGCTTAGAACCTTCTTCATCTGGGCCTGGATACGACTCACAAAGCTTCTGGGCATCAGTGCAGATCATTTCCTCATCTGGACTCACAGAAGCTTTGGAGCAGACCTCTGATTCTCAGGCTATAGTATGAGTGAACATCTCTGCATACTCAACCATCTGTCTTACCCCATACTCAGATGGGTGGCTGGAGACTTGGGAGCTGTGAGGAAGCAAGTGCCATTGGGGTGACACCTCTGAGGACTAGTGTATTTGTGATGTTGAAGTTGAGGTGGAGGAGAGCCCACTTGATGAAGCGCTTGCTATCCATTCAAGCGCATGCTCTTTTTGTGCCTCTTCTACAATTGGTAGCGATCGGCGTGTGAGTCGTGTCTGTAAGAAAGGGATCATATCAGATTGTCCACGGAAAGAAGTAGACATCTTAGTTTGGCTGAAAGATGGTCTTTCTTCAGCAGATGTTACTGTTGCTTTACCATCTACCCCACGGACAGGGGTGCACCAAGCCCCTCTGCCGCCTGAGCCGCGGCACCGATTACGGGGGGGGTGCTAGTGGAGCCCAGCACTGCCGCCCCTTCTGCCACCTGAGCCGCGGCAGTCATTGCCGGCCGCGGCCATGAGTACCGGGGGAGGGGGGGGTGCTATTGAACCCTGGGCAGCGCTGCCGCCCCTTCTGTGCCTCTCCCCGGGTCGCCGCTTACCTGCGGTGAGCGGCCGGCGCCATGACAGGGGGAGGCTGTGTGCATGAGGCGCCGCCTCCTTCTGCACTGCCGCTCCCCCTGCCTGCTGCCGCCTGAATGACAGGGCTCACACTGTCCAATGGACGGTGCGGCCCTGCCCACGGACACAAACTTTTTTCCCTTTCCACAACGCCTATTCCCCTTTCCACCAGCAGCAGGCCTTTTGCCACTCATTTTTTAAGTGAACAAATATGCAACTCTGCAGGTGTTGGCAAAAATAAATTTGGATGGAAATCGTGCAGAGCTGAGTGGCCAACTAGTGCTACTAGGCCCAAACTATTACCTGGGCCAGATGCAGTTAAAAATTAGTATGAAATAGACAGGCGATGTAGCTTCATTCACAAGTGGGCTACACCATTGACTAATGTGGAGCCCACTGGGATGGGGTACTCGGTACCGGACCGAGGTGCTGCTGGGGATGTCACGGAGGTCCTGGTCCGGACCGTTATCCCAGGTTCTCACAAGTAAAAGGATTATTTACAAGGGATAAAGTTTGTCGTGACGCCACTCACGGGTTGTGGTCAGTAATGGGACCACCGCTGCAGCGCTGCTCTGCCAGGAGGATGGATGGATGTTGGTGCTGCAGCCAGATGGATGAGTCCGCCGCGGGGTAAAAGATATGCAATATAGTTCAGGGTACCTGGAATCAAACACGGACATGCAGGCAGGGTTCACCGGGTGTAATTGTCAGCTTCTTCACAAACAATTCCCAGCATTTCTTAATACAAATCACAGTTAATTCACTCTGGTAACCCTGAACCCACTGCAGCCAGGCTGTCGCTCTGAGACCCCTCACTCCTTCTAAGTCCTTCCAGGCTGTTGTTTCTCTTTCTGCTGTCTCCCCGGTTGTATGGTGGCAGCTCGGACCCTTGTGGGTCCTCGTGGTTGCTGCTGTGCCTTCAACCCTTGTTGTGGGAACTCCAACCTGGAGTTAAAGCTCCCCGTCGGTTAATCTGGGAAACTGGTATAGAATCTCTCTTCCCCTCAGAGCCGACACTCTGGTGTGTGCCTAGTCTGCAGTAACCCATTCTAGACTCCTTCTAGCCCGTGTGACTCCAGCTCAAATATGGAAATCTTCTCCACTAGTTAGTCAGTGCTGCCTTGTTCCTCGGACCCAGTACTGCTGGTCCGGTCTCTTTTCTCACACTCCCCTGGGATGCCGGCTATGGACGAGCTTTCTCTCCATGGTTTCTGTGACTCTGGATTCTGCGTCTCCATCAAGCCCAACCCCACCGGGATGTGTGTCTTTCTTTCTGATGTCTGTGCTGCTCGGCTCACTCTGGCCTACTCGGTCTTTGCTTCTCAGCCTACTGTGGCCTACTGTGGGTCTTTTCTGTTAAGCACCCTTGGCCTACTAACTCTTTCCTCCTCTTCTTCTTCTATTTGTACCTTCTGTCACCTGACCTACATGCGTTCCCACCCACTTTCCTCTAAACCCACCACCCCTTGCCCGCCTAGAGTTCCGGGCTCCGGGTTGGGTGCTGCCTCTAGTGGTGTGTGGTGCTCTGAGAGGGTGTTTAGTGCATAAACCGTCTATCTTCCTGCCTGGCTGCAGTTCCCTATGTGACCACCCTGGTTGCAGGGGCGCCACACTAACAGACACTGCTACTAGGCCCAAACTATTACCTGGGCAAGATGCAGTTATAAATTAGTATGAAATAGACAGGCGGTGTAGCTTGGTTCACAAGTGGGCTACACTACTGACTAACAGACACTGCTACTAGGCCCAAACTATTACCTGGGCTAGATGCAGTTAAAAATGAGTATGAAATAGACAGGCTGTGTAGCTTGCTTCACAGCTGGGCTACTCCACTGACTACCAGACACTGCTACTAGCCCAAAAGGATTGACTGGGCTAGCTGCAGTAAAAAATTGGTTACTGGATAGACAGGCGGTGTAACTTACTTTACAGCTGGGCTACACCGCTGACTATCAGGCACTGCTACTAGCTCAAAAGGATTGACAGGTCTAGCTGCAGTAAAAAATTGGCTACTGAAGACAGGTGATGTAGCTTTTTTTACAGCAGTGCTCAGGGCTGCCACTAGGAATTTCAGGGCCCCTTACTGCCAAAATTTTGGGACCCCCCTGAAACTCCGTCCAGACCCCACCCCTGCTCTGCCTCCACCTATGCTCCGCGTCCACCCATGCTCCGCCTCCACCCAAACATACATTATATTTATAGTGAAAAATTGGAACAGCACCAAAAATTACCCCAATGTATGTGCAAAGCTTTCCCAACCAGCAATCCAGATGGTGCCTTACAATAGAGTAAAAAAAGGAAAAACAGTACAAAAAAATAGAAAAAAGTGGACTTTATTGCCCAATGGCGTGGCCACGCATTGGGCAATAAAGTCCACTTTTTTCTATATTTTTGTGCTGTTTTTCTTTTTACTTTCTTTTTTTACTTTTTACACTCTCTCTATTACATATTACACACATACACACTTGAGACTCCTGTGTGCTGAATACACAATAGCAGTATACATAATAGAGAATACACAATAGAGACGGCTGCTAGCTGTATACACAATAGAGATTGCTGCGGGCCGTATACACAATAGAGACTGTTGCTGGCTATACACACAATAGAGAATACACAATAGAGACTGCTGCTGTCATCCTTCCCATTGTCCCCCCAGGTTTCTATCTTCGGCTGTAATAGCGTCTTACCTGACTGCACGCTCCTGATCCTGGATCCTGGCAGCTTCTTCCTCTGCCGCTCCTGGTGTCCCGCTTGCTGTCAGCAGCTGGCACCAGGCGGCACCCGGCGGCACCCAGCAGCCGCCAGCACCCGGGAGCTGGCAGCAACACCTGGCACCAGCTGCCAGCACCTATCATCCGCCAGCACCCGGGAGCTGGCACAAAGCGGCAGCCGCCAACACCCAGCACCAGCTGCTGGCACCAGGCAGCAGCCGCAAGCAGCCAGCACCAGGCAGCAGCCGCCAGCACCCGGCACCATCTGCCACCAGCTGCCAGCACCCAGCAGCCAACAGCACCCGGCAGCACCCAGCAGCCGCCAACACCCGTGAGCTGGCACCAGGCGGCAGCTGCCAGCACCAGCCGCCAGCACCTGGCAGCACCCAGCAACCAGCACTAGACGGCACCCCCAGCACCAGCCACCACCAACTGCCAGCACTCAGCAGCCACCAGCACCCGGCGGCACCCCAGCAGCTGCCAGCACCCGGGAGCTGGCACCAGGCGGCAGCCGCCAGCACCAGGCAGCAGCCACAAGCAGCTGGCACCAGACAGCAGCCGCCAGCACCCGGCACCAGCTGCTGACACCAGGCGGCATCCCCAGCACCCGGCACCAGCTGCCAGCACCTGGCAGCCACCAGCACCCGGCAGCACCCAGCAGCCGCCAGCACCCGGGAGCTGGCACCAGGTGTCAGCTGCCAGCACCAGCCGCCAGCACCAGGCAGCATCCAGTACTAGACTACAGCCCCCAGCACCAGCCACCACCAGCTGCCAGCATCCGGCAGCCACCAGGACCCGGCAGCACCCAGCAGCCACCAGCACCCGGGATATGGCACCAGGTGGCAGCTGCCAGCACCAGGCGGCAGCCACCAGCACCCAGCACCAGCCGCCCGAACCAGGCAGTAGCCACCAGCACCTGGCACCAGCCACCGAGACCAGGCGGCAGCCCCCAGCACCAGCCGCCACCAGCTGCCAGCACCTGGCATCCACCAGCACCCGGCGGCACCCAGCAGCCACCAGCACCCAGGAGCTGGCACCAGGCGGCAGCATGATTCTGCATAGTGAGTGCACAAGACACACTCAGAGTCACAGCAGCAGCCAGCCGAGCCTAGGAGGACACACAGGCAGCCTCAGTCTGCCGCCTGCGTTGTGTGCTGGCCGGGGGGGTGGGCCTCCTTGCTCCAAATGGCTACGCCCCCTGCCAGCACGCCCAGGCCCCCCTGCCACTGTTTAAATGGCCATGCCCCCTCCAATAATTGCCAGGCCCCTTACTCAGTAAGGCTTGTAAGGTCCTAATGGCGGCCCTGGCAGTGCTACACTACCTGTCCAAAAGGAGTGCCTGTAGAATTGGCCAGATGCTGTGAAAAACACTTGAACAGCACTGACACACACTTGCCTGGCAAAAACTAATAGGAACTGCTCTAACCTAGCCCTCAAAAGGGCTGAAATTACAACTAGTCCCTACTTCTATGAAGTAGCCCTCAAAAGGGCTGATATTCCAAGTCCAACTAGTCCCTACTCCCTACTTGTCTGAAGTAGCCCTCAAAAGGGCTGATATTCAAACTAGTCCCTACTCCCTAAACCTATCTGTCTGTCTAACTTGACATTTGCTCACTATCTGTTTAAGTCACACTTTATAGCTCCCACAGCAGCAGTAGCAGTGCCTGACTGACACACAACTGCAGCACTGAGGTAATGACGGTGATGGGGAAAATGGCTGGGTCTTATAGGGCAAGGACACGTGACATACACAGCCAATGACACATGCCCTTGCTTGTGTGCAAAAAATGCACTTTGCTGTGTGTGTGATTGGCTGACAGCCTGCACAGCCCCACTGTATATGCAGTTAGGAGAAACAAAAATGGAGATCGGCATTATTTCAGCAGCACTGATCTAAACACCGCCTCCCCGCACACTATACACTGAAACTGGATTTTAACATTCAATAACAGTATTACTGTGAAAAGCCAGCTATGCTTTTGGTGAATGAACCGTTATCGAACATAACCTCGAACTGCCAAATTTGAAGCAAATTGTTCGCATTTGTTGAATGACTCAAACACTGCCCAAAACAGGTCAAATTTGAAATTGCCGAACATTTCAAATCGAAAAGCGCTCATCTCTAATCTTCTGGCTTCCAGACATGTTTACATTACAGACCGGGAAATTTTGCCAGGAATATAGTGGATGCATGAAGTTTCTTCTGATCTGTCACTGACTCAGTGCCTTGCCTGACACCACTGTCAAAACCATGCCCACGTCCACACCCATGTTCACATCCCTGTCCCTAAGTGATGGGCTTTTTTAGCATTTTGGGTTTTGGTGGCATATTTGTGAGCTTTTAACGGCAAAACCTATGATCCCAAAATTGACATGTGTTAAAAGGATCAGTGTGTGCTCTATACGAGGCAGCACAAAAGGCTAGTACCGTGTTTCCCCGAAAATAAGGCGCCCCGGGGATTTGGCCAGGGTGCTTATGTCGAGCCCACTGGGACGGGGTACTCGGTACCGGACTGTGTCTGATACTGGAGAAGTCACGGGTGGTCCTGGTCCGGACCGTGTCCCGGGCCCTGGAAATAATAAGGGTGTATTTACAGGGAATAATGTCAGTCGTGACACCACCCACAGTGTGTGACCAGTGTTGGGGCCACCGCTGCCTCAGAACCTCCGGGGATTATGTGATGGCAGCTGGGATGGAATAGTTCCCTGTAGGCAGAACTGTGTTCCCCGGGGCAGTGTTGGTAAAGTCTATATTGTAGTGTGCAGGCTTTGTGCTGAGTTCGATTCACTTACTGCTCAGATGCTGACAGGTTGTGGCTCTCCAGGCGGGAATCCTCTGTAGACCTGTTGGAAGGAATCATGTGCAGGGAGAATCATGCAATGGAGTCGGAGTCAGGGTTCACCGTGTTTACTTTCAACTTCTCAGTTCAGTTACAGTCCAGTTACAGTTCTCAGTTACACGGGCACACTTTCCCCCGGGTTCCTTTACTCCCTGCAGCCAGGCCGTTCCTCTCTGTGACCCCTTACTCTGTCTCTGTGTCCTTTCCAGGCTTCTGATTCTCTTTTCCCACTGTTTGGTGTGTGTGTCTCCGGACAGTATGGCGGTGGCTCTGACTCCTGTGAGCCCTCCGGGTTGCCTGTCCTTGGGGGTAGGGACCCTAACGTGTAGCTATGGTCCCCCGGCGGTTGTCTGGGGCACCGGGTGAATCTACGGTCCCCTTTAGAGCCAACATTCTACTTCAGCCTAGCCTCTTGCAGTTCTCCAGTGTGAGGCTCTACCAGGCTCTCTCTACTGTGTCTTCGGGTACCATACGAAGGCTACTCCACCTGCAGTCTGCCATCTCAGCCGTGTTGCTAGGGACCAGTGTCACTGTCCCTCTCGTCCCTCACACTCCTGGGGTGCTGGCTCTGGTTAAGCTTTCTCTCTGCGGCTCACACTGGCTCTTCCAGATTCTGCGTCCCTTTCACCCCACTCGTCCAGGACGTGTGTTTCTGTCTTTTCGTCTCAGCCTACCTTGGCCTATTGACTCCTTTCTCCTCCCCCTTCACTATATCTACCCTCTGTCACCTGACTACGTGTTTGCCCACCCACTGTCTCTAAACCCACCACCCCTCGCCTGTCTAGAGTTCCCAGGCTCCGGGTTGGGTGCTGCCCTCTACTGTACATGGGTGTGTGGGCAGTGAGGGTGTTGGTGTTCAACTGTCGTCCTACCTGCCTGGCTGCAGTTCCCTTTGTGGCCTCCTGAACGCAGGGGCGCCACACTTAATATAAGGCACCCCCCGAAAATAGGACGTGGCAGGCAGGCAAAAAAAAAAAATCATACTCAGCTGCCTCTGCCGCCGCTATTGTTCCTCCAGAGCTTGCCGCCGCTACCGCCACCGCCACTGCCGCCGCTTGATGTCACCTGGTGTGTGTACATAGCCGGGCGCCACAGATGTATGATGGTAAGCCATCAGCCAATCAGGCGGTTGCTTACCGTACATCTCCTGTACAGAAGTCATCTGCGCTGCTCAGTGTAGATGTACGGTAATGCTGTGGCTGATGGCATACCACTGTACATCTACGCCGCCCGACTATGTACACACCGGGTGACATCAAGTGGCAGCGGTAAGCTTCGGCAGGCTCTAGCGATGTGTCTGACTGTGTGTGTATGGCTGTGTGTGTGTTTGACTGTGTGTGTGTGTAGCTAGAGGGATGTTGGAGGATGATGGGGGGCTACAGAGGGACAGTGGCGGATGATGGGGTCTACAGAGGGATAGTGGAGGATGATGGGGGGCTACAGAGGGATAGTGGAGGATGATGGGGGCTACAGAGGGATAGTGTAGGATGATGGGGGCTACAGAGGGATAGTGAAGGATGATGGGGGCTACAGAGGGATAGTGGAGGATGATGGGGACTACAGAGAGAGAGTGGAGGATGATGGGGGGCTACAGAGGGATAGTGGATGATGCTTAATATAAGGCACCCCCCAAAAATAAGACATGGTGCAACTTTTGGACCAAAAATTAATATAAGATGGTGTCTTATTTTCGAGGAAGCACAGTAGTACTACTTTAGATTTTACAAGCACACTAAGACCGCATAAATTGGTGAGCTTTTCAGAGCACAAGTCAAGCCAACTGTGACTCCAAAAATGACACGGGGCAAAAAAGAGGTCTTTTTAACTAGAGGCTGCACAAAATACAACTACAAAGTGCTGGAAAAGCAGCTCTAACAATAGCTGTTCCAATATGGAAATACTGGAACAAGTGTTTAATCTCTCCTTACTCACAAATTCTCCCTGCCTACACTATAGTGATCTAATTCACAGTGGTTTTAGCTCTAAAAAGAGCAGTGGTATTCTTGTAATATGCAACTATATGAATTCTACTTTAAACACTATCCCTTCTCCACAAACTCTCCCTCCCTACACTACACTGACATACTATACACTCCAGGTAGCTCTGAAAAAAGCTTTTGTGTTATAAAGATGCCTGAAACACTCACTGCTCACTCTCTACCCAAGCTACTACTGCACTGGTTCTGGGTTGACTGTATGCAAAATGGTGGTGGTAGGGTTTATATAGACCCTATGATGCTGTTTGGCCAGCCAATCACAGTAAAGCCCCAAACAACATGGCTGAGGCATTACTGTGATTGATAAACAAACCCATGATGTTTAGTGGCTGCAAATCAGGCGCCAAACATGCTGTATTCGAATATAATGTAATGAAATAGCCGCAATGTCAGTAGCAAACAGTAATGATTGCACTTGCTGATGTGGCGCCCCTGTGGGTCCAGTTGCGATAGAGTTACTGCACCTAAGCCAGATGTGTGGTACCCCCAACCCCAGGAAAGTGGGGGACACTACTCGGTACCCACTGACACCGCATGCACCACATGATAGAATCCTGATCCCTGGCTGGAGATGGGACTAAGATAGGGTGGTGGGTGGAACTATAAGAAGGACAGCCACTTAGAGGAAGTGACAGGAAGAGCAGGACAGTTTAGAGGGGAATACGAGGAAGTGGGAGTTCAGTTCAGTTAGAGAGAAGCAAGAGAGCAGTGAAGGAGGAGGAGAGTTGAGCTCCAGTGAGGGAGCTTAGAACGACAAGTGACAGAGCACTGGAGTTGCAGGAGCTCATCCCTGAGAGAGAGATGAAGGGAGCCAGGCAGAAGCTCAAGAGAAGGAAGGGGTTCCAGAGGCACGGGAAGTGAGAAATCCACTCATGGGGTTCGTATCCATTGCTAGTCGCAGGCAAGTGGAAGGACCAGGGCTGCAGAGGGTCACCAGGCCCAGATTAGTAGAGAAGAATTGAGGTCTCAGCTAGCCAACTGGAGGCTGCTGCATCTCCAGGAGCAGCAGCCAAATCCATGCCTTTTGCTGCAAAGGTGGCCAGATAGGGCCAAAGGGGACAAAGAGTGCATCACTCGGTAGGGTCCGGGGCCACTAGTGTGAGACACTGAGCGTAAGTTGCAGGGCAGGAGGGAGAGAGCCAGCACGAGAGGGAGATGACCTGGAAAAGGTACACAGAATGGGGTGCCGGCTAAGTGTTTCCAATCTACCTGGGAGCAGCTGGACTTCTGGCTCATAGGTCACAGCACACGGATGGAATTTACCACCTGAAACCATGAGTAAAAGTGTGGAACTGCATCAGCTGTGTCCTCAAATTATTCTGGCATCCCCTGCCCTGCACTGCAACTTCACCACCATCTACACCATTGACTTTTACACCTGCCCCGGCGTACCTTTCCACCTATGGGGAGTAACAACATCTGGCTGCATTATCATCTTTCCCAGAGGGCTGAACTCCAGCATCGGCCATCCCTGGTCGAGCACTGTAGGTGGCGTCATGACCTTTATCACCAAAACCTTAATCCCCAAAATTTTTATTGACACCGACAGGGTCACGGAACTGAGTCTCGACCCCCGTGATTCCCCAGCAGCACTGCAGCCCGACTCCGAGTCCCCCACGGCCTTGGGGACGTGTCACTTTTCCCTATATATAATATATGCCTGTGAATTGTCCGGTATTATTGGGGAAAAGAAAATATGCAGCAGCATTATAGCTATAGAAACTTGCACATGTGAAGGGGGTGGGGAAAGGAAGTGCCGTTCACCTCATGATACACCCTTGGATTCCCAGGCTGCTAGTTAGGTGGCTGGCTTCCATCACATAAACATAAAAAAAGGAAAAGCCAGGGCCACATGTCCGTAGATTCTAGGGTTAGAATCTATGGACATATGACCCTGGCTTTTCCTTTTTTTATAGCTATAGAAAACAGAGGAATATTCAGCTCACCCATATTAATGTCCAGATAGAAGCTCCAGCATGGCAGCATGGATAGATGACCCAGTTCAGGCCAAGCGAAGCTGCATTCAAAGGAAGAATAATCCAGTGAGCAGTGAGAAGGGAAGAGGGGATTCCAGGCAAAGTTTCAAAGTCTTGATTAAGCCATTAGGTTATAAATGGCACTTATAACATGACTAAGGCCATGTCGCCGAAACGTGTAGGTTTTAAGGGAGTGGTGGAGTTTTTTGTGTTGTTTTTTTGTAATCTAAGGCCCTTTTCACATCAATGTGCTCAATGCGCTGGGCTGCTCTGCCTGCCCTGGTGCAGGATCAGTTGCAGGCAGCTGCAGCCTAGCGCACAGGTGCATAGATAGCGACCATCTGCGCTGCCCTACGCTTTCCTCCCCATTACCTTGTATAGACAGCGCACGCTCTGAAACCCCAGAAGCGCAAGTGAAATCTCACGCCGACAACGCGCATGCGCTTCTTGAAGCGCACCTGGAAAAGCATAATGTGACGTTTCCGGGTACGCTTGCAAGGTAATGGGGAGGAAAGCGCAGGGCAGCGCAGATGGTCGCCATCTATGCGCCTGTGCGCTAGGCTGCAGCTGCCTGTAACTGCACCTGCGCCAGCATTTGCGCTGGCGCAGGGCAGGCAGAGCAGCACAGCGCTTTGAGCGCATTAATGTGAAATAGGCCTAATGGTTTAATAATCCACTCTTTCTTGCTCGCTGGATTATCCTTTCCTTTGAATATAACTATAGAAGGACTGTAATAAGGGTATGTGAACATGTTGAGTATTTAGTTGCAGAAATTTCTGCACCATTTCTGCTTCTCTTGTCAGGAAAATCAAAAGCAAAAAATGGGCATTTTGCTGTGTTTTTGCATGCATTTAGAAATCTTAGTTTAGTTTTATTAATTCACAAGATATAAAGTGAATGAATAAAAGTGATATCTAAATCAAACCAATATTTCTTGTGACCGCCTTTTGCCTTTTAAACAGCATCGAAGCATCTAATTTCCAAGGTACACTTGCACACAGTTTTTGAAGGATCTTGATAGGGAGGTTGTTCCAAACATCTTGTTCAACATTTTTATTGGGTTATACACAATTTTACAAAGGTCGCCTTAACAATGACGGTACAATAGGATGATCAAAAAAATACATGTTACAATAGTATGATAATAACGGAAAATATCAAACAATAAACAATAAGAAAGTTCGGTATTCTCGATAATTCCAAACAGGGAGGGGGGGAGTGAACTGGGAAGGAGGGCAGTGGGGAGAAGGAAGGGAGAGAAATGATTCACAGTTATGCTTGACTAGACTATTCTGAAGCAAATTAGAAAGGAGTCAATTCAGGTCCGAGTAAAAGGGACATCTTGTTGATAGAAAAATTGGTTCCATGGCGTCCATTTCTTTTTGTATTTTGCTTGGAGATTATTTCTCAGAGAGTGCATATATTCGTAAGAGTTATGTGTTGCGATGGTCCCCAAAACTGCATCAAGCGTGGGTGGATCCGGGTCCTTCCAACGCGTTGCAATACCATTTTTACACGCAATGAGAATGTGCACTATAAGGGCTCTGAGGTCTGAAGGTATGTCGTTGATTCCTACTGATAGCAATGCAAGTTCTGGAGTAAGATCTAAATTAAGTCCAGTTATATCACAAAGAAGTAGGTGAATTTTTCCCCAGAAGTGACGAAGGGAAGGACAGTCCCAAAATATATGTGACATTGAGCCAGGGTGACCGCAGTTCCTCCAACACAAAGGAGTGAGAGTGAAATACCACCTGGTCAAGGTTTTGTAATAGGACTCAAGTAAAGTTGCACATGAGAGACTTTTGAGCACAGTTTGTAATGTTTCTTCAATTAAGTTGATAGGGAGCGGGACTTGAAGTTCTCTACTCCAGGCTTCAATGTTTGGAGTGATCGAGTATGCAGAGTCAAGAATCCATTCTCTGTAACTGGATTTGAAAGACCAGAAAACCTTCGACTGGTTGAAACGGAAGAGCTGAGTAATGTTTAGCGGGAGGTTAAGATTGAGACTATTTTTGTTGAGTATACGTTTGATTTTGGTCCAAGTTCCGAATTCTTCCTCCGGTAAGCCAAATTTGGTCTGCAGGATTGTAAAGGATTTAAGTTGTGTATCCTCATCGAGTATGTCAGACAAGGTGTGAATACCGCTAATAGTCCATGTATTGATATCTACAGCTGACGAGAGTGCTGGTAGGAGAGACAAAGGAATCCAATAAGGAGAAGACAATCGATTCGATGCTTGTGATTTCATGGTCAGGCATCTCCATGCGCGTATGGTTGCTTTTAATGTGGGCATAGAGGGTAACTTCTTGTTTTTATCACACAGATAAGAGAGTAATGTCCAGTGGAGATCTGCCGTCTGGTGAAATGCTTTCTCTATGTTTATCCATCTTGGAGTCTCCTCCGAACCCCACCAATTTTGACTCAGTTTGATCAACGTCGAATGGTAATAGGCCGATATGTTGGGCACAGCTAAACCACCATGTGGTTTGCTTTTTTCTAAAGTAGAGAGAGCAGTTCTGGGTTTTTTCCCTCCCCAGATGAAGTTGGATAATTGGGTTTGAAGTTTTTTGCACCAATTAGAATTGACCTGGAGGGGGATCGAGCGAAAAATATAAAGTAGTTTAGGTAAAATGAATAGTTTATACGCTTCTATCCTGCCCAACCATGTCAACTCAGTTTTGGAAATATTAGTTAGGTCTATTTGTACAGTTTTGTATATCTTTCCTAAATTGGATTCATAAGTATGAGATATGGGTTTAGTAATTATAATTCCCAAATAATCCAACACATTCTTCTCCCAATCCAAACCATTATTTTGTTGTAAGGAGGAAATAATCTGGTCTGGGAGGTTATAACTAAGTACTTGCGTTTTAGCGATGTTTATTTTATAGTGGGAGACCTTAGCGAAGTCTTCCATGAGGGAAAGGAGATTACACATTGAGGATATTGGATCTGTGAGAGTTAAAATTATGTCATCCGCAAATAGACTAATTTTATAGGATTCGCGGTTCAGAGTAATACCAGTGATTTGCGGATGAGATTGGATTTTTTCGGCCAACGGTTCAATGAATAAATTAAAAAGAGAGGGCGAGAGGGGACAGCCTTGCCTTGTGCCGTTAGTCAACATAAATGGGGCAGATAAGTGATTGTTAGTGAGTAACCTTGCCGAGGGGGCAGTGTACAAGGCTTGAATGGAGTTAAATATGGGGCCATTTATTCCAAATTTGTGCAGGACCTCAAATAGGTATCCCCAGTGGACTCTGTCGAACGCTTTTTCTGCGTCGACAGAGACCACTATCATAGGGGTTCCAGAGGATTCAGCGTGAGCTGACAGGTTTAAAATTCTTCTCGTCGCGTCAGTGGAGCTTCTTTTTGGGGTAAAACCCACCTGGTCCTGGTGGATCAAAAGCGGGATAATTTTTTGCAGTCTGACATTAATTGCTTTAGAGATAATTTTAATGTCAGTGTTGAGCAGAGAAATGGGTCTGTAATTAGATACCAATTCTCTATCTCCTTTATTTTTCGGAATCACTGAAATTAATGCTTGAAGCATCTTGTGCGGAACCGATTGATTGTTATTGGATAAAGAATTAATTAATTTAGTGATGTAGGGGGTAAGTAAGCTTTCATAAGCTATGAAGTATTCATTTTGGAGACCATCAGGGCCTGGGGATTTATTCTTTTTAAGTTTAATGATAATATCTTTTATTTCCTGTTCGGTGTAAGGTTGATTGAGTCTATTTAGGGTGTCCTCTGTAAGAGTCGGGAGTGTAATGGAATCCAGAAAGGACTTAATATTCTGCTTTGTGGGTTGATGCTCCAATGGATCATTTTTGAGATTATAGAGGCTTTTATAAAATTCTACAAATGCTCTAGAGATTTCCACGGGGGTTTTAACCACGTGGTTTTGTTTGTTCCTGATTTGGTGGATACAAGTTTTAGATCTATGGATTTTAATCAAATTTGCGAAGGTTTTGGAGGGCTTGTTCATATTAGAGTAGAAATTTGATCTGGAGATACGGGCCATTTTATCATAATCTGATAAAAGAAGAGATTTCAGTCGGATCCGGAGTTCAAGAAGATCTTTGTGTTTCCTCTCGGATGGATCTGCCAAGATATCTCTTTCTAAGGTGGAGATTTGGTGGATCAGCTTTTTCGTGTCCTCTTGTTGAGCTTTTTTGTGTTTCGCATTTAAATAAATTAGTGACCCTCTTATAGTCGCTTTGTGGGCGTTCCATAGTGTGAATAAGGATACCTCAGGAGTTTCATTTTCTTTAAAATATAATTTGAGTGATTCTTGAATCTCTGTTTTATATTGAGGGTGAGTGAATAGGTAAGAATTGGCCCTCCATGGGGAATGTGCATTAAAGGGGGGGCAGTTGGAACATTCGAAAATAATGGGGGAGTGATCCGACCAAGTTCTTGGGAGAATGGATATGGTTTTAACTCTAGATAGGGAATGAATGTCAGTTATTACTGTCAATTCTAGAGAAGAATTTATGCAAGTTGGAATAATGGGTGAACTCCACAGATGATGTGTGTAAGCATCGGAATACGTCGAAGAGTTCTTCCTTTTGTAAGAGAGGGTCAAGTTTAGTATTAAGATTCCTCGATTTATTAGAAGAATCTAATAGGGGATTCGGGACTGCATTAAAATCCCCAAAAATTAAGAGTGTCCCCTTTTGTTTTTCATGGATTAGGGCAAAAAGACGTCTGAGGAAAGTGATTTGGCCATTATTAGGCGTGTAAACGTTCGCGAGTGTATAGGTGGTGTCATTGATCTTGCAAATCAAGATTATGTACCTTCCCTCGTTGTCTTTAATAAGCTCAAGCTCTTCAAATTTCAGTGAGTCTTTGATAATTAATGCTACTCCCGCTTTTTTTTTGGGGTTGGACGATAGGTATATGTGAGGAAAATTTTTATTGGTGAATTTGGGAGGGTTCTGTAAGGGGAATCTAGTCTCTTGGATACCCGCTATATCAACACGATTTGATTTCATCTCCTTCCATAAGCTGAATCGTTTTTGCGGCGAATTAAGTCCGTTTGTATTGAATGACATAAATCTTAGTGCCATTGTGCTAGTGTTTCAAGCAGAGCTGGGGTGCGTGGGGTACTCGGTCACCGAGGCTTCTGTGTGGGATGTCACGGATGGTCGGTATCCCGGTGCCGTGCCCTGGCGACCAACTATACCAGGTGTTGATGGTAAACGGTGGGGGTAAAAGGGGGTTATTTACAGGGGAACGTGACGCCACCTGTAGAGTCCGGTAAGGTGGTACCGGCGCTGCCAGCCGGCCGCTGAGGTGATGGAGGGGGCAGCAGTGTGGGGTACAGCTCCCCACAGGTGGAGCTTTACCTCAGGGCAGCTATGATGGTGATGAGACGGTGAGGGAGGACAGTGATGGTAAATGGTGGTGCAGTTCTTACCCTCTGATGTTGATGATGTTAAGTCCTTTGAGCTGCGGCAGGAAGAATAACAGAAACCATTTCCATTTTAACTTTGCTTTACTCGGTACCGGCTGATGGCATAACAATACACGGTACAGTCTGGTTTAGGGTGTTGTTACCAACTCAGGATTTCTCTTAAGGAGTCTTTAGATGTTCTTTCTCTGTCTTTCAGGGTTTCTATTCTCTTTCTAGATCTTTCTGTCTTTCCCACCTTTGAAGAGCTCCCCCGCCAGTCCTACGGTCTGTTTCTAGGAGATAAGGTCTGTCCACTACCCGGTCCGGACAGGGCAACCCAAGACTACAAAGTTCCCTTCCAGCACCGCCGTAAATGTCTGTCCCTTTTTATTTCTCCTAGTGTCCTGAACCGGTTTTCAGTCCTGAGGGGAGAGGTACCTTGGTGGTGCTGTCAGCAACCCGGTCCTGTTGGGCCTGCAGCTCGTCGGCTTCGCAGTCAGGGCTGAACTCCTGGCTGCCTCGGTTGTCCGTGTCACCTGTGTACCCTCAACATGACCATCTGGCTCCTACCAGTTCTGGTCCGTTGCCATCTGTCCTGGGCCCCCTCATAAAGATGGGGTACCCTCCACTCAGCTGAGCTGTCAGGCGTGACCACACTGTCTGCCTTCCCAAGCCGTCTGAGTTAAATTCTTAACTGTCACTCTGCTCTATCCTAAGCTCCGCCCACCACCTGTGGAACCTACTATATAACAGTTCCCCTACTCTAAGTGGTGCGGTCCTAAGTGAGTGCTAAAAATAGACTCCATAAGATTTAAATCGTAACCTGGCAACTTACAAGGAAAAACACATTTTATATTTAAGTGTAATACCATTCTGTGGCGCATACCCGCAGGGGCGCCACACACCCCCTTGGTGAAACACACCCGTCCGCGGGTGTCAAACCAAACCTGGAATAAAATACATTTACACATAACATTGAACATTTAGAACATTTATCAACAATAAGATTGCTTCTTTTCTTCCTTGCGGGAGGCTCACTGCTTATAACGTTGCATTTAACTTTGACTATAGTCTAGTCCATACTGGCCCAACTGGGACCAGGTAACAAGTTCTTTGGTTACTGTCCATCAAGTGCTGAAAAAGGAAAAAGAAACAGTGCAATGCAAGGGAAATATGGATTTTAAACGATTCTGCTCACACTTTAAACAGTGCAATACCGGGTTAACTCTTTACTGCTCTACTTTACTGACCCGGATTGCAAACCTCCCACTGAGACCTGCGTGGCGTTTATTCATCCCACAATACAGGTCCCGGTCCAGGTGGCCCTGGGGAACTGCAGATAGATGGACTCTCCTCTCTCCAACCGCTGCTGCTGATGCTGGTACCGCGACCCTCCATAGCTCGCGGGGCCCGGCCTCCTCCGTACCACCGGCTCCTTCCTCCTCCAGATTCTCCTCTTCCTCCCGACACTGACCTGGCTGCTTTCACTTGCAATTGGCTCCTCCTCTGTCAGCTCGGGCACCTTCAGGAACTGGATGAAGTCCTCCGCCTCGGTGATATCCTCCTCTCCGGGCTCCACAAGGGGTGCATAAACCGGTCCCAGGGAATCAGCAGCTGGGACTGCCATTGCCTCACAGCCGGTTACAGGTAATGGGTCCGGAGCCTGACCAGGTATATTGAGTCCGCTCCCGACCGCATCCTGCTTAGTTCGTGTAGTCCAGAACCAGTGTGGGCTGGCGCTCGACCCGCCCCCTTGGTTGATTGAGAGCAATGGGGGCGGGGAGACTTTTTGGTGCCTCTTGAATGGCCTATGTTTGTTGAGGGGCTGAGGCACGCCCCTAGGCCGGCACATTGTTGTTTATGCTCTTTTAAGCCCGCCCACCACGAAGTTCCTGTGAGCAAGTCCTTCGGGCTTTTCCGAAGCCCGCCACTACCTTCGTCACTCCTCGGCAGAGCGGAGGGGGCGGGGCTTATCTTCCCGCTCTTTCTCCTGCTGTAGTGACGCAGTTTGAATTTCTGAGGCGGTGTAATGGCGGCTCGGCTCAGTTTTTATAATCCACACAGTTAAACAGTAATAAAGTTCTTAAGGCACACTTCACCTGGTAGATACCAGGCTGGCTCATCCTGTTCGTGACGCCAATTTGTTTCAACCAGAGCTGGGGTGCGTGGGGTACTCGGTCACCGAGGCTTCTGTGTGGGATGTCACGGATGGTCGGTATCCCGGTGCCGTGCCCTGGCGAACAACTATACCAGGGGTTGATGGTAAACGGTGGGGGTAAAAGGGGGTTATTTACAGGGGAACGTGACGCCACCTGTAGAGTCCGGTAAGGTAGTACCGGCGCTGCCAGCCGGCCGCTGAGGTGATGGAGGGGGCAGCAGTGTGTGGTACAGCTCCCCACAGGTGGAGCTTTACCTCAGGGCAGCTATGATGGTGATGAGACGGTGAGGGAGGACAGTGATGGTAAATGGTGGTGCAGTTCTTACCCTCTGCTGTTGATGTTGATGATGTTAAGTCCTTTGAGCTGCGGCAGGAAGAATAACAGAAACCATTTACATTTTAACTTTGCTTTACTCGGTACCGGCTGATGGCATAACAATACACGGTACAGTCTGGTTTAGGGTGTTGTTACCAACTCAGGATTTCTCTTAAGGAGTCTTTAGATGTTCTTTCTCTGTCTTTCAGGGTTTCTATTCTCTTTCTAGATCTTTCTGTCTTTCCCACCTTTGAAGAGCTCCCCCGCCAGTCCTACGGTCTGTTTCTAGGAGATAAGGTCTGTCCACTACCCGGTCCGGACAGGGCAACCCAAGACTACAAAGTTCCCTTCCAGCACCGCCGTAAATGTCTGTCCCTTTTTATTTCTCCTAGTGTCCTGAACCGGTTTTCAGTCCTGAGGGGAGAGGTACCTTGGTGGTGCTGTCAGCAACCCGGTCCTGTTGGGCCTGCAGCTCGTCGGCTTCGCAGTCAGGGCTGAACTCCTGGCTGCCTCGGTTGTCCGTGTCACCTGTGTACTCTCAACATGGCTCCTACCAGTTCTGGTCCGTTGCCATCTGTCCTGGGCCCCCTCATAAAGATGGGGTACCCTCCACTCAGCTGAGCTGCCAGGCGTGACCACACTGTCTGCCTTCCCAAGCCGTCTGAGGTAAATTCTTAACTGTCACTCTGCTCTATCCTAAGCTCCGCCCACCACCTGTGGAACCTACTATATAACAGTTCCCCCTACTCTAAGTGGTGCGGTCCTAAGTGAGTGCTAAAAATAGACTCCATAAGATTTAAATCGTAACCTGGCAACTTACAAGGAAAAACACATTTTATATTTAAGTGTAATACCATTCTGTGGCGCATACCCGCAGGGGCGCCACACTAGTCAAGCAATTATACTAAAGCTTTGTGATAAGGGGAGGGTAAGGGGGGTTTGGGTGAAGAAACGGAGGTAAAGAGGTACTTGGGTAAAATACAACAAGAATACAAAAAAGAATGTAAACAATACGAATTAGATCGTAATGGGAAGGAAGAGTTCCAGGGAACTGATGTGAGTCTTCCTCTTGGGCTAACGGTGGGGCCTTTGGTGCTAGTTTTAATGCCAACAATAGGGAAGTCGGCAGAGTTACTCATGTATGTGAAGGTGTTTGAGGAGTTTTAAACCTTCCGTGGAGTCCTCTATTGTGATCTGCTTTTGTTTGTGGTAGAATATGACAGAGGTAGTAGGGCGACCCCATCTGTAGGCTATCTGTTGTTTCCTTAAAACTTCAGTGATTGGTCTCAAGGATCGTCTCTTCATAGCAGTTTCTCTGGAGATGTCAGAGTATATTTTTAGGGAGTCGTAAGGGGCAGGCAGGAGGCCATTTTGTCTGGTATAATTATTTATTTTATCTTTTGTCTGAAAGAAGGTGAATTTTACAATAACATCCTGAGGGACGTCTTCAGGGAAGCGCGGAGGTTTAGGGATTCTATGCGCCCTTTCTATTGAAAGCTCTATGTCTGGCAGAGAAGGGATCAATTTTTTTGTCAGATTTTTAATGAAAGGAATCAATTCGTGTGACTTAACCTGTTCTGGTACACCCCTAATTTTTAAGTTAGATCTAAGGTCACGATCTTCTCTGTCAATAAGTTTGTCAGAGAGGTATTTGATGTCACCTTTGGCTTTAGACAACTCAGTACGGCATGCTTTAATCTCTTTCTTTAAATTGTCTACATCAGTTTCAGTTTTATCTAATCTTGAGTTTATGGTGTTAATTGATGCTTTCACATCTGTAAATTG
Source organism: Allobates femoralis (assembly GCA_033576535.1). Taxonomy (NCBI): domain Eukaryota; kingdom Metazoa; phylum Chordata; class Amphibia; order Anura; family Aromobatidae; genus Allobates; species Allobates femoralis. Next base: position 137,316,603 of record JARQOC010000006.1, read on the forward strand.
CTCTCTCATCTCCTCCCTTAATGAAGAGAACAGCTGAAGGAGAAATTTCTTGTCAGGAATTTGGTTTGGATCCAAGATGCGATTGACGTCGCTCTCAGCTTGAGTGACTTTGATTTTTTGCCTCGCTGGGCTTCTGCATTGTGATTGCGCCTCATCCTGTGGAGGCGATTCAATGTGTTGGCGGGGGGGAGAGTCTATCTCCTTCCTCTTTGAACTATGTTGGGAATTCTCATATAGCATCGAGTCCTCATGAGGGTCTGATTCTTCAGTTAGTGGTAGGGTTTTGGTGGGATGATCTCTTCCCTTAAAGGTTTTACCAGGGCTATGTGCCATGGTAGGTATTTTGCTCTTGGATCTGCTTTGTTGCGCTTCCATGTTCTTATCAGAATGGTCTGTGTTGGAAGTAGATCTGGATTTGGAGGGCATTAGTCCCCCAGTATCAGGAACAATCGGGAGGTTCGTGGACTCAGGCGGTGTTTTGCAGAGAGAGATATTTAGAATATTACAGTACTTATCTGAAACCTGGATGACCAAGGGTAAGGGGAATCGCGCAGTGGATCTTGGAATCCTGGTCTACGAAGCTGGCTTGCGTGGGGGGCTCGATAACCCCACTTGCTAGAAGCGATCTTCCCGTCCGAACCTTTTCTTGCAGGTCGCTCAGCGTTGAAACAGTTAACAGTGAAGAAGAATGCAATCTGTAGCCCCTTTAGTACCTCAGCGCTCAGGGCTAAAATAGTTAATAGTGAGGGAGAATCTTTAGCTCCTCAGTCTCTCAGTGCTGAAACAGTTAATAGTGAAGGATCTTTAGCTCCTTAGTACCTTAGGGCTGAAACAGTTAATAGTGAAGGAGAATCTTTAGCTCCTCAGTACCTCAGCGCTGAAACAGTTAATAGTGAAGGAGGGTATATGGCTCCTCAATACCTCAGCGCTGAAACAGTTAATAGTGAGGGAGAATCTTTAGGTCCTCAGTACCTCAGGGCTGAAACAGTTAATAGTGAGAGAGAATCTTTAGCTCCTCAGTACCTCAGCACTGAAACAGTTAATAGTGAAGGAGGATATATGGCTCCTCAATACCTCAGCGCTGAAACAATTAATAGTGAGGGAGAATCTTTTGGTCCTCAGTACCTCAGCGCTGAAACAGTTAACAGTGAGGGAGAATCTTTAGCTCCTCAGAACCTCAGCACTGAAACAGTTAATAGTGAAGGAAAATATATGGCTCCTCAGTACCTCAGCGCTAAAACAGTTAATAGTGAATTAGAATCTATTTCTCCTCAGTACCTCAGCGCTGAAACAGTTAATAGTGAAGTAGAATCTATAGCTCCTCAGTACCTCAGGGCTGAAACAGTTAACAGTGAGGGAAAATCTTTAGCTTCTCAGTACCTCAACGCTGGAACAGTTAATAGTGAAGTAGAATCTATGGCTCCTCAGTACCTCAGGGCTCAGCGTTGAAACAGTTAATAATGAAGTAGAATCTGTCTCTCCTCAGTACCTCAGGGCTGAAACAATTAATAATGAAGTAGAATCTGTGTCTCCTCAGTACCTCAGCGCTGAGACAGTCAACAATGAAGGAGAATACAATCGTGAATGATCTTCTCTGCCAGCAGGAGCCCAATATGGCGCCGTTACCTCAGACTGAAGAAGATGGGGTTCTCCTTGTGTGACTTTCTCCTCATCAGATCTCAGCAGAACTCGCCTCGTTCGGTCACTGCGGGTTGCTGGTTAGGCTGGTAGCTAGTTGTGGAATCAGAATGGCATTAAAATGTCATTAAGTCCGTCGCTTTGGATAAAGCACCAGGAGCTCCTGTGAGTGTGACTTCACATAGAGCCGCAGGCCTGTTCCAAACATCTTGAGGTACCTTTACACGCTTCAATGTTGTTAAGATCTCACCAACGATGTCATGGGAGCGCGGTCGTTAGGACATCTTTTTGAGATCGTTGGTGAGATGTCACATGTCGTTAACGATGCACCAGCGATGTAGCGAGCAGCTATCGTTCGCACAACCCAGCGAACGATACTTGTTCACTGTTGTGAATATGCGAAGTCGTTAACGACATCGTTATCATGGTGTCACACACAACAATGCGGCAGCTTGGCTGAACGACAATTGTCTGATTTGACAACATGTTCTCAAATCTGCGATCAGCGAACAAATGATTTATCGTAGTCGTATCTTGGTGTAATATGCAACAATGTCCTAACGATGTCCTAACGACTAAATGCCCTGTTTTTTTTTTTTTTTTTTTTTTTTACAACAGAGTATTTTTGCATGTTTGTTTGACTGTTTTTTGTGACTCAGTCTTTTGGTGGTGTGAACAATGTCTTACAGATTTGTTCACTGTATGCATGGCTCATTAGTTGATGTCCTAACGATGTCGTTCGAACGACTCCAAACCCGTGACATTTGAGCGATATAATTCACGATATTGTACCGTGTAACGGTACCTTTGGAGAAATAACCAGATCTGTGGATGTAGGCTAGTGCAAATCCATCTGTCTCTTCATATAATCCTAGACAGATTCGATTATCTTAAGATCAGGGCTCTGTGGTGGCCATATTAATTCCATGATCGTGTAACAGGATCACTTCCATATAATTGCTTCAAGTTTTTCTTTTTGCTGAAGATAGTTCTTAAGGATATTGACTGTATATTTGGGGTTGTTGTCCTGCTCCAGAATAAATTTGGAGCTTTCCTTATGATATTGCATGATGTACAAGTATCTGCCTGCATTTATCAATATTGAGGAAACCATTAATCTTGATCAAATACACAACTCAGTTTGCTGAAATGCAGCCCCAAACTTTAAAGGAAGCTCCACCATGCCTCATGGTTGCCTTCAGAAATTAATTGTTGTACTGCTCTCCAGTAGTGCTGGACAAACCCGCTGAAGTTTGGGTTCGGCGGATCCAGCCGGACTTTTCTTTAAAGTCCAGGTTTGGGACTGAACTTGACCTGATCTTGAATCCAAACCCCGACCCAGGACTTTAAAGTTATGAAATGGTGGCTAGGGGGCCTGTGAAAAGAAACAAAAGAGTGATTAAACGTCAGTGTGATTACTTACTGGTTGTACTTCCGAGGCTGCTCATTAACTTCCTGATTATTCAATGTATGGTAGATGCTAGAATGTGTGGGCTGTTTCCAGTTTACTGCACTATCTCCAATAGCCAATCACAGACGCCCACTTAGTGTGAGGGTACCTTTACACGCCGCAACTATGGTGTAGCAACTGAGAGGCAATCCGGGGTTTCGTCACCGTTGCCCTGAAATTGCTACGCAATTGCGGCGTGTAATTGTGGAACCCGGTGGTGATTTTTAAAATTGCTCCCGGTTGCGGTTTCAGAGCATTGTTCAAAAACCAGACGCAACCCTGAAGGTGAATTGCCCTGGTTTTGGCGTGTGAACGGGTGATAGGGATGGAATCTGCGTCACCTAGTGATTTCCCCAGAGGCGTGCCACAGCATTCTGGATACCGCGCCCCATCAGCGATGATTGGTGGGGGCTACTGTGTTTCCATTGGCTGTCCCTTCACAGGACGACATATTTGAAGAGCTGTCCATTCACACAACACAATTGCAATGGCGTCATGTATTAGCCAGCTTTCCTGCTTAGGCTGGCCAATCATGACACTATTGCGTTGTCTAATCAGCGTGTTTGGGGCGCGGAATACACAAGTATGTCACACTTATGTTCTTGCGGCGCTGAACATGTACGCCCACATTCCTTTGGGGATTGTGGCGTGTGAAGCTGTGTCAGGTGTCAACCGGATGTTTCCAAATGTTGGTGTGGGAACTTCCGGGACGATACATCACCTTAGGTTGAGGGCGCAATTGCGGCGTGTACATGCGGCTTCGGCGTTCGGAGGCAACCGTCAAAAACGTGCACGTGCACGTTCTGTTGTCTCCAATCACCGCCAAAAGTTGCGGCGTGTAAAGGTACCCTGACAGTGTCTGTGATTGGCTGTTACACCTCTCACTTATTATTCCAGTGTCTGTGATTGGTTGCCATAGGCAATAAATCTGACTTTATTGTAGTGTAAAAATAAATAGTTAAAAAAATTACGTAGAGCTTGACTGTATTTTTGATTCTCAATGCAGATAAAGCGGATAGCTATGGGCTGCCACCCCGAGCTGCCTGGCTTTTCTTTGGCTGGCAATCAAAATACAGGAAAGCCCATTATTTTTTTAAATTATTTAACTCATTTTAAAAAAATGCTTGAGCTTTGCCCTATTTTTGATTGCCAGCTAAGGTAAAACCCAGGCAGATGGGGCTGGTGTTCTCAGCGTGCTGAGGCCCATAGTTATTGGGCCCCCCAGGCTAAAGGATAGCGCCTTGCAGCCGTCCCAGCCACACACTGACTGCCACGAGGAACGGTAATGTCACTCACTGAGTCACTGAGGCCATGGCAGTGAACTCAGGTGACCTCGCTGCTGTCCTCAGTGACTTAGTGAATGACGTCACCCACGGCAGTCAGTGTGATCTCAAAGGCTGCTTTTCAGGATGCTTGTTCCCTCACTAAACATTATTATTATTACCCTCAAGAATCAACTCTGAAAATAGGGCTACATTTCTAACCAAGTTGATGACAACAAGACAGGACATTTTAACATTTTAAATAGTGCCACTGTGTTGGCTCCAGATAAAAGGTGATAATTTTTTGGCAGACTGATAAAAAGTCTTTGTAATTGCCTAAATATTTTGGTGTTAGCAAACCAATTGCACCCAAGAATGTGAAAATGCCAGGGCTTTTTCCATTTCAACCACCTGTCCATAAACAATAGGAATGCATGCATCTGCCCTCCAAAATTAATACTTTTTAGACTATTAAACAATTTAGGAAGCCTAAAAAGACTGATAATTCTGTGTTATGGGAAATATGCTGTTGGTTACCTTTGATTGCCATCCATTTTCCCTAGCTGGTTTGTTTAAAGTCATTTGGACTTTAACCTCTTAGGCTATGTGCCCATGCTGCAGAATAACTGCATATTTTGCCATGTTTTACCCATGTATTTGCTATGTTATTTTATGAAATCTGCAGCAAAGCAGCTTCCTTGAAGAGTGAATGTGAAATTAGAAATTATGTGCCCATGCTGCAGATTTTTTCACAGCGGAAAAGGTATGCATTTTGTTGTGGAAAAATCTGCAGCATGTCAATTCTTGCAGCAGATTTTGCTGCGTTATTCACCCATACACCTCAGTGTTAGCTAAAAAATATGCAGCAAATACGCAGCAAAGTTAACACAGTGCGTGTTTGTTGCATATTTGGCGCTGTATTTTTGGTCTCCATTAAAGGTAAAGCAGGTAGCTATGGACTGCCACCCCTCCTAGCTGGCTGGTTTGACCTTGGCTGGTAATAAAAAATACAGGGGAGCCCCTTTTTTAATTAAGGAAATAACGTAAAAAAATCACGTGGGGCTCCGCCAGATATCCCTCCAGGGAAGGACCTAGCCCTGGGGTGGAAGGGCTAGGTCCTTCCCTGGAGGGATATCTGGCTAGTCCCGTGTTTGAGACTCTTAATCGAGGCTCCACGGACTCCATTTGCATATTCAAATTCCCAGGGGGAAATGCATCATGGATTTCACTGTGTTTGAGCGCTTTAGCCAGCTGCCCGCAGTGTTTTCCTTGACTGGTCTCCCTGAGATCAGTGAGTGCTTTGTGATGTTTGTCTACCAGGCATTGCTCCCACCTAGCCAGAATCCTACTCCACGCTGATGAGGGGCAATACCCCGAAACAGCTGTCTGTGGATGGATACCTGGCTCTGTTAATTCCCTTGTCATATCCTTAACTCGTAACTGTGTGGGATATTGACTAAAAGGGCCACTTAATATGGTGGTTATGGTGGTCTCCTCAAGGATTTCACCCCAGGGCTAGGTCCTTCCCTGGAGAGATATCTGTCTAGTCCCGTGTTTGAGATTCTTAATCGAGGCTCCACGGACTCCATTTGCATATTCTAATGTTTATTCTGGCCTTTTTCCCCCAAATACACTTTGAAAAAGCCCTATTCAACCTCTTGACATCCGCATGGTGTAACAGCATAGGGATGGCTTGCAAGGGGTATCATAATTGTCCAAAGATTGTCATCTTAAGTAGATGACATCTTCCCAGCAGAGAGAGAAGAAGTCTACCCCACCTTTCCAATTCCTATTCTATTTTTTCTATGATTGGCCTATAGTTCAGGGTGTGTATCTGTCTTGGTGTCCTTCCCAGATTCAACCCCAGATATTTTATTGACCCAGTAGCTATTTCTGTGACTGATATATTGGTTTTCGGATCTCTTCCCTCATCTCTTTTCAAAAATAGTGCCTCGCACTTTGACTTATTTAACCGAAAGCCTGAGAACATCCTAAACCTCTCGATTGTCATCAGTAGTGACGGAAGGTTTTTTTTCAGGGTTATTCATAAATAAAATTATGTCATTTGCAAAAAGAGCAGATCTGACCATAATTTTTCCCACCCTAATTCCTTCATGAGGACTATATTCATAAAGGTTTCTCGCTATTGGTTCAATTGCTAGATTGAACAGCAATGGCGATAATGGACATCCTTGCCATGTTCCCTTGCGTAACTCAAAGGTGTCCGACAAGAACCCCGGGGTGTATATTCTAGCTCTTGGATTATGATATAAAATTTTCAGGTATTGTCTAAAGGACCTGACTAATCCTATTTTGTCTAGTACTTGGTCCAGCCATGGCCACTTTATGTTGTCAAATGCTTTCTCTGCATCTAACGTGACCATGGCCGGCTTCTCCCCTTCTCTAGTTATTTCTCTTTATCATATCCAATAATAACATTGCTTTCCTAATATTGGTAATGGCTAACCTTTCCTTAACAAAGCCTGTTTCATAGGGTGAGATTAGTCTTGAGAGTATGTTGGCTAATCTATCTGCCATTATTTTCGAGAGAAGTTTAAGATCCTGATTAATTAAGCATATAGCCCTATATCCTGAAGGATCTTCCAGAACCTTCCTTTCTTTTGGAAGAAGATTTATATATGCTGTATTCATTACATCTGTCAACTGTTCGCCATGCAGTATCAGTTGCAGGCTTTTATTACATGGCGTGGGGGGCCCAATAGCTATGGGCCCTACCACGTTGAGAATACTGACCTCAGCTGCCTAGTTTCGCTTTGGCTGGCCATTAAAAATAGGATGAAGCCCACTAATTATTTTTTGCCCGCCAAGGTAAAACTAGGCATCTGAGGGTGGCAGCCTACAGCTGTCTGATTTATCTGTGCTGAGAATGAAAACTACAGCGTATCCCTATGCATTTTTTCCCCTTATTTATTTATTTTATACACTATGACAGCAGGATGGTTGCACAGACACCAGTACAGATTGTGGGAGAGCTGTCTGAGTATAACAGTTAATCACAGATGCTCTCTGTCACGCTTCAGGGGGAAGGCGCCCTAGAGTGGACCCACTGGGCCGTGGTACCGAACTCCCCTGGGTGAGCTGGACCTAGTATAACCAATCCCTATACAGGGATTGTCAGGGGCGAGCCCAGGGGTCTAAATACCATGGCAGCTAGTACAAGGGGGGCGGCTCATAAGGTTAGCCTATGATACGGCACAGTTAAGGATTCCTGGTAATGGTACAAGTCTAGGCGAGCAGGAATGGTGCTACCGGGGAAGAGCACAGCTAGGGTTCCAGGTAACAGGGTACAAGGAAGGCCTGACCAAAAGTCAGCAAGGCAGAAGCAAACTAACTAAATAATCAGGCACCTCCCATCAGTGGAGGTGGTCTGATATACAAGAGGAAAAGCAGCTATTGGTCGAGGGGAGTGTCAGGTTGGACCGTGTCGACCCCTTGAGTCACAGGGGAGGAGTGCACCTAGTGCACCACTGATTAGTCACATGAATACAACCATTGTAATGTGCTCATCTGTGAGCCCGGTGGTCAGCTGACGGGAAGGGAACCCGGCGACGGCTCCGAGACACAGTACACCTGGACACCGGATGCCCGGTCGGCAGAGGAGCAGAGGATGCTGACCCGGGAGAGGTGAGTTGGGGAGCGGTGCCAGGGGACCTAACACTCTCTCAGAGTGTAAGCATCTGTGATTGGCCTTTGCAGTTCAGTTCAGTGAATATCCATGAAGCTTAATGGACGGTCCCAGAAGCAAGTAGAGGAAGAGCGGGAGACTGGTAAGCTCTATCTATATCTGCCTGTGTGGTCTGTTTATCAATCTTTGGAGGATCCTCAAAAGGATCTGGAAAAAAACAGATAAAAACCTGATGCAGCCAAAGCTGATCTCATCGTATTAATACCGTATTATTCGGGATTCAGGGAATGGATCTGTTATAATACCGGTGCGGTCATCTCATGCTGCATCAGGTTTTACAATTTAAAAGGATGTGGTGGGATGCGGTTTATGCCGGTGTAGTGAGGTGAGCAATTCAGATTGTATCATAGAAATGGATATGGAAATGAACTGTGCACAGTCCGCTACTGCCCCTTGTGGACAAGTGCTGAAACAAACGCAGGGAAGTGGGAAATTCCCTTTTCAGCAAATGTGTTTACTCAGGAAGAGAGAGCAGCAGGAAGTCAGTGCAGATCCAGAGCTGAGCCAGGGAAGACCTGCTTGTAGATGTCTGTTGAAAGAGGGCTACTTTGCTACACCTTGCCGGAAAAATCACCCCGCAGAAGCCCCCGTGACTGATCCTGGGCCACTGGACTTTGGTGCTGTGACTCTGGCCGCTCTGCAAAACCTTGCCCGCCGAGCACCCGGAGCGCATGTGCAGGGGCCGTGACCGACATAAAGGAGCCATTTGTACTGCCGTGATCTCCCTCCTGCTGCTCGGGGTGCCCGAGACTGAGAGAGACTTCTGTGCTGCTGTGGGCCCCCTTCTGCTGCTCGGTGTGCCCTGAGACTGGGAGAGACTAACAAAGAAAGATTCCGTTACCTGCGGAAGGAGACCAAAGAAGAAGACTGAAGAGTTTCCCCCTTCAGCGCTGCACCGGGACCCGTCCTCGTGAGATCCCCAGGCCTGCGATGTGGGAGCGACATCTTCTTCTGTGATAGACTGGTACGTGATTTTAGGGAAAGTTAGGGAAAGATACTTTCATTGTTGTGTTTTTTTCTTTTCTTGCGGCGTACCCGGAAGTGAAGATCCAGAGACTCTAATATATACAAGTGCGCATATAGTTCGGTTGACTGTGATATAAACATGTTTGCCAGTAAAGAAACGTTATTATCGGTTAAACCTGAGTATGGGGATTCTGTTGAGAAAGATCATACACACACACCCGCGGCCTTACCACCGGTTGCTACATCTGGCGTAGTCGGCAGGATGTGTGATCAACAGAATCTCCTCCCGGTAGTAACTTATAACCAGACTTATACTAAGGCCTGCAGGTCCATATCCGGTGCCAGCACTCCGAACAGTGACACGGAAGAATTGAAGCAGATAGTAGCAGGGTTGCAGAAACAGATACTACAGCTACAGCTCATGCTAGACCAACAGGCGGACAGGCAAGCGAGACAGCAACCCAGCCGGCCTATGGGAAGGTGCTGGACATGCGGCGACCCCCGCCATAGGGCAAACCGTTGTCCGCATCCTCCACCCGTGGTCCGATATACCAGAACCAGCAAGTCATGCCCCACAACAGCAGCCACCTTTAAACTAGACGCCCCAGCCAAAGCAGCTCGCTCGGCAGGGGAGATCAGGGAAAAGGGTGTGAAGAGACAGAGCCAGACCGATAAGCAAGTGCTGGCCACTCGGGTCCAGGGGACGGTGAAGTGGTTTAATGTCCGCGATGGGTATGGCTTCATCAACAGGAATGACACAAAGGATGACGTGTTTGTACATCAATCTGCCATAAAGCGTAACAATCCTCGTAAGTGCCTCCGCAGCGTTGGTGATGGGGAGGTGGTACAGTTTGATGTTGTGAAGGGAGAGAGGGGTACAGAGGCCGCCGACGTCACCGGTCCTGGGGGTGTTCCCGTTAAAGGAAGCAGATTTGCCCCCAACCGGCGCCGCTACCGCCGGCGATCCTACTCTCCCCGGGTAGAAAACGTGACTGAGTTTATTGGAGATATTGTGAGCCATGAACAAGGGAGCGAAGGTGAACGGGGGGATGACGGTTTCCCCCAACAGAGGTCCCTACTCCGCCGGAGATCAATCCCTGTGATATCCACAGCCATCACTGCCTTGGAGCCGATGGTTGTTGACAGGGACTGTCAACCTTTAAGTGGGGGGGTATGTAGTGAGGTGAGCAATTCAGATTGTATCATAGAAATGGATATGGAAATGAACTGTGCACAGTCTGCTACTGCCCCTTGTGGACAAGTGCTGAAACAAACGCAGGGAAGTCGGAAATTCCCTTTTCAGCAAATGTGTTTACCCAGGAAGAGAGAGCAGCAGGAAGTCAGTGCAGATCCAGAGCTGAGCCAGGGAAGACCTGCTTGTGGATGTCTGTTGAAAGAGGGCTACTTTGCTACACCTTGCCGGAAAAATCACCCCGCAGAAGCCCCAGTGACTGATCCTGGGCCACTGGACTTTGGTGCTGTGACTCTGGCCGCTCTGCAAAACCTTGCCCGCCGAGCACCTGGAGTGCATGTGCAGGGGCCGTGACCGACATAAGGGAGCCATTTGTACTGCCGTGATCTCCCTCCTGCTGCTCGGGGTGCCCTGAGACTGAGAGAGACTTCTGTGCTGCTGTGGGCCCCCTTCTGCTGCTCGGTGTGCCCTGATACTGGGAGAGACTAACAAAGAAAGATTCCGTTACCTGCGGAAGGAGACCAAAGAAGAAGACTGAGGAGTTTCCCCCTTCAGCGCTGCACCGGGACCTGTCCTCGTGAGATCCCCAGGCCTGCGATGTGGGAGCGACATCTTCTTCTGTGATAGACTGGTACGTGATTTTAGGGAAAGTTAGGGAAAGATACTTTCATTGTTGTGTTTTTTTCTTTTCTTGCGGCGTACCCGGAAGAAGTGAAGATCCAGAGACTCTAATATATTTGTTTCAACCAGAGCTGGGGTGCATGGGGTACTCGGACACCGGGGCTTCTGTGTGGGATGTCACGGGTGGTCGGTATCCCCGGTGCCGTGCCCTGGCGAACAACTATACCAGGTGTTGATGGTAAAACGGTGGGGGTGAAAGGGGTTATTTACAGGGAAACGTGACGCCACCTGTAGAGTCCGGTAAGGTGGTACCGGCGCTGCCAGCCGGCCACTGAGGTGATGGAGGGGGCAGCGGTGTGTGGTATAGCTCCCCACAGGTGGAGCTTTACCTCAGGGCAGCTATGATGGTGATGAGACGGTGAGGGAGGACAGTGATGTTAATGGTGGTGTAGTTCTTACCCCTCTGCTGTAGATGTTGATGATGTTACATCCTTTGAGCTGCGGCAGGAAGAATAACAGAAACCGTTTCCATTTTAACTTTGCTTTACTCGGTACCGGCTGATGGCATAACAATACACGGTACAGTTTGGTTTAGGGTGTTGTTACCAACTCAGGATTTCTCTTAAGGAGTCATTAGATGTTCTTTCTCTGTCTTTCAGGGTTTCTATTCTTTCTAGATCTTTCTGTCTTTCCCACCTTGGAAGAGCTCACCCGCCAGTCCTGCAGTCTGTGTCTAGTAGGCTTAAATTGACTATTACCGATCCAAATGGGAACAGCAGGAACGCACAAGTTTCCCACCTGACACCGGGTTTCAGTCTTTCCTCACTAGTGTAGGACCGTCTTTTGGGCATGAGGGGTGAGGTACCTTGTGGGGCTGTCAGCAACCCGGTCCTGTTGGGCCTGCAGCTCGTCGGCTTCGCAGTCAGGGCTGAACTCCTGGCTGCCTCGGTAGTCCGTGTCACCTGTGAACCCTCAACATGACCAGCTGGTTCCTACCAGTCTTGGTCCGTTGCCATCTGTCCTGGGCCCCCTCATAAAGATGAGGTACCCTCTACTCAGCTGAACCGCCAGGCGTGACCACACGGTCTGCCTTCCCAAGCCGTCTGAGGTAAATTCTTAACTGTCACTCTGCTCTATCCTAAGCTCCGCCCACCACCTGTGGAACCTACTATATTACAGTTCCCCCTACTCTAAGTGGTGCGGTCCTAAGTGAGTGCTAAAAATAGACTCCATAAGATTTAAATCGTAACCTGGCAACTTACAAGGAAAAACACATTTTATATTCAAGTGTAATACCATTCTGTGGCGCATACCCGCAGGGGCGCCACATATACAAGTGCGCATATAGTTCGGTTGACTGTGATATAAACATGTTTGCCAGTAAAGAAACGTTATTATCGGTTAAACCTGAGTATGGGGATTCTGTTGAGAAAGATCATACACACACACCCGCGGCCTTACCACCGGTCGCTACACCGGATCCTCACCGGATGATAAAAATTAGTAGTGTGAAAGCACTCTTACACTGACAGGCCATATTAAATTGAAAGGCCTTCTAACAGGCCACCATACCTGTCATTGTTTGACCTCTATGTGCCATGGCAACCATCGGTTCCCTGTGATTTTATCAAGGGGGACCCGATGGATGTCAGGGAGGGAGCACACTCCCTCTCACTACCTTCTAAATGCCACGATGGCCATAGATTGTGGTATTTAGAGGGTTAATCAGCCAGGGGAGGCAGACACACCAGCCTAGACTGTGACTGTAGGAGCTTGGCTGTCAGTTGTACTGAGCTCCTGCAGTGATCATACAGAGAAGTGCTGAGATTCATCACTTCTCTGTGCGATCATGGTATGATAGGTCAGTCAGACTGACTAACCAATCACATTGATCTGAGTGGGGGGACTGCTGGCATGGGGTCCTCACACCTCTTCCCTGTGACAGTGACAGTGACAGTTCAAAGCCATAACCGAGAACTGACATCTGGCCATGATGTGCTATGTATATCATTGGTCGTAAAGGGGTTAAGTGGTGCAGAAACATTGTACTGTGCGGCCCATTGCTCAGGCAGCAGAGCTTTTGGGTAGCTTTCAGACACTCTGCACCATATGTATCAGTGTGAATGGTGCCCTATGCAGGCTCTTAGTGTGCATGGCAAGTCGCCTCCCATACCTTGGTTGAGGTGATTTATCAGCCTGCACCTGAGCTTGTTACACAAGTGGGCTTGACTGCGTCCTGCAAGTGCAGTATTGTTTTTTGTCTATGGCATTGATGGTAAGTTTTTTGATGCTGCTTTTTCTAGTAGTTTTCGTAAAGGGGTTAAAAAGGCTGTGTTTGAATTTCAGACCTCAAAACATGTTCAGTTGACTCAAAGGGAAACTCATAGTGTTCTACACAAGTTTTGCAGATATTAAAAGGCTTTTTAATCACATCATTCTCGTGAATTTATTAGAATTTCAAAAGATCCACTGATCTCTATTATATATGGTATGTCTTTTCAGCTAAATTGTACTTGTATTAGCAGATATTTGATTTTTTGCAAATAAAAAACTTCAGTGAAGTTGGTAAATTCTAACTTCAAAAGATTCACTCATCTTTATTAACTCCGCTGTTCGGGCATAGTGGCATATACAGTATTTTTTGCTTTATAAGATGCATGGATTATAAAATGAACCCCAAAATTTAGAGGAAGAAATTAGACAAAAAAAGTATTTAAAATAGGGGGTCCATCCTATAATCTGGTGCGCCGCATGTGAATGTTCAGTGTAGCTTAAAGTGGGTCACGATGGTGGTGGCGTGGCAGGGTCACAGCAGGCAGGGTAGTGGTGGTGGGGGTCATCGTCGGAAGCAATGTTACAGGCAGGAGGTGGGGTGGATGTTGAAAATGGGGGGATGCATGCAGGCCTGGAGCTATGGGTGCGGCAGTGTTCGGCAGGCATTGATACTTCCAAGTACCAGCAAATAGTTGCAGAGGCAGCGCAGGTGCAGATGAAGATATCGACAGCCAAAATCTCCATCTGTGCATGCGCCACGTCCGCAGCCATCTTCTTGAAGTCCATTCGGTAGAGGTCGTGCAGGCACAGATTGAACACTCGCCTCTCTGAGATATTTAGCTGAGCCTGCTCTGTCTCTGCAGCCATTTACCGGTACCTGGAAGTATCAATGCTTGCTGAACACTGCCACACACCACCAACACTGCGACACCCCCAGCTACAGGCCCAAAAGCATTGCCCCACTAACAACATCCTCATGTACCTACTGCAGCCCCTGTGTAAGCAAGGATTATAAGACACACCTCCATTTTCCCCTCAATTTGGGGGAAAAATGTGTCTTATTTGAAAAATATGGTATATGCAGATAAAAAGGTGCACCAACTTATTCCAATTTGGTGAAGGTCAAAAAGAAACTCTTTTGACTTCTGTCCAGTAAATGGAGCCTTATTCATCTTTGACATATACGCTTGAAGTTTTTCCAGCAGTAAACACCAAAGTAAGGGTCAAGAGATGTGAACAAAGCCATAACATATAAATGAATTCCAAAGCAGAACCTTGGCTTTATTGTCATAGTCCTTTATCTAGAAAAGCATATAGTGAGTTCCTGTTACAGTAGACAGACATTTTCTATCCTCTTTGGCCCCTGCTGTTTCCATGATCTATTTATGAATCTATTCGTAGTAATATTATATCACAGTGTCAGACAGATGAAATATACTGGATACATTGTCTCAAAATCTCAGTCATGGGAAATGGACCAAATCAAAGTTGGTAGGGGGTTGCAACAAAGTGGTGATGTCATATGATTTGTGGTTAACTAGACATAATCATTACATTCTGAGCTTGCATTAACCGGATTTATTGACAGTCGTGAGGGCTGCCCCACTGTACCCCAGCAACTGAAGGAGCAGAAATCTGAATGAGTATTTTACTTTTTACAGCATACGGTATATTCTGCTGCAGGAAGGTGGATGATTCCCCTTTCCAAAGGTTAAATTTGTGTCTATGAATATACATGCAAAAAAAAAATATTAGAACAGCAACACTATTATAGTAGAAAGAATGCATGCAAGGCCCCTAAAGCAACCATCCAGATATTACAATAGATAGCAAGCAAAAAACAGAGGCAGCACTTCCAATATACTTGCAGCACAAAAAAGGCTTATAGTAGCCCAGTGGTACTGATTCGGTTCAAATGAACCTTTTTCAAGCCTTTGCTGATAGTATACTGGGAGTGCTGCCTCTGTTTTTTGCTTTTTGTCTATAAATCTAGATTTTTTCTCAAGTGCAACCCTAATTGATTGATTGATTGATTAGTTGATTGAGGAGAACTAGAAATATAGGTGCTAAACTCTTCATTCACAGTTCATCAACGTCAACGTCAGTCTTACCAGGTGGGATGAACCATAGCGATGGATCCCAGCCTTTGGACATATGGATGTCCCATAAATTTTAGAAATTATCTTGCAAATAAGGTAAAAAAATGTGTATACCGTGTTAGCGCGTAGATAGAAAAATATTGGCATCTGAGAGTCCTCAGTGGTTGATACCTTTTAATGGCTAACTGAAAGATGGTAAACATAGCAAGCTTTCGGGACACTATGGCCCCTTCATCAGGCTGGTAATGACACATATTCTGAAGACACATACATATATACATAAGCAAAAGAAAAAAAAAAAGAGAAAAATAAAAATAAAAAAAACAGTGTTAGGTGCTGTAGTAAATACGACAGGTAACGTACAGCATAATAATTAATTGCAAATAATTAATTATTCATACTTTGTCACTGGCCATTTATATATATTTTGTGACAGCCAACATGGGGAATGAGGAGAATACCTGCATTATGCGACATCCAAACAAACTTGCAATCATTATTTATGTAGACTCAAATGTAAAACCTCATAATGACCCTGGATGAAATTGGACGTGTAAAGCAGTACTTTAGAATCCAATATGAACTTGGCATGTTATGTGTGCTATGGGCAATATAGAGGCAGTATGTAATATGATGTGATTGACGAACTTTCAGGCAACATCTAGCGTATAGACGGGGAATGTACAGTTGAAATGTATGTTTAACTGCTTTATCTTTTCTATCCATTATTACTTAACGCTGCAGACGTTTCCGGCAGATCCTGCTTATTGGAACCGTGTCTTTACTCTTCTGTAGATATGCCTCCAGTCCATTATTAAACTGACTTGCCCATATGCCCAGTGGTGTAACTTCAGGCCCAGGGGCCCCGATGCGAAAGCTCCAACAGGCCCCCAATTATTGCAAATCTTTAATAGTATTAGTCTTTTTCTATAGGCCAAAGGGACTTCTGGGGCCCCCCTAGGCTGCAGGGCCCGGGTGCGATCGCAACCCCTGCACCTATTGTAGTTACGCCCCTGCATATGCCCTTCCAGCTCTGTAATAAAGATGCGGTTTATGAATTTCAGATCTATTTAAGTTCACCTATTCCCCTATAGGTGGCAGCAGTGTGCATGCTTTTGCCTATGATCTTCCCTGATACAAACTATGAACCAGAGCTAGATGGATCTGGATTAAAGGTGGTGATTATTCATTTAAATATATCCAATATAGTTCCTATAGTATGACATCATTACTTTGTGTCTTACATTATTTAGACATCATATGCATCATTCACAGCAGTATTTTTTTTTTTATAAATGAGAATTAGAGCCTTTCTGTAGTATATATTAGTAATAAATCATGTTTTGATGGTGTCCTCGCATGAATTGAAGTTAATAAAGATTTCTTCTTGTACCTTAAATGAGACAACTACTGCAGTTGAGTCCCAGATTGCTAAAGGTCCTGTCCTCCAACCCTTTCAGTCTGTCCTGTAATTCTGTCTGATCCCAGAATCTTTGTACAATCTCTTTTCAGGAATGTTCGGACAGCTGGAGTGCTGGCCTTTTATTTTTAGTCTGAACTGAGCTCACAGAATGAATTCTCTTCAATGTCCTATACATAGCTAGGGAGAAACAAGAGGTATATGGCAATGGCATCATCTCTGCCCTCGGTGGACAGGGGCTGTCATTACTTTATAAAGGAATTTTCGTGTATTTTTAGCAAAGGCCATAAAACATCACATGCCTTAGTGCCTACAGATATAAAAGGTCATAAACATCTTATGTTCTGTTCACAATGACATTTGTTTCTATATGGATCTTTCATAGAATTTTTCCAGAAAAATGTGGAGACGTGTTCTACTTATTTACTATATTGATTACAACCGTAAAGTGACCCTATTCATTACAGCTACACATCAATTTGTCCTGTTTCAGTCTGATGTTTCTTGTTTTAGGAAAGCTGAATAGTTTAGTATTTGGAGCCAAAGCCACTTCTGTGCCTCCTTGTGGTGTATCTGTGCACCACCATGTCCGACCCCAAGAATTATGTATCATTAAATATACATAATAAATAGTGAGTAACAAACATAATTATTTAGGATTTCTACCAAGAGGAAAATATTTAGTTAAACAGATTTTACTCCTTTTGTCCAGAAGGACATTTTACAGTTCAAAAATTTGTGTGCAGCCCATTTTTTTCAATGGGAAGAAGTGTCGAGCCCCAGCCCCTAGGGTACTCGGGTATCAGGCTCGGTGGGTGTTCTCACGGTGGCAGCGCCTGAGCCCGTGGCCTGGGTGACACTTCAATAAGGGGTGTATGTACAGGGGATTAGTGTTTGTCATGTGACGCCACCTGTAGTACCTGGTGATGGGTCACCAGCGCCGCCACAGTCCTCCAAAGGCATGGTAATGCGGCTGGGTTGGCAAAGCTCCCTACAGGTAGAGCTGGGCCTTCGAGGCAGCGTTCCTGAAAACAAGCAGGTTGATGGAGATATCCACACTGAGGCAAAGTTACTTTCTCTCGGCTACTTTACTGTAAACGTTCAGTAGTACATAGAGTCCACAGTTCAGCATCAGTTGTTAAAGTAACAGGTAGCTCTATGGGTGGCTGCAAGTGGATCCCAGGTGGTATGGTGGGACCCGTGGTGTACCTTAGTTGACAAACCCGTGTCCTTTCTTCCCCGTCTAGGATAAGTCTATACCCAATGGCTCCGTGTAGTTAGTATTGGGGGTCCCCTCCCTCATGGTGAGGAAGCAGGCAGACCGCTCCGTCTGGTAGGGTGCTGCAAGCTGATAGACAAACCACAGCAGCCGGTTGCCGACTGCAAATATAGACTTTGCCTGGATCCTCAGGCCCGGCGTTCCTGTGGTGGACTGGAGAATCCCCTGGAGTATGGTCGCTCCATGCTGGGGTTCTCCCTTTCTCTCTAGGGCCCAGACTCCACTCGTCAGGCGTCCTCTTTCAGGATCTCCTCAAGACCCTCTTTCTCCTTTCCTCCGGATCAGCTTGAAACTGTCCGGGTAACCCTTCTGCCTCGTTCCACACTTTTCCAACTGTCCCGACTCCTCTCCTCCTCTGTCTAGCCACTCTTAGTTCCCTCTGAGGTGAATATATCTCCCTCCTGGGTAATCTTCCACCACTACGCTAATGTGGGAGTGCTGGAATGGGGCCAACCGACCAACCTAGGGGCCACTTGCAGCTGGGGAAATTATACCTCTTTTACGGGTGCAATAATCCCCTGTGACGCCTGACTACATGGGGCGCCACAGAAGCTATATAGCGCTTATAGACAGATTAGATGGAGGCCAATGCTATCGCATCGGGTGGGCGATCACATCATGAAGAGTGTGAGTTTTGTGGCTCTGGGGGCGGCGCCATCTCTCCCACCTGTGCTGTTTTTCTCCTGCCCACTGTTTTTTCCCCCTCACACCCCACCCTCCTGTGGTCCCTCTCTGCCCCCCATGGTCCCTCTCTGCCCCTTTGTGGTCGCTCTCTACACCCCCTTTGCTTGCTCTCTACACCCCCCATGATCGCTCTCTGCCCCCTGTGCTCGCTCTCATGCAGCAACTGCATGAGGAAGATGATGGGGCATGAGGAACTGATGCAGTTCCTTAGTTGGTGGGCTGTGGGATGAATGGGCAAGCTGCAGGGCGAGTGGGCCTAGTGGTGAGAGGGGCGATTAGGCCGAGTGGTGAGCGGGCCATGTGGTTTGAGTGGTGAGCAGGGCAAGCAGTGAGTGGTGTGAGCAGGCCGAGTGGTGAGCAGGGCGAGTGGGCCGAGTGGTGAGCGGGGCAAATGGTGAGCGGACCGAATAGTTAGTGCGGTGAGCTGGCCAAGTGGTGAGCGATGTGAGCGTGTGTTGTGCTCTGGCTGAATGTGGTGACCACGGGCTAAGTGAGGTGAGCACAGGCTGAGTGGGGTGAGCACAGGCTGAGTGGGTTGAGCGTGGTCTGAGCACGGGCTGAAAGGTGTCAGTGCAGGTTGAGTGGGGTGAGTGCGGGCTGAGCAGGAGAGGGCCGAGCAGGGTGAGTGAGGGTTAAGGGGGGTAAAAATGGGCTGAATGCAGGCTACGCGGGGGTAAGTGCGAGCTGAGAGGGGTGAGTGGGAGGGGTGGAAGCCTATTAAATCCACATCAGATCCACATAAAAAATTCAAGAAAAATGCACCGTGTGGTGAGGGATGGTTTTAGTACAGATTTTGGACGTCCAAGATCTGCACCATAAACTTAACATGCGAATGCACCCTAAAGGTCATTAGTCTTATAAAAAACTGGATACAAAAAAACCAACAACAAATACATTTAAATTATAAATGCATAAATTGAAGGCAATCACAGTGAATAATAGGAGAGCCCCACCCCTCAGTGATTTTAGAGAAGAACCTTCACAAGGAGAGAGCAGCCTCCAAATTTGAAAAGAAAAATGGAGAAAAGTGAATATTCTGTGGCTCAAAAATAAGGTTGGAAAATAACTCGTTAAAGTTTTCAGGATTTTAAACATCGTTTAAAAGCATCAGGCTTTCAAAGACACATTGTTCTTGTGGTGTTGATGAGAGGGTATGATGGAATCAGATGCTATTGATTATTATACAGGTGGGCCATTTATATGGATGTACCTAAATAAAATGGGAATGGTTGGTGATATCAACTTCCTGTTTGTGGTACATTAGTATATGGAAGGGGGAAAACTTTTTCAGATGGGTGATGGCCATGGTGGCCATTTTGAAGTCAGCCATTTTGGATCCAACTTTATTATTTTCAATGGGAAGAGGGTCATGTGATATATTAAACTTATTGAGAATTTCATAAGAAAAACAATGATGTGCTTGATTTTAACGTACCTTTATTCTTTCATGAGTTATTTACAAGTTTATGACCACTTATAAAATGTGTTCCATTTTCTTTAGGTGCATCCATATAAATGCCCACCCTCTAGAAATGGTCGCCTCTTTGTGAATCTGGAGTGTCTGTGCACTAAACCATAAATCTCACTCCAGTCAGGTACTATAGTGAGATTTTGGGTGTATGTGCTCCAGTTCTGCCCCAGCTTCAACTTTGGCAGAGCTGGGAGAAATTGGTAAAAAAAAATGCCAAACGTTGAAAAAAGTAGTCCCAACTCTGAGTTACACCTAAATTTTGCAACTTTTCTATGCTTTTATGACAGAATCTGATATGAAAGTTTTGATGAATTGGGCCCAAAGTGTTTCAAAGAAGTAACATGTCCACTCTTCTGGTGTTTTCCGCCAAGCAGTATGGTAGCTCAAAACTTTACAATTCAAGTGAAGGGGAAAGCTACAAATATACCTGAGATAAATGGGCATAATTTGCCTGGAAAATACTAATAAAAGAAGTCTGAAAATGCTGAAATAAACACTCTGAAAACACTTTGGTGGGCAAAAATTCAAAAGTGCTCAGTAAACAACCAAAAAATGCTTAAAACAAACTCTTCAGGTTTACAAAACTCCAGGGAAAGGAAACAATTTCATTTTTTAGGGTGGAAACACACTATCCTACTTACATGCGAGTCTCTGGGATGAGGCTCGGATCAGTGACCCTGAACGGCCTCTCCCTCTCTGGACGGGAGTGTGATGCTGCGCAAAAACACAAGCAGCTGACACTCCCAGAGAGGGAGAGGCCGTTCAGGGTCACTGATCCGAGTCTCGTCAGAGAGACTCGCATGTAAGTAGGATAGTGTGTTTCTAGCCTAAAAACAAATGTAATCAGAAAGGGAACCAGTTGTGTCATTTTGTGATATTAAAGTCCCCAATGTGTTTTAAAAGATGCAATGTGCTTCACTAAGGGCCCTTTCACATCAGCGTTTTTTTAAATTTGCGGCAGATGCGGTGAAAAAACCGCATCTGCCGCAACTGCCGCATAACGGTTCCACTTGCGGCACGGTTGCGGTTTTTTCCATAGGAAGTATAGGGGGACTTGCGGCAGATGCGGCAAGTGCGGTACTGCACTTGCGGCAGGTGCGGCAGAGAAAAAAACCGCGGCTTACTGCGGTTTTTTTCTCTGCCGCACCTGCCGCAAGTGCAATACCGCACTTGCCGCATCTGCCGCAAGTCCCCCTATACTTCCTATGGAAAAAACCGCAACCGTGCCGCAAGTGGAACCGTTATGCGGCAGTTGCGGCAGATGCGGTTTTTTCACCGCATCTGCCGCAAATTTAAAAAAACGCTGATGTGAAAGGGCCCTAACATGGTTTTCTAGAAAAAACAAATCCACATATTTATCTCAAAAAAAGACTTTATATGCTGAGGTGACTGCACAATAATATCTTGATTTCACTGACAAAGGTGGCGCTTTTCTTTGGTTCACCTAAGTTCAGTCATAATCTTTTTTTGACATCACCATAGGTCCTGCACCAATTCAGTCAGCCCATTATGGTCACATGGTCATGACATCACCAAAGGTCCTGTGAGAATATGACCATAATACGTGAACCTCAGCATTGTCCAAATGGTGGTGAAGGACCTGTGGTAATGTCAAAAAAGATTATGAATGAACTTGGGTGAACCAAGCAAAAGCACCACCTTTATGACTGAAATCAAGATATGATTGTGCAGTCACCTCAGCATATAAAGTCTTTTTTAAGATAAATATGTGGATTTAAAAAAACAAATAAACATGTTAGTGATGCACATTGCATCATTTAAAACTAATCGGGGTGGTCTAATAACACAAACCAACATGACAGGTTCCTGTTAACTCCTTCACAAACAAGGATGTAGGTTGCATCCCTCCTTTAATGCAAGCTCACACACTGAGCTCATATCATTCTGCGTGATCTCATCTCATCAGCCAGCATGTACAGGTAACAGATGCGAGTGGATCAGCAATCGGCTAACCGCCCTTCACTCCTTAGATCAGTCTGTTAATGACTAAAGCGGCAAAATGAGGTTCACGATCATGGGGCCTTGATATCTTGCCATGACAGCCAGGAGTTTGTTGAGGACCCCTGACACTGTCTTAACGTACTTCCTGTGAATGCCTGGTAAGCGCCTGCATCCACAGAAAGTTAGCATTTGTGCTATGCAGAGCCGTGGATCATTATGCAGTGTTGAGGTGCCCCAAGGGGGCATGTAAAATAAAGTAAAAGGTAACATTTTTTTTTTATTATTTTTTTATTAATTAAGTAAACTAAAAGTTCAAATCACACCTCTTTTGCTGTAAACTGTAAAAAAAGAAATACACATATTTGGTGTTTGGTTCAGGAATACCCAGTCTATCAAAATATAAAATCAGTTTATCAGATTGGTAAACTGTGTAGTAGAAAAGAAAAGTCCAAACGCCAAAACTGCATTTTTTTGTTCGCCGTAAGATTGCAATAAAATGCTACAACAGGTGATCAAAACAGGATATCTACACAAAAAGGGTATCATTAGAAACATACACTCAAGACGCAAAAAATAAGTCAACACAAGATCAAAAAAGGGATTCACTGCACTCTGTGGATTGTTAGGGTCATGATCTTTACCCCAAAGTTGAAGCACACTTTATTATCCAGGGAGTCCCTTCTGGAAACCATCACATCAAAAGCATATAGGAAATATAGCACCTCACTGGTTGGTATTACTTCAAACTTCTTTTTATTTCGTTCCCATTTAGCATACAGCTCCGTTTCGATCAAAGTAGGTCATTGTCAAGCATACAACTCAAATACAAAAAACACCCATTTAAAGTGCAAAGACAACCCCTTTCATTGTACACACCAATCAGAGATCATATTAAGGCTAAAACCCAATATACGGTAACTTTCTTATCAAAGTTAAAAACATCCCAGATGACTGACTCACCCATAGACAGGCTTTTAACAATCACCCCATATATATTTATAGCTCAATTATTGGTACAGTAGATTACCTATATCGTATTATTTCGTTTCCTCAAGTCTGTGTATCAAAACAAACCAATTGTCCAATTAAATTTCGGCATTTTCCGTTTACATGGGGCCGCCCCACGTCATCAAAGTCCTGTGCTACCCACAAACGCCTTGGAGCCAATTACGTTCTCCTCCAAACAGCACAAGCGCTGCTGTCTCCTTCCAATTGGCCATCAATGTGCATGCCCCGGCTTTCGTTTTTAGTTGGTTACAGTGAACGTCTATCAATGATTACATCATCAGGCACATTGTGATTGGTTACGCCTCTATTCACTACGGAATTAGTGTACGTGATAAGCACAGGGAGAGGGGTACTCGGATACCGGGATGAGTTTGTGGCTGTAATGGGAAATCACGGCTGGTCGGTTTCCTGGTTCCGTGCCCTGGCTCTCATTGTTGGGGAGGGAAGGGGAATTTAGGGAAAGTTCGTGACGCCACCTGTGAATCCTGGTAATGATGATACCAGCGCTGCAGGCCGGCCACTGAGGTGATGGGATGCAGCTTAGTGTAGTACAGTTCCCCACAGGTGGAGCTTTACCTCAGGGCAGCAGGGATGGATGAGGGGAGTAGATGTTCGTACCCCTCTTGACGGTGCAGAGGCCCTCCAGGTGCCGGCAGGTAGGAAGGGCAGACACCGATTCAACTTCAACGTCCTTTACTGGTACTGGCAGATGGTATAGTACACAGTACAGTCTGGTAGAATGGGGACGTAGCTGCAGGTTCAGGGTGCCCTTATGGAGTCTGAGGATGTTTCCTTCTTAGTGACTTTTGGGATCTCAGTCTTTCCTACACTCTCTTTCACCACCCTTAGGCAGAGCTCCCTCGCCGATCCTCTGGCCTGTTATGGATAGGTGCGGTTTGTCCCTTTACCGGTATGGACGGGAGGGGTGAAACATGAACCTTTGCGCCACCGGAATCCGGGCTGTTATCTATCAGTGTCTTGGGCCGATTATAGGACCGAGGAGGAGGTACCGTTCTTTGGTGCTACGGCTCCCATGGATTGGTCCCTTGGCTCGTCGGTTTATGGTCAGGGATACACCACTGACTGCCTCGGCGTCCGTGTTGCTGGTGTCGACCCCAGACGTTTCCAGCCTGCTCCAACCGGTTCCGGATCGTCTCCTTCTGTCCTGGGTCCCCCTCTTAAAGAGAGGTGCCCTCCTGTCAATACTGCTGTCAGGCACATCCTCTCAGACTACCTTCTCGGCACTGTCTGACTAAACTCTATCTTGCTCCTGGTTTCCCACTATATCCTAGGCTGCACTCCCCTGAGACTTACTGAATATCCAGTCCCTCTATCCTGAGGGGGCCTAGTGTTGTATGTTAGTACAGACTCCATAAGTTAAAACCCAAACCCACAGCTACAGAGACACTACACCTTCTATTCGGGGTGTAGTACCTCCCCTGTGGCGTCTAGCCATAGGGGTACCACATACGCAACCGACGTAGATCGACAAATACATTTATTCTGTTTCCACAATGTGGACTAACTCATTGGAATGTCACTACATGAACACTAAACGCAAATAAAGTTTACAGATCACCAAGGGCAGCACAATTTTACTATTCCATATCAGCACCTGCATCAGTAATCCATTAATATAAGCCTAGAGTGTACTGGAGCATCCCTTTACCATCTCCAATAATGTTTATTTCTATTGGACCCTATCTCTACATTATAGATGTTAGACCCCACCATAGTTCACCATAGAATGCATTGGGATCCTCCAAATACACTCTCAGCCTCACAATATAGTATAATAATTACCCAAATCACTAACGCTAAATATGCACATTAGACCTCAGTCCGTCTTTATAAACTTAATTTATCTCATGTAAATGCTGAACATGCTCATAAAACCTCTATATTAACTTAATGCACCTCATGTAGAACCCAAAATATACAGTATGGGGAAAAGGCATCACTCATCCGATTTTCATGTCCAGAGTAATCGTCAGATGTCAAATCTGAGGTAAGATTAAAATAAATGTTAAAAACAGTACAATTGAAAGAACCCAAGAAACAATACAGATAAGGAGGTTACACTTGATCACTTAAGTAAGCAGCCACATTGGTCATATTCAATATTCATGCCCTTAGGACTAAGGCTTTCTAATTTGAATATCCATTTGAGTTCTTTTTTCTTCAATAAAACCACCATGTTTCCTCCTCTCCTAGGTGGGGGAACATCATCAATAACTCTATATCAAGCTGGTTCACCGTATGGCCCATTACGTTGAAATGTCTTGGTACCGGTAGCTCTGTCATCCCAGTTCTGATAGTGTTTTTATGCTTGATAATCCTAGCTTTCACCTCCATAGTGGTCTGCCCTACATAGAGAAGGCCACTTGGACAGCAAATAGTATAGACAACAAAGCTACTAGTACAAGTGTACCTCTTTCGGATGTCATATCTCTTTCCAGACTGTGGATGACAGAAACTCTGTCCCTTAATCATGTTCCCACAGCATGTACATCCAAGACAAGGGAAATTACCAAGACTCAGTTGACTCAAAGTAAGTTGTATGTTCTGTTTTGGGCTACCCACATCAGACTTAACTAGTTCATCCCTCAAATTGTGTCTCCTCCTATAGGAGAATAAGGGTGGAAGTTTGAACTACTCCACATTCAAGTGACCCTTACCAAGAAGTGTCCAGCGTTTTTTCACAATACCCATTATCCTCCTGCTCAAGCCATTATATGTTGTCACCAGCGGGATCCATTTATTTGGGCTAGCTTTATCTTTTGGGCACAATAGATCATCACGTTTAAAATCTAATACTTTACATTTATGTTGTAAAAGGTCATCAGAGAGTAACCCCTCTGAAAAAATTTCTCACACATTGCTCGTAGATGCTGATCAATACTAGTCTCATCCAAGACTATCCTCCTTACTCTGAGGAGTTGGCTCCAAGGTAGAGATTCTACCATCTTCCTAGGGTGCTCATTGGAAAAGTGCAGTGTGTTATTCCGGTATGTGCTCTTTACAAACAGGTCCATCTTAAGTGAACCCTGATCCTTATACACTAACGTGTCCAAAAATTGCATTTTATCCAGACAGCACACCATGGTAAACTTCAATTCAGGGTAAATGTTGTTTAATGACAAATGGAAAACATCAAGCTCCTCCGTATTGCTGTCAATGATAAAAA
Organism: Allobates femoralis; assembly: GCA_033576535.1. Taxonomy (NCBI): domain Eukaryota; kingdom Metazoa; phylum Chordata; class Amphibia; order Anura; family Aromobatidae; genus Allobates; species Allobates femoralis. The sequence goes on from JARQOC010000006.1 coordinate 137,342,822, forward strand.
AAATATCAATATAGCGACGCCAGCCTCTAAAATGGCACCAGAATGTCAACTTGTACACATATTCGCCCTCTAGGACAGCCATGTAGTTTTTAGCATAAGTTGGGGCCACATTAGACCCCATGGCTGTCCCGCAGCGCTGCAGGTAATAGTCATCTCCAAAGAGGAAATAATTCCTCCCGAGGACAACCTCCAGCAGCAAATGTGAAATAGAAAACACCAATGCTTGTCTTCTTAATTTTTTTTATTATTTGAAGATTATAATGAAATCATTCAGTGTGCCAGCTAGGCGCTAGCAAGCTGAATGATTTTATTATAATCTTCAAATAATAAAGAGAATTAAGAAGACAAGCACCGGTGTTTTCTACTTCACATTTGCTTCTTAGGCAGTTGCCAAAGCTGCCACACCAGGTGCGGGAATCCAGGAGGTTAATTTGCCGTGGAGCGGCCTTCCCTTTCCCCCTTTCCATTTGAATGAAACTCCAACAGCGCCAAGGTGAAACGTGCACAGTTGGGCGCCATGTCAGAGGCGGCGACCGTCACACTGACGGCAGAGAGACCTTGGCTGTTATTCACTAGTCTGGAGCCCGGTACCCCTACTCTGGTCCCTCCACACGGTCACAGTCGCTGTGGATGCGGGTGTCCCCTGGTGGATTGCTCACTGCCCGATCCTGTGGGACCCCTTCTGTCTTCTGGAGCAATCTTGTTCTCTCTCTCTTTCTTCAGACCCATCTTGCTTCTCTTTGGTCTTAGGACGAGCTCCCACTAGCTCTAGTCCCCTGTTTGTTCCTTTCCAGATGTTACCCCTCTTTCTGACAGACACTCTGACCTTCACGGACTCCCACTGCTCACGCCAGCCACCCTCCAACAACTGCTTCTGAATGTTTTACTGCCATTTTTATATTGCCTGTCATGTGTCCCACGTCACCTACGTGTTCCTTCGTAACTTCACTCCCTCCCGGGTGCTCCCTGAACTCCACTCTCCACCCATCCCCACTATCCTGGTTCCTCTTCTCCAGACAGGATCAGGGACTGTGCTCTTCGTTAGGAGCTTTCTCGCCCTGACCCCGACCTGAGGTGATATGTGGTGTCCTAGGTGTCTGAATACTGGTCAACATCTCCCCCTTACCCGGGAGTGGGGTACTACACCGCTGGCTGGCATGCAGTAGCTCTGTGGTGACTGGATCCATAGGAGGTGCCACATATGTGTCACAACAACCCCCAGGCCTCCCTCCATCATGGATCTATGCGCATGATTGCATCATAATTTCAAATGCCCCAGCACGAGAGGTTACATACACATACAAGAGCTGCCTGCTGCCCACTACTAGTGATTGCAGTGCAGCAGCTGCCAGGACTGGCACAATCTGAGGCAGGCACCTGCTTCTCTTCTCAGATGGTCTCCATAGTGACAAGAATCAGGTGGCAATGGCATGTGTGAGAGCAGGCCAGACCCGCCACCCGGCAGCCTCAGTGGCTGAGCAGCTCAGCTCCTTTTTAGCATGGCAAGACAGGTAGGCATGGCTCTATCCTTCAACAGCCTGCATGCACCCGCACTTTTTATGTCTCCTGCCAGCAGCCGCATGACTGCATGTCATGAAGAGGGTGGCCCCACCCCCAGCATCTATTACACCAGCACTGCATAGTGGCCCACGGTCCAGCAGATTATAATGGGGGCAATTTACTTTATGCTGAGTCCTCCCCCAGGGCCCTGGTCCTGCCATTATTATAATCCACCCTTGATGGCACTATAGAACTTCTATGAGCTGCTTCAATGGTCTGTATACCATTTTCTTTATATACGGTATGTGTAGTTCTTTTATCTAAATATGTTTTTTATATTTGTTTTCTACAGGTACGGAAGCGAAGCAAGGCATGTCGTGGTGGACTGCGGGAGAATGATGAAATTGGTTGGGATCAATGGGAAGTCATGTGTAGGATTATCACATGCAGAAACAATGCAGATGATAGACTCATCAGGAGGCAGTCTTCACCTTCGTGTCAAGAGGTAAAAAGCTAAAAAAAAAAACTATTTAGCAGTCTTTTCCTAAATATAAGGTTTAAAACCAGGTGAGACTAAGACAAATAATATCGCACAAAAAGAACTTTAACCCCTTCACCACTGAACCTTTTTTGACCTAATGACTGGGCCATTTTTTGAAATTCTGACCAGTGTCAATTTATGAAGGTACTGTATATCTCTGGAACGCTTCAATGCATCAGAGCAATTGTGAGATTGTTTTTTGTGACCTATCGGACTTCATATTAGTGGTAAATTTAGGTCAATAATTTTAGAGTTTATTTGTTAAAAAATTGGAAATTTGTCAAAAATGTGTACATTTCGCAATTTTGAAATTTTATACTGTTAAACTATAGAGTAATGTCACACAAAGTAGTTAATAAATAATATTTCCCGCATGATACTTTACATCAGCAGAAATTTGTAAACATTTTTTTCTTGTTAGGAAGTTAGAAGGACTCAAAATTCATCAGCAATTTCTCATTTTTCCATCAAAATTTACAAAGCCACTTTTTTAGGGCCCACATCATATTTGAAGTGACTTTAAAGGGCCTATATAACAGAAATCACCCAAAAGTGACCCCATTCTAAAAACTGCACATGTCAAGCTACTCAAAACCACATTCAAGAAAATTATTAATCCTTCAGGTGCTTCACAGGAACTAAGGCAATATGGAAGGAAAAAATGAAAATTTTACTTTTTTTCAACAAAAATGTTACTTTAGCCTCAAATATGGCATTTTCAAAAGGGCAACAGGATAAAATGGATTCCAAAGTTTGTTGGGCAATTTCTCCCGAGCATGCTGATACCCCATATGGAGTGAAAAAACACTGTTTTGCACATGGCAGGGATCTGAAGGGAAGGAGCATCGTTTGACTTTTTGAATGGAGAATTGGCTGGAATTATTAGTTGACACCATGTTGTGTTTGGAGAGCCCCTGATGTGCCTAAACAGTAGAAACCCCCTACAAGTGACCCCATTTTGGAAATTAGACCCCCCCTAAGGAATCTATTTAGATGGGTGGTGAGCAATTTGAACCCTCAGGTGCTTCACTGAATTTTATAACATTGAACTATGAAATGAAAAAATACTTTTTTTCCACAAAAATGTTCTTTTATAGGCTAATTGTTTTCATTATCACAGGGGCTCTGAATGGAGGGAGTGACATTTTGGAATACAGATTTTGATGGAATAGTGTGTGGGTGTCTTCTCGCATTTGGAGAGCCCCTGTGTGCCAAAACAAAGCGCAAAACCACCCACAAATGAGCCCATTTGGAAACTAGACCCACAAGGAATTTATTTGGATTGTGATGAGCACCTTGAATCCCCAGGTGCTTCACAGATTTTTATATTGTTGAGCTGTGAAAATGAAAACATGGAAGCCAAGAGAACATTTTTGTGGATTTTTTTTATTTCCTACAAAGGCAACATGATAAAATGGACTCCAAAATACTGTATGCTGGGCAATTTCTCCTGAGTATGTCGAAACTCCATATATGGTAGGAAAACCATTTTTGGGTGTAGGCCAGGCTCGGAAAGGATAAAGTGAAGTTTTTGAGCAGGAATCTGGTATGTGAACTTCAGCCTATGTGCCGATGCTGTGGCTTTCCTGCATTTTTGCTGCAGTTTTCCCACACTTTTTTTCAGCATATTTTTGACTATAGTACAGCACCTTCCCTGCAAAGTGTATGGAAAATTAGAAGTGTTGTGCCCATGCTGCGGATTTTTCTGCAGCAGAAATGGTGTGCATTTTCCTGTGTAAAAATATTCAGCATGACAATTATTTCAATGTATTTTGCTGCGATTTTCACTCATAGAACTCGCTAAATCGCAACACTGTTTACACCATGAATATTTGTTGTGTATTTAACGGGATTTTGAACTGATGATGAGGGACTCTGTGCTTTTTGGTCACCAGCACAGGTACAGCAGGTAGATATTGGCTGCAACCACCCGCAGCTGCCTAGTTTTGCTGGTAAACCAAAATACCACCCTTTTTAAAAAAAAAAAATTTCAATAAATAAGTTTAAAAAGAAATTACGTGGGGCTTTGCTGTATTTTTGGTTTCCAGCCAGGTACAATTAGGCAGCTGGGGACTTGGATCCTCAGCATGGAAATGGCCAAGCTTTCTGGGCCCCCTACACTGCGAATTGCAGCCCGTAGACGCCCAGGAAATGGTGCACTCATCAAAGCGCCATTTTCTGGCGCTGTACCCAGACTCTTCCAGCTGCTGTGTAGCAGTGGCAGACTGGGTAATATGTTGTTAAGGCCAGCTTTGAATTAGCAGCTGGCACTAAGCCCTAGATTACTAATATCAGGCCAATGTTAGACAGCCATTAGGAATCTCTATTAACTAGTAAATAATTCACAACACACATAGAAAAATAATTTTATTAGAACAAAAAATACAAACACATATTGAGACTCCATCTTTAATACCCCCACATACCCTCTGACGCAATCCACAATGATGAACCTATATCGCTCAATCGCCTCTGCTACATCCAGAGACTGCAGCAAGGGAACAAGCATCCTCTTCGTGTATTCTCTGGGCACACACTGACTGCAGATGCACTGTATGGCAATGATCTGATTGCCATACAGTGCACCTGTCAGTGATGCAGACCCAAGTCCCAGAGATTGCATAATCTCTGAGGCTTGAGTCAGGTGACAAGATGTCGACATAGCAATGTCGGGTCACCACTGCGATGATCAGCCCATTGAAAGTATATTGTAGTGGACCTATCAGCGTGGGGAGAGCTGAGTGACCATGCGCTCTCTTTCCCCAGACCCTAAGTGGTGCGATCAGTAAGATCACAGCATTTAGGGGGTGACACAAAGTCAGGGACAGTGATCACACAGATTGCTGTGTGATTATTGTCCTTGTCTATCACATTGCCCCTCCTCAGCCTGATATCCTCCATGCAGGGGATGAGGCTTAGGAGGAGTGGGCACAGGCGACAGGCGGACCGGCACGGCAGGTGGGCACAAACGGCACAGGAGGGTGGGCATGGTTACAGGTGGGTACGGGCACAGATGGCAGGCGGGCACAGGCACAGATGGCAGGTTGTCACATATAGCTGGCAGTGCTGCCATGGTAATAGTGGGAGTGATCCCTCCCATCAGCGCTGGAGGGGGCAATACCGCTCCCTCCAGCACTCCAACCTGTGGAAGGGCTATGACAGCCCTGACCATAGCCTGGATACTAATATCATTGCTGCTCATTACAATCACTGGGATTGGCTGTTCAGAATTGAAGAGCCAAATCCAGCGATTGTGGGTGCGAGTGGGGAATCCAGCCCCTGGGAGGATGAGCTGTAGTATCCTATGTATAGATTCACAGGATACCACAGCTCGATCCCCATTACCGTGGCCAAGGTGCTTCATTTGTTACAGGACGAATCTGTACGTCCTTGGTCAGGAACAGCTCAGCTTTTTCCTTGAATGGGAAGCGGTTAAGGTATATTTAGCCATTGATTTGTATCATTTTATGAAGCATACGAGAACCAGACTTGTGCAATCGAAAAATGGGAATATTGCTAACCTTTGTATTTGCACCTTCCCGCACACTCACGTGCAAAAACATAAGCTATCAGTTCTCAGACATGTATGTTTTATCACATACTTTTCCTCCACCAAATAAATTACTGCACTGTTTTCTTTTATGAAATGTATGAATAGACAACAGGGTGTTAGCATTCCTCTTGGCAATAGAATATGCAAATTGTCTCTTCAGATAGGAAGAGGCCTGAACTCTAGTGCCATCTATTGGAAGTAGCAATCCTAAAAGTCAATATTGACCCTTTAATGAGCCTTGCCAAGTGTCTTAACATAAAAAGCCAAACCAGTATCTCAATTTACAAATATGGTGTTTCAGGGTTTTTTTTTTACTCTGTTTACAAACCTCAAGTCTCAAGTACGAGAGCATAAATCCATCATTGTGCATTTATTACATATATTCTTTGCATACACACTCATTACTCACCATACCATATCATACCCCACATTAACCCACACACCCTTAAAAACCCCAAAAGGTTTTTCCAAGAATCTTCCATGCCATTTGCCAGTTGCTTCCTCTGCCAACCAAGGCGGAACTTTATACATTTCCATGAACAGATTTATATTGAAGGCAATGTTTTTCCACACCCTGTGACACAAACTCCAATCTATTTTCTTCAGTTCTCTCACAACATTGACAATTCTATATCTTCCTGTAGATTCAATCCTCTCAGCCTCTTATTTATAGTCATTGGTTCCTGAGAAGTCATCAAATCTTTCAACAATGGATTCGCTGTCTCAAACCTCCTTCTAGGCTTCCACCCTGATATCACTTGTAACCTCTTCTTTAATTCCTATTTCCAAAAATCTTCAGTTTTCTCACTGCTCAAAACTGTTAGAACATTTTTCTCCATTTTGTTTTTTAATTAGCTCTCCTTCTTGAGAATCAGATAGATCTATTACATCTTCAGTATCATTTGTCTACATACGCTCTTCCCCTGTTTCATCTACATCACTTTCTTGTACGCCATCCTCTTCCTCCTGCACACCACTCCCCCCTCCTCTTGGATGGTCAGAACTCTTATCTTCCTCTTCAATAACCACTTTAGTCTGGATCAGATTTTCTTTACTCCTGTTATCTTTTTTTCCCACCTCTATCTATATTTTTAACTCCTGCAGGACAGGAAATATGCAAATAACCTTTAATCCCACATAAGTCACAACCTCTTCATGTTGTCTTCTTCGAACATTAACTACGTGTATGTTCCATTTCTTCACATTTTCCACACCATGAGGATACACAATCCTTTTTTCCATGTCTGTATCCCTTATGGCCACTTTACACACGCCAACTTATCTGTCCAACTTCTGACCAATTTACTGGCTGAAGTTAAATCATGGACACATTGTTCCATTTGTACACAGCCACAAAATGGAGCAATGTGTCCATGATTTCACTGCAACCAGCAAGTTGGTCAGAAGTTGGACAGATAATTTGGTGTGTGTAAAGTGGCCCTTACATCATCTACAAAAAATTGGCATTCCTGAAAAATATGTCATCATTTACAGTTCCAATCTTGAAACGGCTAGGAGGCAATACCACCACTCAATTCCAGCTGTACCACCAATTTCCATTTCGTATTCCAGAAATCACACTGGTTAAGCATTTTTCCAGCTGATTTTACTACCTTAAAAAAATCTCTCCAAAAAAAAAACCTCGATTTCTTCCATCTGAACCAAAGGGCTATACATTCTAACGAATACCATATTTTCCTTGCTTGGAAAATGCGGAACCACACTTAACCCTTCCAAAACTAGGTCATCCTGTACCAAGACCATCTTCTTCCAAAAATCCTCAAAAATTTCTTCTGAACCGAAGACCACATCGTACAAATTTCTCATCAGAAATTCTAATATGGACAAACATTCACCACCTGAACGTCCAAAGCAACAAGCAAAATGTTCTCAACCAAAAAAGATAATCCAGACTTCTCCTCTGGATGCTTCAAAACAACATTATCAGCATTCCGCACTTTTGCATATATTGGCATCTCTTCTCCAGTCTCTGTCAAATTCTTCCACTCCATCTCCCTTACTGGGAGAAATTTCACCAAGCCGACGAGATAAAACAGCAGTTGGGCTGATTGCCTCACGTTGCCCAGGGACTAAGCCGACTCCCCAATAGCAGCAGTGGGGGTGAAGCCACACTGCTAGATATGTCGATCCCCCCAGGACAAGGAGCCCAGTACCCTGCTCACCTCAGACCAAGACCAAGATCAAGGCAATACCACAAAGTTCTACACTTGATTTTAGTCAAAAGGCAGAGAAATGAGCATATAAGCACTTCATCAATGCAGAGTATGGGATCTGACTTTCCTAGGTGAAAGGCTAATACTTGCATCTAAGAGGTAAGGTTTTTCCTTGTGGAGAGTGATTTGCCTGGTCTGGCATGCCGACATGAGTAGATTTAAACGCCTGCAATGCTTTTCTGGGAAATATGAAAACTGTCTCTTCAGAGGAAGAAGACTTGAACTCTAGTGCCACGTATTGGAAGTAGCAGTCCTAAAAGTTTCATACTTGGCACTGACAAGGGGCAATACCCCGAAACATCTTGTCTTCAAATTAAGATTTGAGTTTGGCTTTTTATCCTAAGTCATATGGCAAGGCCAATTAAAGTGTCAATATTCTCTTTTAGGATTGCTACTTCCATTAGTTGATACTAGAGTTCAAGTGTTGTTCCTCTCTGAAGAGACAATTTGCTTATTTAATGAGGAGAAGTATTGCAGGCATTTAAGTCTGTTAATACTGGAATGACAGACCTGAAAACCTTACCCCTTAGATCTTAGCAATGGGAAATGTACTAATACAATGGCTACTGTCAATCAGTATTATACACTGTAATACTGTTTAAGAGCGCCATTGATAAGTTATAGTAACAATCAATTTTAAATTTAAAGTGGGTTTACAGAGAGACATTGGTAGTGAAATTTGTTTTTCATCCAAACTTTTCTGGAGATCGCTGCTACATCGCAGCACAGTACAAGTGAATGAGGTCACATTGCAACTATGACTATCAACTTACAAAACATCTGACGCGGTTAGACTTTTGTGATTTGTTTGTTGTAGTCACAGTATCGTCTAGGTTGCAATGTGACCCAATTCACTTGATGTAATGCAAGTGACAATTAGATAGCAGGGTGTGATGCACAAGTTGGATAGGATGACACAGTATTTCTATAGCCTCACCACCACTCAGCTCGTTCCTGCACAGGCTAATACTCCAACTGTGTAGTCCCTAAAGGCACCTGCCGCAGATAGTAATAACAGCAGATCTAGTAGATGGCCATTCGTGGAACCAGGGGTGAGGTTACTACTCAACAACTCCAACAGATTACCCCTGATGGTGGAGATTGCATGGTCTCGTATCTTACTAGTAGAGATGAGCGGTGTTCGATTCGATTTGTTCGCCAATCTCAAATTCGAGCTGTTTTGGGCGGTGTTCGAGGCATTCGTTGAATTAGAACAATTAACTTGAAATTCGGCAGTTTGCGGTTATGTTCGATAATGCTTCGATCAGATCACCGAAAGCTTAACCCTAACCGTGTTAATGACTGTGAATATCCAGTTTATGGGTATAGTGTGCGGGGGGGAAGGGGGGGTTTGTACCAGTGCTGCAGAAATGATGGCGATCTCCATTTTTTTTTCTCCACACTGCAGATACAGTGGGGCGGTGCAGACTGTCATCCTATCACACATACACACAGCAAAGTGCATTTTTTGCACACAAGCAAGGTCAGGCATCATTGGCTGTGTAAATCACATGCCCTAGCACTATAAGACCCAGCCATTTTCTCCATCGCCACCATTTGCTCATTGCTGTAGCTCTGTGTCAGACGGCGCTGCTGCTGTGGGCGATATAGAGCGAAATCAAGCAATTGTGTTCTGATTCAGCTAGTGAGGTAGATAGATAGGTTTAGGGAGTAGGGACTGGAGGTAGTGTGCGAATTTTAGGAGTATCAGCCCTTGTGAGGGCTGCTTCATGGGAGTAGCGATTAGGGACTAGGGACTAGTAGTCTAGCAGCCCTTTTCAGGTGTACTTCATAGAAGCAGGGACTAGTTTTAATTTCAGCCCTTTGTAGGGCCAGGTTAGAGCAGTCCCTATTAGTTTTTGCCAGGCAGAAGTGTGCCAGTGCTGTGCAGGCGTTTTTCACAGCATCTGGCCAGATCTAGCTCTGGGAGTCCTTTAGGGCAGGTAGTGTAGCACTGCTGTGAAGAAAGCTACACCACCTGCCTTAATAGGCATTTTTTGGCTGCAGCTAGTCCAGGCTATTTGTTTGGGCTAGTACTGTAGCAGTGTCACTTACACAGTGGTGTAGCCCACTTGTGAAAGAAGCTACACCGCCTGTGTAGTTGGTGCTAATTTTTACCTGCACCTTGCCCAGGTCTCACTTTGGGTCAAGTAGCAGTGCCACTAAAAAAGAAGTAGTGTAGGCACTTCTAATACAAACAAATACACCGCCTGTGTAGTTAGTTACTTCTAATTTTTAACTGCACCTTGCCCAGGTCTCACTTTGGGTCAAGTAGCAGTGCCACAAAAAGAAGCCAGTGTAGGCCACTTCTAATACAAACAACTACACCGCCTGTGTAGTCACTTACTTCTAATTTTAAACTGCACCTTGCCCAGGTCTCACTTTGGGTCAAGTAGCAGTGCCACTAAAAAAGAAGTAGTGTAGGCCACTTCTAATACAAACAACTACACTGCCTGTGTAGTCACTTACTTCTAATTTTAAACTGCACCTTGCCCAGGTCTCACTTTGGGTCAAGTAGCAGTGCCACAAAAGAAGCCAGTGTAGGTCACTTCTAATACAAACAACTACACAACCTGTGTAGTCACTTACTTCTCATTTTAAACTGCACCTTGCCCAGGTCTCACTTTGGGTCAAGTAGCAGTGCCACTAAAAAGAAGCCAGTGTAGGCCACTTCTAATACAAACAACCACACCGCCTGTGTAGTTAGTTACTTCTAATTTTTAACTGCACCTTGCCCAGGTCTCATTCTTGGTCAAGTAGCTGCACAAAAGAAGCAGTGTAGGCCACTTCTAATACAAACAACTACACCGCCTGTGTAGTCACTTACTTCTAATTTTTAACTGCACCTTGCCCAGGTCTCACTTTGGGTCAAGTAGCAGTGCCACTAAAAAAGGAGTCAAAAAGAAGCAGTGTAGGCCACTTCTAATACAAACAACTACACCGCCTGTGTAGTCACTTACTTCTAATTTTTAACTGCACCTTGCCCAGGTCTCACTTTGGGTCAAGTAGCAGTGTGCCACTAAACAAAAAAAGTAGTGTAGCCACTTCTAATACAAAAAATCACCGTTTGTATCACTTTTCAATTTTTAACTGCACCTTGCCCAGGTTTCACTTTGGGTCAAGTAGCAGTGCCACTAAAAAAGGAGTAGTGTAGGCCACTTCTAATACAAAAAAATACACCGCTTGTGTAGTCACTTACTTCAAATTTTTAACTGCACCTTGCCCAGGTCTCACTTTGGGTCAAGTAGCAGTGTTGGTTCAGTCATCTCTGCTTGATTTACATCCAGCTTTTTGTTGTCCAACAACTGTACAGTTGCAAATTTTGTCCCATACAAAATGAGTGGCAAAAGGCCTGCTGCTGGTGGGAATGGGAGTAGGCGTGGTGGAAAGAGAAAAAAAAATTGTGTCCGTGGGGTAGATGCTAAATCTACATTAACATCTACTGAAGAAAGACAATCTTCCAGGCAAAGTAAGATGTCAACTTCTTTACGTGGCCAATCGGATATGATCCCTTTCTTACAGACACGAGCATCGGTACCACTTGTCAATGAGGAACAAAAACAGCAGGTGCTTGAATGGATTGCAAGTGCTCCATCAAGTGGTCTCTCCTCCACCTCAACTACCACATCACAAACCCTCCAGTCATCTGAGGTGTCAGCCCAATCGCACTTCATTCCTCCAAGCTCCCAAGTCTCCAGCTGTCCTACTGAGTCTGGGGTAACACACATGGTTGAGTCTGCAGAGTTGTTCAGTCACACAATAGCCTGGGAATCAGAAGTCAGCTCCAAAGCTGCAGTGAGTCCATACGAGTTAATAATCTGCCCTGATGCCCAGAAGCTTTGTGAGTCTGATCCAGGCCCAAATGAAGAAGGTTCTGACATTCATGTAGACCCTCATTCCCTAACAGTAACTACTCTTGCTGGACACAAGGAGGATGATGCTGATGAGACTCAGATACCGGATTGGATTGACAAACTAAGTTTTCGGTCAAGGCAGGAAGAGGTTGTCTCTGAGGAGGATGAGGGGTGTGAAACACAGAGGATGAGATGAGGTTGGAGATCCTGTCAACCACGTAAGCAGTCAATGAGGTCAGCACAGGAGGTGGAGGAGGATGCTACTGACGATGAGGTTAGGTTGCGCCTTCCTGGACATAGACGGAGTACTGGAAGCACGTCAACAACTGCATCCGCAGCCACAACTCTGCCTCTGAGCACAAGTCGTGATACCTCTGCAACTCGCATGGGCTCTAAGCCTTACCTAGCCTGGGCCTTCTTTGACATCGCCAAGGATCTCCCAAATCATGTCATCTGCAAGATTTGTCACCAATCTTTGAGTAGAGGCCAAAAGTTCAGTAGCTTGAGTACTTCATGTATGAACCGCCACATGGACATGAAGCACAAGTCGCAGTGGGAAGCTCACCGTGCTAGAATGCGGGCTACCGGGGCGGGCCTACCACCATCTTCCCCATCAAGTGCCGTCCCCACGAGTTGTGCGTCAATCCTCTGTAGGTAGGAGTTCCTCCACTGCTTCTGCCTCCTCAACCTCATCTCGGTCCTCCACCTCCGCCCAAAGCCTGTCTGGTAATGCCACCCACGTTGTAACTGCAGAGAAGGAATCCTGCACACCTCCCAACTATGCTGGCAGCAAGACTCAACGCCATCAGGCGGTCTTTACCCTCAAATGCCTTGGAAACGTAACTCACACAGCTGAGGAGTTGTGGTCAGCTCTGGCGACCGAGTTTCAGCAATGGTTGTCTCCACTCAACCTGCAGCCAGGGAAGGCCATGTGTGACAATGCTGCAAACCTGGGTGCGGCCCTTCGCCGGGGCAATATCACAAACGTGCCTTGTATGGCTCACATGTTGAATCTGGTTGTCCAGCAATTCTTGACACACTATCCTGGCCTAGATGGGCTTCTGCAGAGGGCACGATCGCTGTGTGCGCACTTCAGGCATTCGCATCCCGCAGCTCAATGACTTGCTTCGCTCCAGAAGTCTTTCGGCTTGCCCGTTCTCCAGCTGAAATGCGATATGCCGACACGCTGGAATTCTACTCTGCACATGTTGCAGTGACTGTGGCAGCACCGCCGAGCCCTGGTGCAATAGTTATGACGTATAGCCTGGGCCAACGAGATCCAGAGGTGGGGCAGATCACGCTTCAGGAGTGGTCTCTGATCTATGCAACCTTCTGCACAGTTTTGAGATGGCGACAAAGATGTTTAGTGCTGATGATGCCATGATCAGCATGACTATTCCGGTGATCTACATGCTGGAGCAGACACTAAACAATATTGGGAGTCAGGTGGGATGACAACATCTCCAAGGTCCTCACGGTTGGCAGCAGCAGGACGGCAGGCATGGGAGGGTGGTGGAGAGGGATTAACGAGGGTGCATGGTAGCAGTCAAACTGCTGAGGAAGGTGCAGGAGCCCAGGAAGAAATGGAGGAGGAACTGGCGATGGGCATGGAAGAGTCAGCAGATGAGGGAGACCTTGATGACATTTCTGTTGTGCAAGGTTGGGGGGAGAGGGCAGAGGAAGGAAACATGATTCTGACCTCCCCGCCACCAACACAACAAGGACTTGGTCCTCCTGGATGCGCAAGACACATGAGCGCCTTCTTGCTGCACTACCTGCAACATGACCCTCGGATTGTCCGAATTAGAAGCAATGCCAACGACTGGGTTGCCACACTCCTCGATCCCCGGTACAAGACCAAATTTGCTGACATAATTCCAGCCATACAAAGGGACGCACGCATGCAGGAGTATCAGCAGAAGCTGATACATAATCTGAGATTGGCTTTTCCACAAACCACCAGTGGTAGACAGAGTGAATCTCACATTTCTCACTTGTCAACCATGGGACTGTCGAGTCATCATCACTCACACCATACCAGTAACACCATAGGTGGTGGTGTTAACGCCAATTTCTTTGCCTCGTTTCACAATTTTTTCAGACCATCTTTTGCAAGGCCTGAAGAAACGAGAAGTCTGACACATAGTCAACGCCTGGAGCGGATGGTACACGAGTATCTCCAACTTAACATCGATGCCATGACTGGGGAACTGGAGCCTTGCTCATTTTGGGCTTCCAAAATCGAAAAATGGCCTGAGCTCGCCACTCATGCCTTGGAGATCTTGTCATGCCCCGCAGCCAGCGTTCTCTCGGAACGTGTCTTCAGCGCTGCTGGTGGTATGCTTACAGAAAAGCGCACGTGTCTGTCCACCCAGAATGTGGACAGACTAACGTTCATAAAGATGAACAAGGCATGGATCTGCAAGGACATTTCTACTCCTGTGTCATCCTGGGGAGAATAAAGCCTTGTGGTTTTTGGCCTAAAAGTAACCATTTCAATTTTGTAACTGTGGGGCAATTGATGCCACTTAAGTGGTGTCTGTGCCCAAATTTTTTGAAAAAATGGAGACTCTTCTTGTAGTCCCCTAAATGTGACACAAAACTCATCGTCTGCATGAGGCCTTACATGTAGTGAGGAAAAACATCACCAAATAGTCCTCGTCTGAACGTGGCCTTACAGATACTGAAGTAAAACTCACCAAGTTCTCCTCGTCTGAACGTAGCCTTACAGATACTGAAGTAAAACTCAACAAGTTCTCTCGTCTGAGCATGGCCTTACAGATACTGAAGTAAAACTCACCAAGTACTCCTCGTCTGAACGTGGCCTTACAGATAGTGAAGTAAAACTCACCAAGTACGCCTCGTCTGAACGTGGCCTTACAGATAGTGAAGTAAAACTGAACAAGTTCTCCTCGTCTGAAGGTGGCCTTACAGATATTGAAGTGAAACTCACCAAGTTCTCCTCGTCTGACCATGGCCTTACAGATACTGAAGTAAAACTCACCAAGTTCTCCTCGTCTGAGCATGGCCTTACAGATACTGATGTAAAACTCACCAAGTCCTCCTCGTTTGAACGTAGTCTTACAGATAGTGAAGTAAAACTCACCAAGTTCTCCTCGTCTGACCATGGCCTTACAGATACTGAAGTAAAACTCACCAAGTACTCCTCGTCTGAGCATGGCCTTACAGATACTGAAGTAAAACTCACCAAGTACTCCTCGTCTGAGCATGGCCTTACAGATACTGAAGTAAAACTCACCTAGTACTCCTTGTCTGAACGTGGCCTTACAGATACTGAAGTAAAACTCACCAAGTTCTCGTCTGAACGTGGCCTTACAGATACTGAAGTAAGACTCACCAAGTTCTCCTTGTCTGAACGTGGCCTTACAGATACTGAAGTAAAACTCTCCAAATACTCTTCGTCTTCATAATGCTTTACAAATACTGGATTAAAAACGGATTTTAGAGGGGCATGACATGCCTATATCTGTCATGCCTATATCTGTGTCTCCTCCTTTTACTCATCCATCTCTTTTCTTTTCACATTTTTATATGCAATTGTCACTTTTCCATGTGTTTGTTGTGTGTTTTGAGTAGTTTGACACCTTTTAGACACCTTAGAAGGTGTTTTCTATGTGTTTGTATGTGTTTGCCTGCCATTGTTTTCAATGGGGTTCAATGGGGTTCGACGTTGTTCGACGAACATTCGACGAACAAACATCAAATTCGACGAATCGAATCGAATTCGAACATCGGGGTGGTGGCTCATCTCTACTTACTAGGCTCCTGGGTGACACTCGCCTAGATGTCCTCCCTCCCCACCAGGGAGTGAGAGAGGCATTACAGGAAGGAAACACACAGAGAACACAGGCAGGACAACAGGTATGATAGGACTCCAGGAATTTCTCCAGTCACTAGCTTCTTTGCTGCAAATGGTCCGATACCTCTGCAACACAGGAACGAGCTCACACACCATGGGCTAAATACAAATGCTATATGCGGCATGAAGTGAATTCAGAAGTATGTAGATATAGCGGAAGGGCAGGGTGTTAACAATCTACAGCTATGATGCATTAAAAAGCAAGCACATAGAAGCCTATCAAGTAAGCTCCAAAAAAAGCCTGTGAATAACTTAAACACTGAGACCTTCTGATCTCAGGTTCCCCAGACACGGCACAACAGGACGCGGCATGCTCATAAAACTTGTATTGAGCTGCAATATAACAGCAACACCTAGAAGACAGGTGTCACAGTTCAATTGTACCCCTAGCCTAATTTATACAGGTGCAATCAGAGGGGAATGCACAACATAGAGTTCCAAGTGAAAAATACAAAAAAATACAGTATTTACTAGAACAGACATTTCAGGGAAGCCAATACCTTCTCTGTAAGGCTATAAAAAACACGAGCCTATAAAAATATGACCGTTTCTCATCCAGGAGAGTAGGCCGAGTGACATCTGCTTTTAGATCTGTGTGGCGTGTGAGTGCAATGCCATTTTGCTTTTTTTTCTAAGCTAACATCAGTGTGGTATGCGTGAGACATCCATGTGCAGTCCATGTGCAATGCGTTTTTAACATGGTCTTTGGCATGCTGTATATAGTTACAAAAGAATAGACAGATAGGAAAAATTGAATAGAATAGACAGATAGATAGGTAGATAGATAGATAGATAGATAGATAGATAGATAGATAGATAGATAGATAGATAGATAGATAGATACAGTTAGGGCCAGAAATATTTGGACAGTGACACAAGTTTTGTTATTTTAGCTGTTTACAAAAACATGTTCAGAAATACAATTATATATATAATATGGGCTGAAAGTGCTCACTCCCAGCTGCAATATGAGAGTTTCCACATCCAAATCGGAGAAAGGGTTTAGGAATCATAGCTCTGTAATGCATAGCCTCCTCTTTTTCAAGGGACCAAAAGTAATTGGACAATGGACTCTAAGGGCTGCAATTAACTCTGAAGGCGTCTCCCTCGTTAACCTGTAATCAATGAAGTAGTTAAAAGGTCAGGGGTGGATTCCAGGTGTGTGGTTTTGCATTTGGAAGCTGTTGCTGTGACCAGACAACATGCGGTCAAAGG
The DNA here is from genome assembly GCA_033576535.1 of Allobates femoralis. NCBI lineage: Eukaryota > Metazoa > Chordata > Amphibia > Anura > Aromobatidae > Allobates > Allobates femoralis. The sequence continues at coordinate 137,359,599 of JARQOC010000006.1, forward strand.
AACTCTCAATTGAGGTGAAGCAGAACATCCTGAGGCTGAAAAAAAAGAAAAAATCCATCAGAGAGATAGCAGACATGCTTGGAGTAGCAAAATCAACAGTTGGGTACATTCTGAGAAAAAAGGAATTGACTGGTGAGCTTGGGAACTCTAAAAGGCCTGGGCGTCCACGGATGACAACAGTGGTGGATGATCGCCGCATACTTTATTTGGTGAAGAAGAACCCGTTCACAACATCAACTGAAGTCCAGAACACTCTCAGTGAAGTAGGTGTATCTGTCTCTAAGTCAACAGTAAAGAGAAGACTCCATGACAGTAAATACAAAGGGTTCACATCTAGATGCAAACCATTCATCAATTCCAAAAGTAGACAGGCCAGAGTTAAATTTGCTGAAAAACACCTCAAGAAGCCAGCTCAGTTCTGGAAAAGTATTCTATGGACAGATGAGACAAAGATCAACCTGTACCAGAATGATGGGAAGAAAAAAGTTTGGAGAAGAAAGGGAACAGCACATGATCCAAGGCACACCACATCCTCTGTAAAACATGGTGGAGGCAACGTGATGGCATGGGCATGCATGGCTTTCAATGGCACTGGGTCACTTGTGTTTATTGATGACATAACAGCAGACAAGAGTAGCCGGATGAATTCTGAAGTGTACCGGGATATACTTTCAGCCCAGATTCAGCCAAATGCTGCAAAGTTGATTGGACGGCGCTTCATAGTACAGATGGACAATGACCCCAAGCATACAGCCAAAGCTACCCAGGAGTTCATGAGTGCAAAAAAGTGGAACATTCTGCAATTGCCAAGTCAATCACCAGATCTTAACCCAATTGAGCATGCATTTCACTTGCTCAAATCCAGACTTAAGACTGAAAGACCCACAAACAACCAAGACCTGAAGGCTGCGGCTGTAAAGGCCTGGCAAAGCATTAAGAAGGAGGAAACCCAGCGTTTGGTGATGTCCATGGGTTCCAGACTTAAGGCAGTGATTGCCTCCAAAGGATTCGCAACAAAATATTGAAAATAAAAATATTTTGTTTGGGTTATGTTTATTTGTCCAATTACTTTTGACCTCCTAAAATGTGGAGTGTTTGTAAAGAAATGTGTACAATTCCTACATTTTCTATCAGATATTTTTGTTCAACCCTTCAAATTAAACGTTACAATCTGCACTTGAATTCTGTTGTAGAGGTTTCATTTCAAATCCAATGTGGTGGCATGCAGAGCCCAACTCGCGAAAATTGTGTCACTGTCCAAATATTTCTGGCCCTAACTGTAGATAGATAGATAGATAGATAGATAGATAGATAGATAGATAGATAGCAAAAAAAAAACTGCACAGCACTCAAGACACAGTGTGAACTGGTGCTAGCAGTGACGCTGGGTGAAATACAAAGAAAAAAATGTCTCTGCAGCACACAGCTACTACCAATATCGTACATATGCTAACAAGCAAAAAATGAGAAAAAAATGTAAAAACTTAAGTTTTTAAAAAAAACTCATTATTCTTAATTTTTATTTTCTGGGGTCTAAGTACATACATTGGCCAATGTCTGCTTGCTCACCAACCACGTCACGGTGCCCCCAGGTCTGATGAGTCCTGCGCTGACATCCCTGTCCTCCTTTTCCTCCCTGATGACGCGAATACCGGGCATGCACATTACAACCCGGAAGACGCCGCTATGAGCGGCGCAGCAGCCATTAACGATGTAAGGGGAGGGTTCCAAGCATCCTCTTAAATTATTCTAGTTTAACTTCACAGCTGTTTTTAATCACATATTATAATTAATTATGCAGCCAAGAGGCTGTGTGAACATGGCACTTTATGTAAATTGGCACTGATAATGCATTTTATATGCACTAGTATCACATTGCACTTTATATCATTGTATGCATATTTTGAAGATATGTTTTTAATATGGCTACATTATTTGCTTGTTGGGGTGGCTTCCTATATAAACTGCATAATTGTGCACTGCCCTGTGCTTGACAAAGACCTGGTGAGGCCGAAACGTTGCGCCACAGAGGGCTGAAGTAAACCTGTCACCTATACTGGAGTGCTGCCTGTTTTTCGGAAACTATCTATCTATCTATCTATCTATCTATCTATCTATCTATCTATCTATCTATCTATCTATCTATCTATCCATATGTCTATTCTATTCTACCTTTTCCAGCATGGGAAACACCAAGCTAAAAATTCTGTTTCTGTGCTTTCAGTGTGCAGTGTGCTGTCAGTGTGCTGTGTGATTCAGTGCATGAGACTTGCATTGGCGAGTCTCACATGAGACTCGCATCCACTCACAGCATGTTGCTACTGTTTTCTCATCCAGAGTCTGTGATGCTGCACACACAGCCTGTACACGCCCGCCTCCTACCACACCTCTCCCTTCGCCCCGCAGACCCCTGCATGCCTCCCGCCACCCCACCAATAATCCCCAATTTACCAAACAGGACATGAGCTTTGGTGATGTGACAGTCATGTGATCAGTCACATGAACGTCACATCACCACAGCTCCTGTAGTCTTCATTGCTTCCCAGCTATGACACGCAGCTGTCACAGCTGGAAAGGAGGGAGGCAAACAAAGCGCAGGGTGCAAAGAGAGCCAGGGAGGGGGCAGACAGAGCTTGGGGGGGCAAAGAGATCCCAGGGGGAGTCAAAGAGAGCCCCGGTGGGGCAAACAGAATGCAGGGGGCAAAGAGAGGAAGAGATTCCGGGGGGGGGGGGGGCAAAGAGAGGCCAGGGGGCAAAGATGGCCCAGAGGGGCAAACGGAATGCAGTGGGCAAAGAGAGCTTGGGGGGGCAAAGACAGCTCAGGGGGGCAAAGTGAGCCCAGGGGCAAACAGAACACAGGGGGCAAAGAGAGCACATGGGGCAAAGAGAGCCCTGGGGGGGGGCAAAGAAAGTGCTGGGGGAGGGTGCAAAGTCAGCGCTGGGGCAGCGAGGCAAAAAGAGTACAGGAGGCAAAGAGAGCACACGGGTTGGGGGGGCCAAGACAGCCCAGGGAGTGGGCAAAGGGAGCGCAGGGGTGGGGGGCAAAGAGCGCAGGGAGCAAAGAGCCCAGGAGGGGCAGAGAAATCGTACCCGCCCTCCCAATGCAATAGCAATAGCATTGGGCCCACATATAGTCTTATAATATCATACATTTATATGTTGTAAAAAGTTTGACATTTACCTTTACCGCCCCATCCCTCCTTCATCACCCCCTCATCCATATAAGTCCCTCTCTTCTTCCCTCTACTTTATTGAGTTCCCTTACTCTCTTCAATGTACTGATTAATCTCAGACATCATATTCCAGGGTATTGCATCTTAAACAATGTCACAATTACAAAAACTATTTGCTCTTTCTCTTTTTACTGCTGCTCCTTTCAGGTGATATCTCTACAAATCCTGGTCCACCCTCCACCAACTTCAACCCCTCCCACACCACACATAGAAACCATGATAACTTTATCAATCTTACCTGCACGCCTTCATCTCCCTCTTTTAATCGCGCTCTTTGGAATCCATGGTCTGTATGCAACATTCCCTTCATCCACAACCACTTTCTCACTAACTCTCTTAATCTCCTGGCCGTCACTGAAATCTGGATCCAGGACTCAGACATGGTTTCCCTTGCTGATATTTCTCACGGCGACCTACATTTCTCCCATTCCCCTAGACCTGGGAACAGACATGGTGGTGGAGTTGGCTTACTCCTGTCCCCACAATGTACTTTCCAGGTCATCCCCCCAGCTCCATCATGCTCATTCCTTTCTTTCGAGGTCCACACCATTAGGCTCTTCCACCCCCTCCCTCTAAGAGTAGCAGTGGTATACCACTGCCCAGGGTCACCCACCCAGTTCCTCGACCATTTCTCTGCGTGGCTGCCGCACTTCATGTCCTCAGAATTACCAACCCTTATTCTGGGAGTCTTTAACATCCCCATAAACAGCCCCATCTCCCGATCTGCATCCCAGCTCCTATCTCTAACCACTTCTCTTGGTCTCTCACAACTCTCAACTTCTGAGACACACAAGGATGGTAACACCTTTGACCTGAGCTTTGTCTGGCTCTGTTCAACCCCCTCCTTAGATAAAACACACCTCTTCCTCTCTCTGATCACAACATTCTCTCCTTCACGCTCACAAATCCTCGCCCACCCCAGCATACTCCGACCTATCACACATTCAGAAATCTACAGGCATTAACCCTCATACACTCACAGACTCTCTCATCTCATCACTGTCCCCAATCTCCTCCTTCTCCTGTCCAGTGAATCACTACTATGACACTCTCAGAAGCACCCTGGACCAAGTAGGGCCCCTCACCCTCAGAACCTCCAAACACAGAGTTAAACAACCCTAGCTCACATCACAAGCTTGATTCCTCCAGCGATGCTCTAGGAGTGCTGAATGTCTATAGAGGAAAACTCGCACACCAGAAAACTTCATTCGCTATAAATTTATGCTGAGAACTTACAACTCTGCCCTCCACCTCAACAAAAAGACATACTTCACCCCCCTTATCTCATCACTATCCAACAACCCAAAGAAACTCTTTTACACCTTTCACTCTCTCCTCAGTCTTAAAGGGCAGGCTCCTATCACTGACCTCTGTGCTGATGATCTGGGTTCTTACTTCACTAAGAAAATAGAAAACATCCATCAGGAAATCAGTTCCCAACTTCAAATCACTGTTACCCCTACCTTTCCCCACATTTCCTCCAGCTCACTCTCCACATTCGACCCAGTCACAGAAGATGTCTCCAGGCTCCTCTCTTCCTCTCGTCCCACCACATGCACCGTTGACCCCATCCCCTCACGCCTACTCCAGTCTCTCTCTCTGGTGGTCACCACTCACCTAACCAAAATCTTCAATCTCTCCCTTTCTTCTGGCATTTTCCCCTCCTCCTTCAAACACTCGATCATTACTCCATTATTAAAGAAAACATCTCTCGACCCATCCTGCACAAACAACTACAGACCAGTCTCCAATCTCCCCTTCATCTCTAAACTCCTGGAGCACCTGGTCTACTCCCGCCTCACCCGTTACCTCTCCACTCACTCTCTTCTAGACCCATTACAGTCTAGATTCCGCCCCCTACATTCTACAGAAACTGCACTCACCAAAGTGACCAATGACCTTCTGACAGCAAAATGCAATGGTGACCACGCTCTGCTTGTTCTTCTTCATCTCTTTGCAGCCTTTGACACTGTTGACCACTATCTCCTACTTTCCATGCTGCATTCCACCGGCATCAAAGACAGGGCTCTCTCCTGGGTCCCTCAGGATTCATCTTTGGACCTCTTCTCTTCTCTCTCTACACGGCCCTGATTGGACAGACCATGAGCAGATTTGGCTTTCAGTACCATCTTTATGCTGGTGACATACAACTATACACTTTTTCCCCTGACCTTACTCCTACTCTAATAAAGAACACCAATGCTGTCTAATTGCAGTTTCCAATATTATGTCTGCTCTCTATCTGAAACTCAACCTTTCTAAAACTGAACTTCTTCTGCTCCCACCCTCCACTAACCTCCCAAACCTGACATCTCTCTCTCACCATGATAACGCCTAGGCAGCAGGCTCACTATCTGGGTGTTATGTTTGACTCTGATCTTTCCTTCACCCCATATATACAATCTCTTGCCTCGTTGTTGCCGTTTGCACCTGAGGAACATCTCTAGAATTCGCCCTTTTCTCACCTTGGAAACCACAAAAACCCTCACTGTGGCCATGATTCACTCCCACATTGGACTATTGTAATTCTCTTTTAATTAGCCTCCCCCGCACTAGACTCTCCCCTCACCAGTCCATCCTTACTTCAGCAGCCAGGATCACCTACTGTATCTAGCTACCTGATACTCAGACCTTCTGCTCTATGCCAGTCAATGCACTGGCTGCCAATACACTATAGGATACAATTCAAACTGCTTGTTCTTACCCACAAAGCTCTTCACAGTACAGCACCACCCTACTTTTCTACCCTCATCTCTGTCTATCACCCCAGCCGTTCTCTTTGCTCTGAAAGTGACTTTGGACTTGTGGCGCCCCGCCATGCAGGCGTCACAGAGGGGTACTGCATCCGTAAAAGAGGTGCAGATACTCCAGCTGCAGGTGGATCATAGGATGGTGGGTAGCACCCATTCACTAGCACTCCCACACTAGATTACACGGTGGGAGGTTACCCGGGAGGGGATATAATCACCTCTAGGGGGAACAAGAGAGTCAGTCAGACAGTGAATCTGGATCAGATAATGGGTGTCTGAGACAGGTTAGCTGAAGATGGAAGAAGAGGAGAGAGTTTCAAGAAAGCCTTCCCAGGCGCAGACAGCTGAAAGGGAGTGAGGAACTTGAGAAGATTTATCCCGGACAAGCTTACCGGGCACCGGAGCCCGCACCTGTGGGATACTTCAGGACCACAGAAAATCCGGAGACCCGTGGAATCTACACTTCTCCCTGGCACCCGAGCAACCGAAAGAGGGTACCAGGCCCCACTGAAGGAGCAAGCGGTCAGCCAGCAGAAGGTTATTCGAAGGCAGCTAGGGTGAGAAACAGAAAGGAAAGGTCAGGTTGGCTACAAGTAACCAGGCTTCACACCACTACTGGGAAGCAGGAAAGGAACAGTCGGGGTTAGAGTGCAAAGGCACACACCAAGGGTCCACCATACCACCTAAGATCTGCCTGCAGCCACCCATTAAGCTACCTGTCCTCATACCATCAGGAGTGCTGAACTGTAATGTTTTGCATGCGACTAATGCAAAAGACAGTAAAGTACCCGGAGGAACAGTGACTTTGGACCTGCTTGTTTTTCTTTGAATGAACTTGTTTCTATCCAGGAACGCTACCCCGGAGGTCCAGTCCTACCTGTGGAGGACTTTACCAACTCAGCCGCAATACCACCGACCTCTGGCGGACTGCGGCGGCGCTGGTGAATCATCACCAGAAACTACAGGTGGCGTCAGGACAACAACTGTAAATAGTCCCTTGTAAATATCAATCCCCTTTTCAAAGATAGGCCCAGGACACGGTATCAGGCCGGCCGCCATTCCCCGTGACACCGCTAACCCCTTCGAGGCCTGGTACCCGAGTACCCCAAAGCCTGGGCGTGACATATCTTTTCTGGCGTCACAAACAGGATCCCGTGCCCGTACCACCGGGTGCTGTGCGCCTTGAACTTGGACTTGTGCTTATAACAAACATTTTCCGCCAAAAATGAGTTCCCGCCATTACTGCAGGAGGACCCACGATGGCGCCGTAGCCAAGTACTAAATGCTATGTGCAGGCCCGGGGTGTGCCTCAGCCCCTAGAAGAAGGAGGGCCAAGACGGAGGCGCCAAACAGAGTGGCCTCCCGGATTGCCATCAATCAGGGGGGCGACCCACAGGAAGTTCCGCGGAGAGGCCGCCCATAAGAAGACAAACCGGAAGAGAAGGACAGAATGAACAAGGCTCCTTTGTACCCGGCAGCATGGTAGCACCACGGTGGAGAGACATTGTGCGCGAGCTTGAGGAGCAAAATTGGGCCGCTCAAGGAGACTCAGCATCGGCGTCCCTCTTAACCTTGGAGTGGGATTATGACTACTGGAGGGTCTCATTTGGACGGCTCCGCCAGGAAATGGAAGAGACCCTGGCGAGGGTGTACCGGCGGTGGAGCGCGGAGCGGACCTAAGAACTTTCATCCATGAGAGCAGACCGCGAGGCTCAAGAGGCGGCAGTAGCAGAACGAGCAATTGTGGAGTACTGCGCCTCTCTACCACCCATTCCACTACCCGTCCAGACCCGGACACGGGAGTTCAAACAGAACCCCCGACTACACCACCGTCCCTTTCCAGCAGCTGTCTCCGGCTGGAGGCAGCATGCCCGTCCCCTACAGAACCCAAGGTTGTCGTCGAGGAGGAATATGACGACACAGACGACAAAGAACCGGAGGACGCACAGGGAGCTTCGGGAGCACCCCAGAAGCTGCATGGTGGACCACATGGCACCGGCAGCAGCGAGGAGCCCCCACCATTGTGAGCTAAGCGGAGATTCGAGTAGTTTCCAGAGTCCCAACCGGCAACTCACCACCCTCACACTACCAGTCATTTCAGCGATCCCAACCAACTCTGGACGAGAGGGACCGAGTGGCCAGGCAGAGACGACGGGAAGCATGGTTTCAGAGAGAACAGGCAACCAGGCGACTTTGGGACGAGGCCAGATCACAGCCCCAACTTCCAATAGAACTCCGCCGCCTAGGAACTGTTATTTCCGTATGCCAGGATGAAGGCTGGGGATTCTTACGGGAACCCGGACTTACAGACAATGTATTTTTCGCCAGACGAGATGTGGAGCCGTACCTGCGCGAGGACATCCGGACAGAAATGTTTACCGAGGTGAGCAGGTCACTTATCAGCGGCACCCCGGCCAGTAGGCTGGTTCGCAAGAAGGATCTCCCACTGTGCAAACAATTTCCGTTAACAATAGACTCCCGTGTTGCGACAATGCCTGTATATAGCCCCTTTTTATTTTTATCTTTCCCTTTTTGCAAACCCTGAATAATGAGTGTTCCCTTGAATTTTTGTCTTCGGCTGAAGAATCAGGTACTTTTATTTGAACTTTCCTTCCTCCTTTAATGATGTGTGCTGTATGAGCAGCGGCCCAGCGGTGATAAAACACGCTGGACTATGCTGGACAATACATTACCGCTGGGCCTGCGTAGGTAGTACCAGTCCCCGTTGGTCCGAGTTAGAATAATGTCTCATATGCAGATAGTATAACCGGACAGTAAGAACTTGATCCGAGGACTGCGAAGTCTAAATACACCAACTACTGCAATGTCTGTGTGTAAATGTGTAACGTTCTAAGTCATGTGCCTCCCAGTAATAGGAAGAAATCTGAATATTCTTGGTTGTATATAGGTTACCCATTAATGTTGATGATAAAAGAAAAATGCTTTTCACTTTCCGGTAAACAGGTACAGATACTCGCGGATGAGTATATTCAATCAAGGGGGTATGTGGCGCCCCGCCATGCAGGCGTCACAGAGGGGTACTGCATCCGTAAAAGAGGTGCAGATACTCCAGCTGCAGGTGGATCATAGGATGGTGGGTGGCACCCATTCACCAGCACTCCCACACTAGATTACACGGTGGGAGGTTACTCGGGAGGGGATATAGTGACCACTTAGGGGGAACAAAAGAGTCAGTCAGACAGTGAGTCTGGATCAGATAATGGGCCTCTGAGACAGCCGAGCTGAAGATGGAAGAAGAAGAGAGAGTTTGAAGAAAGCCTTCTCAGGCGCAGACAGCTGAAAGGGAGTGAGGAAATTGTGAAGGTTTATCCCGGACAGCTTACCAGGCACCAGAGCCCGCACCTTTGGATACTTTAGGACCACAGAAAATCCGGAGACCCATGGAATCTACACTTCTCCCGGGCACCCGAGCAACCGAAAGAGGGTACCAGGCCCCACTGAAGGAGCAAGCGGTCAGCCAGCATAAGGTTATCCAAAGGCAGCTAGGGTGAGAGACAGAAAGGAGGTCAGGTTGGCTACACGTAACCAGGCTTCACACCACCACTGGGAAGCAGGAAAGGAACAGTCGGGGTGAGAGTGCAAAGGCACACACCAAGGGTCCACCATACCACCAAAGATCTGCCTGCAGTCACCTATTAAGCTACCTGTCCTCATACCATCAGGAGTGCTGAACTGTAATGTTTTGTATGCGACTAATGCAAAAGACAGTAAAGTACCCGGAGGAACAGTGACTTTGCACTCTGCTTGTTTTTCTTTTAATGAACGTCTTTCCAGGAATGCTGCCCCGGAGGTCCAGTCCTACCTGTGGAGGACTTTACCAACTCAGCCGCAATGCCACCTAACTCCGGCGGACTGCAGCGGTGCTGGTGAATCATCACCAGAAACTACAGGTGGCGTCAGGACAACAACTGTAAATAATTCCTTGTAAATATCAATCCCTTTTCAAAGATAGGCCCAGGACACGGGATCAGGCCCGGCCGCCATTCCCCGTGACACCGTTAACCCCTTCGAGGCCTGGTACACGAGTACTCCAAAGCCTGGGCGCGACAGACTCACTTCTGCATCCGAACCTCCCATTCCCAGCTCCAAGACTTCTCCAGAGCTGCACCAATTCTCTGGAATGCTCTACCCCAAGAAACTAGGTCTATCCACAACTTACATAGTTTCACGCGTTCCCTAATAACACATCTTTTTAGGGCAGCCTATCATGATCCCTAGTCAAAGTCACTTAGACATAGCCTACCTGCCCCACCAGACTCAAATGCATTACAAATAATAATTGGTGGCCACTTATGCTGCTCCTATCTGTTCCCCATCTGCTCAAGTTGACTATACTATCATTGCAAATAAGCACCTGTACTTTGTGTCACCCCCACCTCATTGTTAAATTGTAAGCTCTTATGAGCAGGGCTGTCATTATTTTGCTTTAATTAATGTATTTTGCTTTGTATTGTATTGTATTGTTTTTGTATTGTATTTTTTGATAACTGTTTCTTTTGATTGTTTGAATATGAACCTTTGAATTGTGAAGCGCTGCGGAATATGTTGGCGCTATATAAATAAAGATTATTATTATTATTACACGAGAGAATTTGTTCATGGAACTGGTTTTTCGATTAAAAAGTGTAAAATTGACTTGTTTTATTGCAGCAAATTATTATATGTCAAGAATTGGCTAAAATATTGAAATATGACCTGTAAAGTTTTTTTTCGGTTGTTATACAGCTGCTGAGAGAACAAGCAGGAGACATAATAGTTTATTATAGCAGCAAAGTCAACGGCTTTACATGTCTGAAAATAGCGGTCCCCTCACCCACCTTAATCTCACCATGAAGGTCCCTCGCTCCACCTGTTGGGGGTGAAATAGCATCATCCCAGCAGTGAACTATTGATTTCACATGGCATTAACGGCTTCTCCTGACAGCTCATGTGTACGTTGCTTATTGGCCGAATAGTAATGTCTTTTTAACAGCTGACTGGTACCAGTGATTTGCCACTGGCAACTGATAGCTACGGAAATGTCTCTGCTAATGTCCATGGTCAGGAATTTATGCTATCCAAATTATTTTTCTATATATGTATAGCATGATGTAAGATGATGTACACATACTGCATAAACAATAAAGTATCTATAAAAAAAAAAAAATTATGTATAACGTATGTTCTGTTTTAGGATAAAAATGAACAAACCCAAATAAAAAATGTTTGTTTTTTCTGAGAATGAGTAAAATTGCCCATAGATTGGTGTTCTGCATAGTGACAACTGATGAGTACCATCATTCAAAATACTCCACACCTTCTCTTATCTATTATTAACAGATTTTTTATTTTTCCCTCATTTTGATCTTTTGATATGAATTTCCTTTTGTTGCTCTAGAATATGCTTTTACTTTATTCATAACCAGAAAGGGCAAGAAAAATCAGCAGTAATCTAGTATACCTAGCCATGATAGGCCATGATGTATTTTATATAAAAGATACTAGGTCATCAGTTTGTATGTTTATTATGCCAGTGTTTGACCCATTTGACATACACACCTTTGCTATAATTTATATACTTTTCAGAAGGACAGCTTAAAACTCCTAGACCTCTATGTACATTCTGTAACATGGTCATCATCTACCATTCATCCTACTGGAGTATTCCTACTACTGATAAACTATACAATAAAAAACATCCCTCATATTGTGCAAGTTAATCAAAACAGCCTTGCACGTTATGCTATGGACTCTAAAAAGACGTGGGTGGATGGCTTGAATTATTATTTCAGCAATTCCCAAAGATGTTCAAAAGGATTAAGATCTGGTAAACTTGAAGACCAATTGATCATCATAAACCCTTTGTCATGTTCCTAACACCAGTCCTGACAAATTTGGCATGGCACTTATCCTGCTACTATTGCCCCAAAGGGTAGCAATTAGGTTGTAATGATATTTAAGTAGGTCATGAGTGTCAAAGTGACATGCACATGATCGGGAGGACCCAAGGTTTTTAAGCAGAACATTAGCTAGAGTATCACACTACCTCTTCCCCTCCTGGCCATTCACATAGAAAAAATAATGTAATTCCTGGGACAAGGCAACATTCTTCCATTTCTTCATGGTCCAGTTCTGATGCTCATGTGCCTATTGCAGGCTTTTGTGATTTTTGACAGATGTCAGCATAGGTAATTTGACCATACCAGGCTACAATGCACTGTGATACTGATTCACTCAGGGGTCTATGGGAACTCGGAACCCGGGCTTGGAGATGAGGGGATCTCACTGGTGGCCTGCCCGGACTCGTAGCCCTGGTGGTCAACTGAAAATTGGAGAACAGTAAAGGGAAATAAAAGTATAAATATCTCGTGACACTACCTGCAGTGTCTGGTGATTCTCACCAGCGCCGCTATCAGACCGCCAGGGACGATGGTATTGCAGCTGGGATGTTATGGTCCCTGCAGGGATACCCCAGGGCGGGATACCGTAGCACTTGTTGTCGTGGTGCTGGATGTGGGCAGCGTACCTTCTCAGTGGTTTACGTTAAAATGAGACGCTGAGGCCTTTAGACTCTATACTGGTACTTTACTGGAACCGGTTCAGATGGCACTTTCAGGTTACAGCTTACACAGTCTTTTAGTGGGTAGCTGGTCGGGTAGTCATTGAGGAGGGTAAAGTCTCTCTGAGGCTCCCATAGTGTACTTCTGTTGTCTTTCTCTCGTCCCACTGCCTTTACTTGCACCTCCTCACTATCCTTGCGCTGCCCTGCATAGCCCGCTTGTCTACCAGGCCCGTTGGGTGCTATGAGGTACCCTTCTTCTCTTTAAGGGCTCAACCCGGTTTGGTGACCCTGGTGGGGATGCACGTTCTGAACGGGTGTCGGGGTTGCTGGATTAACCCGCGACTGGCCGGTGTTGACGGCTCAGGGGTGAACTCGCCTGTACCATGACATGGAGCCGGCACTCCTTTGGTGGACTAGGATTCCCCCAGACCTGTCCGGTGGTCTGGCACTGGTTTTCCCCTTTCTTTCCTGGGTCGCCTTTTCTTCTCAGGTGCCCTCCCTGGGAGACCCCTCTAGGGATCTCTCCTTGATTCTTCCCTCAGTACGGACTAGATCCAACTGTGTGACTTCCCACTTCTCCTTACTCCTCACACTTCTCTCCCCAGGACCAGTTACCCTGGTAACGGGTTGCCAATTGTTCCCCTAGTCTAGGTGTAAGGATGCCGGGATTGGAGCCTCATGTTGACTTTACCCTCCCCAATGACAGGAATACTGCACACTCTGTTGTAGGTGCAGTACCCCTACCGTGGCGCACTGACCAGTGGGGCTCCACAGTACCTTACTATACATAGGAATAATTAACTCTAAATGCAATTTGTGCTATGGCTGCTCTTTGGTGAGTTTAGATCAGGTGGGTTTCTCTTTGCATCCATGAGTTGCCGTCTTTGTTTTCACTATCGCTTTTAGATACATACTCTGGCCTGTGTTCTCTGCTTCCATCACATATGATTTGAGAACCGATCGTTTAGTTTTTTTCCTAATAATTACCATTGTAACTAGATAATATAATTATCATTATCTATGATATCATTGATATCATTCATAATATATGATTCATCTATCAGTGGTTTTAATGCATAGATGAATAACACAATGTAGATTGCAAAAAAAAGATTAATAAAGAGGTTGTCCACTGCTTAGACTGACCCTTTTTATTATATTCTCCTATGTAAGATAAATAGGTTGCACTCAAGTATGGTGCTGATGGCATTCCACCATGGCGCAGACACCATTCCATTAATATTGATGCAGGGCCTTGTGTGATATATTGTCGCCCGAGCCCTGAACCTCATAAGTAGCTGCTAATGGACTGGTTCACAGTCACTTTTTTTGGACAAAACTGGAAAAAGTGAGAACTGTTGCTGCTATGCCACTTCCACTGGGTGTCCATTTAATCTAATTCTAAAGGATGTGAGAGTAAGGCTAAGGGTCACATTTGCGGTAGCAAATGCAGATCCTGATCCGATTTTGAGCTGTAAAAATGCTCTCAAACCGAACCAGGATCCGCAGCACATAGGAGCCCATTATAAAACTGGATGCACTACATGCAATCTGGTTACCGCTTCCAGATTTGCAGCCTGCGGTAAAATTCCTGCATGCTGCAGTTTTCGGAGCGGATTGCAAACCGCAGCAGGCTTGCTAAAAAGGGCTCCTGTGAGAGCCCATCCGGCTACCGCAAGGCACACGTGAATGCCTGTGGTAGCCGGATGCTTTGTTCATCCCTGCTGCCGCAGGGATGGACAAAGGGTTAATGTTATTAATAGATGTGGGCAACATGTCTGTAGGGAGTGCCCACCCTCCCTACAGACATGTTCCCCACATAGCTTGGCATGTGAAGGGTTAATGTCTATATATTTACAGTATTGCTGGCTTTTGTCGGCTTTTTGTAAGTGAAAAGACAAGCGGCGCCTCCTGGCTGTGCTGGAGTACAGTATGTAATCTTTCCAGTAGTTCTATGGCAGTAAGGTGGCCATAGAACTACTGTAAAAGATTTCAGCACCAGGGACAGCAGCATATACTGTACGCAAATGGAGTAAGAACCAAGTACAGCTCCTCATTGAGGATGCTGCCCTGTACCTAGTGCTTATGAACATTATATACTGTATTCCAGCACAGCCAGGAGCCGCCTGTCTTTTCAATTACAAAAAGCTGACGAAAGCTGGCAATACTGTAAATATAGACATTAACCCTTCACATGCCGAACTACGTGGGGAACATGTCTGTAGGGAGGGTGGCCCTACAGACATGTTGCCCACATCTATTAATAACATGGGATGAACAGAGCAGCCAGGAACCGGATTGCACATTATGAGCAATCCGGTTACCGGAGGCGGCTTAAGGGACACATTTTTAATGCAAAATGTGTCTGAATGAACATGTGATTAGCGTATCCAAATCTGGATGCGGTAACCGCATTTTCATTACTAAATGTGACCCTAGCCTAAGCTAACTGGCTGTATGCTTTTGTGACATAACATCACGCGAGCCCCCGGAAGAAGAAGAGCCACCGTAACTGGAGATGAGTACAGGCTGTTTAAATTAGTAGTGGACAACGTCTTTAAATACATGTATCTATACTCAGTTCTTAGTGGCATCAGATGTTCTGTTCCAGATTTTACCAAATGTATTATAAAGTATATCGGTGCTTGCACAGGTTCTGTTGGATGCCATAAGCACCTGTCTTATCCCTGATCTAGGAGAACCTTGTGGTTTCTGTTATGAATGGAAACAAAACTCATGTGAACATAACCAAAAACTGACGTGTCAGGAGAACTAGCAGAACTTATCAATGAATTAACAAAATGATCTATAATTATTCTATATGAGAGATCTTGTAACCTTCACTGTGCTATGCCCTAGATGTGGTCATATAATTGCCCAAGTAGATAGTGATTGTTCACTAGTTGTGAGGATAAACAGCATTGTGGTTTTAGTGGACTTTGTAGCTATTACATGAGGTCACTCCACTACAACATGAAGTAGAACCTATTTTTAACCAGCGGAGTTGCCTGTCTGTTAAAGAAAGTGTGACGAGGCTTTGTGACTCAGTGAAAGACCTAACAGATGAATACATAAGTAACAAGTAGAAATGTCTCAATGCTAACGTCAACACTACATCAGGTGCCAATTCATTGGCATAATTATATTTGTGGATGGTGAGTTTCTTTTAGGCTACTTTCACATCAGCGTTTCTAACAATTCCGGCAGATCAGGCAAACTTGAACTTTTGAACCTCAGGATTGCCTGAACTGTTGGTTTTCACATCCTGCCTATTTTGAAAGAAAAAAAACGAAGCCGGCACACTTGCAGCAGGATTGCGGTAAGACTGCGTTCTGTCTAATGCATTTCCTATAGAACTTGTGTACATGTGCAGCACTTGTGTTTTTACTGCGATCCGGCCAATCCGGCACTTGCCACAAGTGCCGCATTGGCCGGATCACGGCAAAAACCCAAGTGCCGCACATGTACACAAGTCTTATAGGAAATACATTAGACACAACGCAGTCTTGCCGCAATTTTGCAGAATGCGTTTTTTGCCAAAATACCGGAATTCTGCCGGATTTGCTAAACGGCAGATGTGAAAGCACCCTTATATCTAGTGAAAACATGGATACAAAATTCACATTGAATAAAATGATACATGAATGAAATCTCATGTACAACTTTTTTAAATAGGAAGTAATCAGTAACGAAATGTGAATTTAAGTTGGCATCTCAAAGAATGAATCAACAGATATATATTTGAATATATTGAATTAACATATATAAATATACTAGTGCATCTCAATGAATTAGAATATCATCAAAAAGTTAATTTATGTCAGTAATTCAATACATAAAGTGAAACACATATTATATAGAGTCATTACACACAGAGTGATCTATTTCAAGTGTTTATTTCTGTAAATGCTGATGATTATGGCTTACAGCCAATGAAAACCCAAAGGTCATTATTCGAGAAAATTAAAGGTGGGAAGATGAAGGGTTAAAAATCACGCTGCCGTATTCCACAAGACATGAAAGGGTGAATATAATATTGTTTTGTTAGCCAACGTGTTTCGTGGCTCGTAGAGATGCCCTGAAATATGGCAATATTACTGGCGCTTTAAGCCACTTTCAACATTTATTATTATTGCCATAACTATATTTGTCCCTAAATTGCATCAGTATTAGTAAGCCACAGTAGGAGTGAAACATATAAAAAGTGGAAATAATGCAAACATTTGTGCCTCTTTGTGTTTTAGGCTCAATTGACACTGTGCGTTTTTGGTCTGTTTTCACTTGTCAGTTTTTGTAGCCCAAACGAGGAGTGGAACAATCAGAGGAAAAGTATAATAGAAATATGTCACCACTTCTGGATTTATCACCCACTCCTGGATTTAGCTACAAAAACTGACGAGCAAAAACAGATTAAAAACGCACAGTGTCAATGGAGCTTTAGACCCAATTCCGGCTTTGGCTAAGAAAAAGGTTGCAAAACGCTAACTAATATACTCCTTTGTAAGATAACCTATTCTAAAGTTATACAGTAGGTCATCCCCATTGGAATGCACGTTTAGTAGTGTCTGCTTCCCTGGGGAAATAGAGGAGTTGAGATCAAAAGTACCCTGCTAGCACTGTATGTATCGCTTGTGTTCTGGAGCTAGTTCATACTGCTATTGCTGGAGCAATCTCCTCTTCTGTGCACTCCTCCCAACTAAGAGCTGACTGGAAGTAATCTGACTCTGATTTTCATCCCATACAGGACGGCAGCTGGAACTCAGACACCCCGGACACAGAGAGTGTTTCCTTCATCTAACAGTCCAAACTCTATTAGAAACCCAGACCCACCCAGCTACTGGTCTGCATCCCCATCTATCTCAAAGACATCTGGTCAACCTCAACTGCTGCACCTGGAGAGCATTACCTCTCCTCCAGATAGTGAGGCATATTACGGAGAGACAGATAGTGACGCTGACATCCAAGCATCTTCTGGGAATCTCCAGAGTGCCCAACAACATCTTAACCCAGTGCAGGCTCTACCAGAGAAACACCGTAGAGCACGTAAGAAGAGTCCAAGATCTCCACCTGGAAGTAGTAGCAAAACTGAAAACGAGCAACAATCTTTATCTGAGATGAGTGGTTATGAAAGTGGTCCTGGTGGTGTTGCAGAAGGTGTTTCACAGTCAACAAGTGGAGTCGCCAAAAGAGAAATAGTATACCAGCCTGATGGCAACAGAGCTGAAACCCCCTTCTCAGATCTGGAAGGCTTCCTGCCAGCTGAGGAACCAGAGCAGATATCTAATATCACTTCAACCTCACCTGAATCCTTGCTCCTGCCCCATGCCACAAAAAGCATCCGAGCTGAGAGACATCTTATCCCCATGATAGGACCAGTGGCACACCCGGTAGATGAAGATCTGACTACAACCTACTCAGATAAAGCCAAAGAAGCAAGTAAGTACTAATTCAAATTTGTCTCCTAATATAAATCTATTTGATGTTATGCAACACAGTTTCTAATAGCTACATCGACATCAAGGTGCTATGGGTTCTGATATTCTGAACAGCAAATCCGCAGAATAGGGGTTTATATCCTGTTCCTTGGTAGTAGATGATATGGTCTAGCACTTGAAGATCTTCTATTTTTACTTTATTTCTAAGGCCATATTAGATTTCAGCAAAAGTCTAAACATAAGTCAGATAATCCCTTCTGTCATTTAATATTGCTGTAAGTATTTCATACTTTCTTGAGTGTCTGCTACTGGGACAGAACTCTTTACACATACCCTTAATTACAAGATCATCCACCCCAACCAGTTTATACTTACAGTCTTTATTAGTAGACCTGTCAGAAGTGTAATATATTGTATTATCTAGCAGAATAGATATACTGTAGGTCTTATAAATTGTATGTAGATAAAATAATTTTGACATTTTGACTTTATCGGCACTTGCCTATTATCTTCATGGTGACTAGATGCTCCTTGGCCTGATAATTACAAATTCGGCAAGTCAGTAGGAAGACTATAGTGTTGCCTGATTTATCATTACAGACCTCACACACATGACTATATTATAGATCAGTGTGTAAGGATTATTATACAGCGCTCACTGAAATCAGTGGATTAAGACCGTATCTCTTTGTGTCTCTAATTTACAAAGTATCCTTTCTGACATATTAGCAATGAGGATCAAGTTTTCATAGACTGCCTACAACTCCATAATATATTTACTACAGTAAAAGCTTGAGGACCCTTTTTTGTTCACAAAGGATATTTACTTTATTACATGCAACTGACTAAAATGTAAGTAGATACAAAGCATAACATTACGTCACCAAGATATCAGTGGCTGCCGGATAGATAGGAAGTTGTATTTTTAGTTTATCTGCCTTCTTTAGTATCCACTTACAGTTGACACTTTATGTCTGCCATCCTGATGAAACCTGGTTGCATGCATTTTAAGTACAGAAAACTGCTGAAATTGTTTATCAATATTTTTTAAAGGGAATCTATCAGTATATTTTATGCCCCCCAAATACTGGAAATATGTGCATCCAGGTCTTTAAAAGTTAAAACCATTGATACCTTTATATCTGTTAACACATTCATGAATAATCAACATATTAAAGGGAACCTGTCCCCTAGTTTATGGCCCCAAACCTATCACTACCTGTCCCTGCAGCTTCCTAGTACATCCATAACTATCCCTGTCTGATCTAAATGTGTACTCTAATCGCTGTGAAAAATGATTGATCACTTACATTCTCCTACGGTAATTAGCATGGTGTCAACCAGACTGCAGACACTGTGGGCATCCTCTCATCCTTCATCTTCCCCCTCCCCTCCGTGTATCATGCCCCAGTGGGTGTGATATCCTGCTTCACATGTGCGCTCCCCGCATTTCAAATCTGTGTGCAACTTCCGGTCATGACGCAATGGCCTCGTCATTTCCGGTCATGCACATTCTTGTCATCTATATGGTGTACTGAGTGGCTTCAGAGTGTGCACTGCTCATGCTCTAAAGCCCTCAATCTGCATACCTCCATATTTAGAGCTTCAGAGCATGTGCAGTGCCAGACTGTGAAGCCACTCAGTACACCACATAGATAACAAGAATGTGAAATGACCAGAAGCGATTAGAGTAGATATTTTGCTCAGACAGGGATGTTAAGGATGCACTAGGAAGCTGTAGGGACAGGTAGTGATAGGTTTGGGGCCATAAACCAGGTGACATGTGTGCTTTAAATCAAATGCAAATGAGGTATTAGGCCTCCCAATGTCTCTTCAGCCCAGCCTCTTTAGCCTGATTGATAGCTCACTGTCTGATTTCCTTGTCTGATATCCCGCAGACAAGCAGGTGCTGGGTGAGTAACAGACTCAGGGGAACAGACTCTGAGGCTCGGAAGAGCTTTGTCATGCACAAAGCACTTAACACCTCATTTGCATGTGAATTGAAATGTGTTTTGCTCTTAAATGCAGCAACAGATAGAATATATAAATTAGTAAATGTGTCTATATATGAAATCTGGAAGTTGATCTTAGGCTAGGGTCACACTTGCAGCAGATTTTTGAAATCCTGATCCGGTTTTCAGGTGTCAAAAATCTCAAAACGGATCAGGAACCACTGCCCATAGGAGTCCATTATGTTAATCGGATTGCACTACATGCAATCCAGTTAACAGCTCCGGATTTGCAGCCTGCGTGAAAAATCAAGGCAGGCTGCAGTTTTCGCAGTAGTTACTCTGCCGCAGCCTTTTTGGTATAATGGGCTCCTATGGGAGCCCATGTCATTGCCACAAGGCATATGTGACTGCCTGCGGCAGCCGGCAGCTTTGATCATTCCTGCTGCCGCAGGGATGAACAAAGGGTTAAATAATATGAATCCATGTGGACTACATGTCTCTAGGGGGTGTCCACCCCACCTAGAGACATGCTGTCCACACAGGACGACATGTCAGGGGTTAACTTAACTGTTAACCCCATGCCACTATTGTCGGCTTTCTTCTATTCATTCTATTAAAACCTGCCGGCTCCTGCATCAGCACCAGTAGCCTACCCAATTTGCGTAAGCATTTTACAGTACAGCATCCTCAATGAGGAGCTGTCTGTGGTGCTTACGCAATTTGTGTACGATACTGGCTGCTCTCCGGGTCCTGATCGCTAATACAGTAGTTCTATGGGCACCGCACACCCATAGAATTACTGTACAATAGATCGGGACCCTGGAGAGCAGCCACTATCCTACGCAAATGGCGTAAGCACCATAGACAGCTCCTCATTGAGGATGCTGTACTGTAAAATGCTTGCGCAAATTGCATAGGCTACAGGTGCTGATGCAGGAGCCGGCGGGTTTTAATAGAATGAATAGAAGAATGCTGACAACAGCGGCGATGGGGTTAACAGTTAAGTTAACCCCTGACATGTCATCCTGTGTGGACAGCATATCTCTAGGGGGGGTGGACACCCCCTAGAGACATGTTGCCCACATGGATTCATATTATTTAACCCTTTGTTCATGCTTGCAGCAGCAGGTATAAAAGAGTCTTTAGCCCTTAACCCCTTCATGACCAGGGTGCCTCCCTTTGATGCCAGCTCATGCACTGTGCTTGCACCATTCCCTGCACATGTCAGACATGTGTAGCTAACAAGACCAATCGGATGAGTGAATTGATTAGCATTATTAACCCTTTAGAGTGTGCTGACAATGTGATCTAAAGTACCTTGATGCAAGCATGGGCCCTCGATGCGTTTCCATGACAGCGCTGGGTCAGCTGATGAACCTGAATGCTGACACTTCCTGCCAGCGATGCCCGAGGGGTGTCACAAGCAGAATGTGATCATTTGTGCTGTGCAGAGGGTTGCTGATGCTGATCTTTTACTGCAGTGTTGAGGTGCCCTAAGGGGTGCTTCACACATGGCGATATCGCTAGAGATATCTCTGTTATGTCACAGTTTTGTGACGTAACAGCGACCTTACCAGCGATCTCGCTATGTGTGACACGTAGCAACGACCAGGTCCCCACTGTGAGATCCCTGATCGTGAAGGAATGGCCTGGACCATTTTTTCATCGTCGGTCTCCCGCTGGGCATGCTGCATCGGTGTGTTTGACAGGGACAACAACCAACGATCTCAATACTACGCCCAAGAGTGACAGGTTCCCAATGACCGCCGTATTGTTCCAAATCGTTGCTGCGATCGCTGGTGAGATCTGACTGTTTGACATCTCACCAGTGACCACGTAGCGACGCACCAGCGATCCCTAACAGGTCGTATTGTTGTCGGGATCGCTGAACTGTTGCTACATGTAACGGGGCCCTGAGAGCCATGTAAAATGAAGTGCATGGGGCCCTGCTGACTACCCCAACAAGTAATATCGGGGAAGGAAATAATTTGGCCATTGGAATATTATTGGTTAATCTTTTTGTTTTCAAGGTAGATAAGCTGTAACAAGTGTTTTTCTCTTACCTGATGAAAAGGTAGATAAGCTGCTACAAGTGTCTCTTTATCTATTGAAGGGATAAGGCTAACAAGTGTCTTCTCTATACCTAATGAAAAGGTAGATAAGATGCTAACAAGTGTTCTCTCTTTACCTATTGAAAAAAAAAAAACGCTTGGGAGGCTAGGGTCACACTTGCATGCGTTTTTTAAGGTTGTTCCTGAGAGCCTGCATTTTTGGGCTGCGTTTTTGCTTTCAGGTCTGGAGCAGCCTTAAAAAACGCATGCAAAAACGTTCATTATGCATTTTTGGTGCTGAGCCAAATACGCATCCAAAAAAGCATGGCACTTTAGCCATGCGATTTTGGCATTGGTGCATGCGTTTTTTGTATAGGGGCCTATGGATGCGTTTTTGCATGCGTTTTTCACACAATCCAAGTGTGAAAAACGCATGGAAACCTGCATCCACCCTGCAAGTGTGACCCTAGCCTAAGTCGGAATGAGGAATGATAGATATCTGCTGAATGAGCATTTATCCGACAGTTATCTCATGTGTATGGCCAGCTTTATATTGTCTTGAAAAATTACTTATACCCCACAAACGTTTTCACATTTCTCACATTATACTCACAAACCTATATTGTGATTTATGTGTTATGCCAAGACAAAGCAACAAGTATTTGTGAAGTTGTTCATGAAATGATACACATTTTTATAAATATTTTAAAAATATAAATCTAAAAATTAATTATGTACTTTTATATTTAACCCCTTGAGTGAATACTTTGTAGGACCAGATTTGACTGTAATTACTAATGCAAATCTTTCAGAGTATTTCTCTACTAGCTTTATACATCTAGAGACTGTATTTTCCATACAATTTTTTACAAAATAACTCTAGCTCAGAGAGATTGGATAGAGACGTCAGTGACAGAAATTTTCAATTCTTCCCAAAGATTCTTATGGCCACTTTACACGTCCCGATATCAGCGTCCAACACCGATAAAAAGTCACTGGTTCGTGCGTTGGCCCCGATATCGTTCGTGCGTTGTGTGGTGTAAATGTCCAATACGATGCAAGAACGATGCCAAAACGACATCGGGGAGAAATGAGCAGGCTCTCCAATGGCCCGATATTGGATGGCGATGTGGCCGGATCGTGCTGTGTGCCAGCCCAACAACGATTTGGAGTACAACTTCCCCTATTCTCTCCCATGTTAAATGGTCGTTCCTGGGTCGCCCGTACAAGGGGGCGTACACATCGCAGTTGCGTTGCCTGCCGATATCGCGCTGCGTAACTTCTCCTATGCGATCTTGGAATTCTGCCCAAAGAATGCGCGCTCCCGTGTCGTTGTATCCAACATCGGACCGATGTTGGGATGTGTACAGTGGCCATTAATGGGATCTAGTCTGGGCTCTGAGTGGGCCATTCATGCAAATTAATATGCTTTCATCTAAAGCATTCTATAGTGTCTCTTGCAATATGTTTAGGGTCATTGTCCTGCTAAAAGGTAAACCTAAATACCAGTCTCAAGTATTTTGAAGCCTATAAC
The DNA here is from genome assembly GCA_033576535.1 of Allobates femoralis. Lineage (NCBI taxonomy): Eukaryota > Metazoa > Chordata > Amphibia > Anura > Aromobatidae > Allobates > Allobates femoralis. The sequence continues at coordinate 137,383,116 of JARQOC010000006.1, forward strand.
AGGGTTTTTCCTCAAGGATTTTCCTGTATTTCACTCCATCCATTTTCCCATCAACTCTGTCCAACGTCCCTGTCCCTGCTGAAGAAAAGCATCCCCACAACATGATGCTGCCACAGCTATATTTGCCAGTGGGTTTTAACAATGTGCAGTTTTAGTTTTCTGCCAAACATAGTATTTTGCATTTAACAAAAAGCTCTACTTTGGTGTCATCTGACCAGAGCATCTCTTCCACATGCTAGATGGGTCCACTACATAGCTTTTTGCAAATTACAATCAACACTTGGCTTGCTTTTTGACTTGCTTTTAAAAAGGTCTTTCTTCCCTCCACTCTTCCATAAAGGCTGGATTTGTGGAGATTACGACTAGTAGTTGTCCTGTGGACAGATTCTCCCACCTAAGCTCTGGATCTATGCAGCCCCTCTAGAGTCACCATGGACCTCTTGGTTCCTTTCAAATTAGTGCTTTTCTTGCTTAGGATGTCAGTTTAGGTGGATGGCCATGTCTTGGTAGGTTTGTTGTGCCATACTCCTTATATTTATGGCTGATGGATTGAACAGTGTTTCATGGGATGTTCAGAACTTAGGCAATTTGTTTTTATGTTACCTAACTTGCTTTGCTCCTCGCAACAAATTTGTCCCTGATCTGTCCAGTGTGTTCCTTGGTTTTCATAATACCGTTTGATCCAATGTTTTCAAACAAACCTCTGAAGCCTTCATAAAACAGTTATACTGAGTTGAGTTATTAATTAGGTGACGTCTGGAGCAACTGGTCATTTAGATTTTTATTTGGGGTATCAGACTACGGGGGCGCTGAGTACAAAAGAATGCTCAGTTTTCAGATTTACTTTTTCAAATATTTAGAAAACCATGTATATTATCCTTTACTCTTTACAAATACTTACTACTTGGTGTTGGTGTATCACATGAAATCCCAATAAAATACATTTACATTTTAGGGTGCAACATGAAAAACTTTGACAATGTTCATGAGGCATGAATACTTTTTCAGTGCTCTGTAGACTTCTTTTAATTTGTAGATTGTTTGCATTTCCTTAATAGGGTTTTTCTACTTCAGACGTGGCAAAAATTGGAAAATTCATTAAGAAAGCATCTCACTCAGAGCATGCTGTTTAAAATAAAAAAAACGGTGTAAAAAAGTGTGTTCCAAAAATGCACTTTTTGTAGGGTATTTAATATTACTTTATTGACTCTTAACTAAAAACTAACTTCTGGCCATTGTGTTTTTCGCAAAAGAAGAATATAAAAACGATAGTGATTCTAGAAAAACTAGTACAAAATATAGAGCTCTTATCAATCCCACAAAATGCTGTTAATTCAACCAACTTTAAGGCCACAACATCCAGATCCCTTGTGGTTCTAATGAACTGAAATGAGACTACCATACAAAGTTGTGATTTCGGCAGTTTTGTCTAATGAGATAGTGCTGGTTCTTGGAGGCTGCTGGGACAATTTAACTAGAAGAAAAATTGTGCACGAGGCAAAATGTCTCCCATGATACTGTATCTGTGTCCTCAAGATGCATTTGAAAATAATGACAAATCAGAAAGTCATCATTACTCTGTCCTCCATTCTGAGTAGTAACTACTGGCAGTGAGTGATATTTTACATATTGTAGTGTACCGTATATATGCTCGTGTATAAGCCGAGTTTTGAGCCCAAAATTTGGGCTGAAAAGTCTCCCCCTCGGCTTATACACGGGTCAATACGGTAGTCTCTGCGTGGTGGGGGCTGTGGAGGCTGGAGGAGGCGGGGGGAGGCTGCTGTATGAGCGGCCCCGTCACGTGGGGCCGCTCATTATATATGCACTGCTTCCCCCTGTCAATCAGCGGCAGGGGGAAGCAGTTCATATATGCCCCCCAAAAGCTGGCACTGTCCCTCCTTGTAAGGGCCCCCTACCCCGCTGCTTATATATTACCATCCCGGTCTTCTGATCGGCGCCGCTCCTCGGTGCTACTTCTTCATCCTCCCGTCCTCGCTGCATCCGGGATCTCCGGCCGTCGCAGGCATATGACCTCATCGCGCGACGGCCGGAGATCCCGGATTCAGCGAGGACGGGAGGATGAAGAAGCAGCACCGAGGAGCGGCGCTGATCAGAACACCGGGATGGTAAGAGAAGCAGCGGGGGGCCTTACAAGGGGGGCAAGTGCCAGCATTTTGGGGCTGCTGGGTACCCCCAGGGGGCTGTTGGTACCCCCTGGGGGCTGCTGGGTACCCCCTGGGGGCTGTTGGTACCCCCAGGGGGCTGTTGGTACCCCCAGGGGGCTGCTGTGTACCCCCTGGGGGCTGCTGGGTACCCCCAGGGGGCTGTTGGTACCCCCAGGGGGCTGCTGGGTACCCCCAGGGGGCTGTTGGTACCCCCAGGGGGCTGCTGGGTACCCCCAGGGGGCTGTTGGTACCCCCAGGGGGCTGCTGTGTACCCCCAGGGGGCCGCTGGGTACCCCCTGGGGGGTGCTGTATAACCCCTGGGGACTGCTGTATAACCCCTGGGGTCTGCTGTATAACCCCTGGGGGCTGCTGTATATACCACTGGGGCTGCTGTATATACCACTGGGGCTGCTGTATATACCACTGGGGCTGCTGTATATACTGGTGGGGTCTGTATATACCACTGGGGAGGCTGCTGTATACCACTGGGGTTGCTGTATATACTACTGGAGCCTGTATATGCCACTGGGGAGGCTGCTGTATACTACCATTGGGGGGCCTGTATACCACACTGCTGGGGGCTGTACACCTGTGCTGGGGTCCACCCTCGTCTTATACACGAGTCAATAGGTTTTCCCAGGTTTTGGGGGCAAAAGTAGGGGGGTCGGCTTATACACGGGTCGGCTTATACACGAGTATATACGGTAATTGCTAAGAATGTATATTAAGGCTGATCATAATCATCTTCTTGATAATATGCCATTTTTTTAAAATCGGTCATCAGTCCCTTTTAGGGGGCAAGCTCAAGAAGGCAAATAATAAATATGTATAGATATAGTAAAGCTCCTGCCTAAAAGTGTCTTCTGCATTCCATTCCTTGAAGTTCACGGATGGCGGAAGAAGTCTCTTAGAAATGAAGTACAGAGTGAGACAAATTTCTTCAGCTAAGTTTAGAGTGGTCAATTCCTTATATACAGACTACGGCAATTTAAAAAAAATAATAGTTAAGGAATTTAATGTAAAGATGAACAAAATAATTATTTATAAATGTAAATGTACTTGCTGCAATGGACTTTACCTGCCATAACATTTTATAAATGTAAGCTGTAAGTTTTATTACATGAGTGCTTGAATACTGTTTCACTTAAGTCGGGGTCAGACTATTGTAAGGCCCCTCTCACACTGGCGTTTTTGAAAAAATGCGGCAGATGTGACAGAATTACCGCATCTGCCGCATCTTCCGTCTAATGGCCGCACTTGCGGCACACTTGCGGCAAGCCCCATGCATTGTCTATGGGCTTGCGGCAAGTGCGGTTTTGTTGGTGGCAGCAGATGCGACATTTGCGGCCGCAAAAAAAACGCAGTCAGCAGCATTTTTTTTCATGGCCGCATCTGCTGCAATCGGCAAAACCGCACTTGCCGCAAGCCCTATAGACATTGAATGGGGCTTGCTGCAAGTGTGCCACAAGTACGGCTGTTAGGCGGAAGATGCGGCAGATGCGGAAATTCTTCTGCTTCTGCCGCATTTTTTCAAAAACGCCAGTGTGAAAGGGGCCTGAGGCATCTGATGTGATTTGCTAAAGACCCTTGGCTCCGACTCTGCTGTGAGCATGACTGAATGTCATCTACGGTGATTCCATCCTGCAGTCGGATCACAGGTGCGGAGAGGATGGAGAGATTAATCCGTGAAATCCACATGAATAGGCTAATTTGAATTTGATGCGTTCATCATTAATTGACAACATCATTAATTGACACCATTACAGAATTGGATGCAATAAGTAAAATAGATGTTTATTATGGTTGTAGTGACTGCTAGACAGTTTCTCTTTTTGGGCTATGTGCCCAAAACGGACCACCCCCAGCATTTACAATCAAGTCAATGTGATTTTAAAAATTCTGTACCCACATGTGCGTGGTCTGTTTTTGGTGGAGAAATCGGATGTGCTCAAAAACGAGCATGTCAATTAACATGACCATTTTTGGGCTGCGGTTTCTCCATTGATTCTATTCTAACCCCCAATAAAATGCATCTCAAATGGATTAGTATTCACACAGTCTGTTTGTGATGCTTTTTTACTGCAATTTCCACACCAATAATAAGGCTCTAATACCCTCCCTGACGAGCTCACGGTGAGCCTTGGTGATTTCCTCCTGCTGTGCATTGGCAGGAGCTGCACAAGGTGACTTACAGGACCTGCGCCCCATGTGACTCATACTGTTATATGGTGCAAGGTCTTGGAAGTAACATACATATAGGTTTTGCTGATGCCTGAATGAAGAAATCACCGGGGCTTACCATGGGATCGCTGGGGAGGGTGAGAAAGTGTGCCTTGTGAAAGTATTCGTCCTCCCCCCCCCCCTGAACTTTTCACCCTTTTGCCACATTTCAGGCTTCAAACATAAAGATATAAATTCTAATTTTTTGGGGACGAATCAACAACAAGTGGGACACAATCATGAAGTGGAACAAAATTTATTGCATATTTTAAACTTTGCTAACAAATAACAAACTGAAAAGTGGGGTGTACAATATTATTCAGCCCCATTACTTTCAGTGCAGCAAACTCACTCCAGAAGTTCAGTGAGGATCTCTGAATGATCCAATGTTGTCCTAAATGACTGGTAATGATCAATAAAATCCACCTGTGCATAATCAAGTCTCCGTATAAATGTACCTGCTCTGTGATAGTCTCAGGGCTCAAGTTCAAGTGCAGAGAGCATCATGAAGATCAAGGAACACACCAGGCAGGTCCAAGATACTGTTGTTGTGAAGTTTAAAGCCAGATTTGGATACAAAAAGATTTCCCAGGTTGTAAACATCTCAAGGAGCACTGTGCAAGCGATCATATTGAAATGGAAGGAGGATCAGACCATTGCAAATTTACCAAGACCTGGCCATCCCTCTAAACTTTCATCTCAAACAAGGAGAAGACTGATCAGAGATGCAGCCGAAAGGCCCATGGTCACTCTGGATGAACTTCAGAGATCTACAGCTGAGGTGGGGAGTCTGTCCATAGGACAACAATCAGTCGTACACTGCACAAATCTGGCCTTTATGGAATAATGGCAAGAAGAAATCCATTTCTCAAAAATATCCATAAAAAGTCTCATTTGAAGTTTGCCACAAGCCACCTGGGAGACATACCTAACATGTGGAATAAGTTGCTATGGTCAGATGAAACCAAAATCGAACTTTTTGGCCACAATGCAAAACGATATGTTTGGAGTAAAAGCAACACAGCGAATCACCCTCAAAACACCATCCCCACTGTCAAACATGGTGGTGGCTGCATCATGGTTTGGGCCTGCTTTTCTTCAGCAGGGACTGGGAAGATGGTTAAAATTGATGGGAAGATGGATGGAGGCAAATACATGACCATTCTGGAAGAAAACCTGTTGAAGTCTGCAAAAGACCTGCGACTGGGACGGAGATTTATCTTCCAACAAGACAATGATCCCAAAAATAAAGCAAAATCTACAATGGAATGGTTCAAAAATAAACATATCCAGGTGTTAGAATGGCCAAGTCAAAGTCCAGACCTGAATCTAATCGAGAATCTGCGGAAAGAGCTGAAAACTGCTGCTCACAAACACTCTCCATCCAACTTCACTTAGCTCGAGCTGTTTAGCAAGGAAGAATGGGCAAGAATTTCAGTCTCTCGATGTGCAAAACTGATAGAGACATACCCCAAGCGACTTGCAGCTGTAGTCGCAGCAAAAGATGGAGCTACAAAGTATTAACTCAAGGGGCCCGAATAATATTGCACCCCCCACTTTTCAGTTTTTTAGTTGTTTAAAATATGCAGTAAATTTTATTCCACCTTACGATTGTGTCCCACTTGTTGATTCTTCACAAAAAATTAGAATTTATATCTTTATGTATGAAGCTTGAAATGTGGCAAAAGGTTGAAAAATTCAGGGGGGCCGAATACTTTCACAAGGCACTGTACATGTCTGTATGTCTCTGTGTATGTCTGTCTATGTCTGTCTGTGTGTCCCCCTATTTGTGCTGCATTTATAATGTGCACATACACAATACGTTTGTGCTACTTTATTTTTGGAGCCCACTGGGACGGGGTACTCGGTACCGCACCGGGGTACTGCTGGGGATATCACGGCGGTCTTGGTCCGAGCCGTGTCCCGGGTTCTGCAAGTAAAAGTGGTATTTACAGGGATAGTTTGTCGTGATGCCACCCACGGGCTGTGGTCAGTAATGGGACCACCGCTGCAGCGCAGCTCTACCAGGAGGGTGGAGGGATGGATGGGCTGCAGCTAGATGGATGAGCCCGCCACAGGTTGGGCTGCTCCTGGCAGGGTAAGAAGTATAACACATATATACCTGGAATCAGACACGGACACTCAGGCAGGGTTCACCGGGTTTACTTGTAAGTCCTGCAAGCAGTTCACAACAGTTAAGTTCTTAACACAGTTCAGTTAACTCCGGACACTGAAACCCACTGCAGCCAGGCTGTCACTCTGAGACCCCTCACTTAGGGATGGGCGAATCTACTCGCTAGGACTCGTTACTCGGCGAGTAGTAAGGGACTCGCAGGACTCGGTACTCTGCGAGTTTTCCAGCGATTACTCGCACAGTAAACGAGTCCAATGCAAATCAATATCAATCCTAGTTTTGTCAGAGACGCTGACAAAACTAGGATTGCCATTGTCTTGCTTTAGACTCGGCTACTGTGCCAGTGATAGCAGGGAAACTCGCAAAGTAACTGCTGTTACTTTGCGAGCCGAGTCCAGCTGTCTTCTCTGTGCAGGCTGCCGCAGCTCCAGGGTCCTAGAGCCCGCCTGCTCACAGAGATGATGTAGCAGAGCTGCGATTGTTCTCAGTCTGCTCATTCCCTGTGCATAGACATCTATATCTATGCACAGGGGATGTAGCAGAGAGGACATCGCGTTTTGGACTACGTCAGACGGAAGAGGATTTTTTTAATTAAAGATGGAGTCCCTAATGGCTTTTTTTTTTATTTCTAATAAAAAATTTTCTGTGTTGTGTTTTTTTAACCCTTTATTGGAGATTCTTAGTGACTGGATCAAACGTGGCCTGACATTAAGAATCTCGGGCTTAATACCAGCTTGTATAACAAAGCTGGTATTAACCCCTTTATTACCCAGCGTGCCACCGCCACCAGGGCCGCTGGAAGAGCGGGAGTTCAGCGCCAGAGGATGGCGCTTCAATGAACGCGCCATCTTCTGGGGCGGCTGCGGGCTGCAATTTGCAGCGGGGGGTGCCCAGAAAGCTTGGGCCTCCCTGCGCTGCGGATTCCAGCCCCCAGCTGCTTAGCTGTACCTGGCTAGGCATAGAAATAGAAAAAAAGGGCTCCCCTATATTCTTGTGTCCGGCCAGGTACAAATAGGCACCTGGGGTTTGGGGGCAGCCCGTCGCTGCCTACTGGATCCGGCTGGTTCCAGAAATACGGCGAAGCCCACGTGAAATTTTTTTCTGACAAATCCATAAAACAATGTAAATAAAATGGACTGCATCTTTATTAACCCCTGGACCATGGGCGAGGGGTTAATAAAGATGCAGTCCCTTTTTTAGGATTGTTTTATTGATTTTTCAGAAAAAAAATTACATGGTCTTCGCCGTATTTCTGGAAACAGCCGGATCCAGCAGGCAGCGACGGCTGCCCCCAACCTCCAGGTGCCTATTTGTACCTGGCCAGACACAAGAATATAGGGGAGCCCTTTTTTTTTAATTATTTCATGAATTTCATGAAATAATTAAAAAAAAATGCGTGCGGCTCCGCGCAATTTCTATGTCTAGCCAGGTACAGCTAAGCAGCTGGGGGCTGGAATCCGCAGCGCAGGGATGCCCAAGCTTTCTGGGCACCCCCGCTGCAAACTGCAGCCCGCAGCCGCCCCAGAAGATGGCGCGTTCATTGAAGCGCCATCCTCTGGCGCTGAACCCCGCTCTTCCAGCGGCCCTGGTGGCGGTGGCACGCTGTGTAATAAAGAGGTTAGGGCCAGCTTTGTATTATCAGCTGGCCCTAAGCCCGAAATTTATGGCGGTCATGCCAATATTAGACATGACCGCCATGAATTTCTATTAAATTGTTTTAAAAAAACACAACACAGAGAAAATTTTTTATTAGAAATAAAAAAAAAAGCCATTAGGGACTCCATCTTTACTTAAAAAAATCCTCTTCCGTCCGACGCAGTCCAAAACGCGATGTCTTCTCTGCTACATCCCCTGTGCATAGATATAGATGTCTATGCACAGGGAATGAGCAGACTGAGAACAATCTCAGCTCTGCTACATCAGGCAGCAGGCGGGCTTTAGGACCCTGGAGCTGCGGCAGCCTGCACACAGAGCAGAGAGCCGGACTCTTATCTGTGCGAGTTTCCCAACGATTACTTACGCAGTAAACGAGTCCAATGCAAATCAATGGCAGAGTCTCTGACAAAACTAGGATTGCTTCAGGCTGAAGCTTCCGAGACACATCTGTGATTTGTAAATCGCACACTACTCGCTATTACTCGCTTCCCCATTCATTAACATTGGACTCGCTAGACTCGCAACGAGTAGCGAGTCCCGGGCTCGGACTCGCTAGAGTCTAGCGATTCCGAGTAATTTAGGATTCGCCCATCACTTCCCTCACTCCTTCTATTGTCCTTTCAGGCTCTTCTCTCCCTCTCTGTTCTCTCCGCGGGTAGCATGGCGGCAGCTCGGCCCTTTGTGGGACCTCGTGATTGCTGCTGTGCCTCCAACCCTGTTGTGGAAACTCCAACCTGCAATTCAAGCTCCCCGTCGGTTTGTCTGGGAAGGCGGTGTGGAACTTCAGTTCCCCTCAGAGCTGACACTCTGGTGTGTGCCTAGCCTGCAGTAACCCTATCTTCCAAGGTGTTACCAGGCTCCATCTAACCCGTGTGATTCCAGCACAAATCAGGGAAACTACCCCTCCTGCAGTTAGTCAGTGCTGCCGTGTTCCTCGGACCCGGTGATACCGGTCCGGTCTCTGTCCTCACACTCCCCTGGGATGCCGGCTATGGACGAGCTTTCTCTCCATGGTTTCTGTGACTCTGTGGATTCTGCATCTCCAAGGAGCCAATCCCTCCAGGAATTGTCACTGTCTGTCTGTGGTCTTGGCTTCTCGGCACCCACTGTTGCAAGGATGATAAGCGGTCTTTGTGGGAGCGCTCAAGTAGCAGGCACCTGAACCTATTTCATTAACAGGCAACTTTATTTCCCCTTAGCTCCACACATGTTTCAACTGTGCTCTGACAGACTTCCTCAGGCAGTGTTTTCTCGGCACCCACTGGCCTACTAACTCCTTCCTCCTCTTATTCCTCTATTTGTGCTCTCTGTCACCTTACCTACATTCCCACCCACTTGCTCTCTAAACCCGCACACCCTTGCCCGCCTAGAGTCCCGGGCTCTGGGTTGGGTGCTGTGCTCTAGTGGGTGTGTGCTGTGAGGGTGTTTGGTGCAAAAACTGCCTACCTTTCTGCCTGGCTGCAGTTCCCTTTTGTGGCCACCCTAGTCGCAGGGGCAACACATATTTTTTACACAGCTGCTTTTTGGCAGCTGACAACAAGCATAAACACAACACACAAAAAAGCAGCACAAATGTCCAGAGGGCACATAGCTTTACTCTTTAATGGTTTTTAGATGATTCTGAGTAGGTGGTGACTACCAAAATAGTTATTTTTCACCATTATGATTCATTCTATCAAAAGGTTAAGCAGTGTAAGACTGTTAAAACACAATTTACCCCTTCCCCAGTTTGCCCACATGCATGTAAGCTATTTTCTGATGGGCCACTAAGGGAAGACTTGTGCATGACATCAGTTCCTAGAAAAGCGTGTTCAGCTGCTCTCAGCTGTCTGATATTCCAGGCCTCGATGAAGCAATGTTTCTGTGTTTAAGGCTACATTCATACATCCGTGTGTCATAGTCAGCGCACGAATCAACAGGGAAAGACTAGTCATGGGTCTCCTGATCTGAACTTAGCAGCCACATAGGGATATATGAGGCCGTCCGGTTCAGGTCAAGAGCGTCATGAATAGAGATGAGCCGTAACTTTTACTTAAAGAAAGGGTCCGAAACATTAAAATATCTATTTTAAGCTTTCCGGCAAGTTCCTGTGCTTCCAGAACCTGTGGTGACGTCACGTTCTCGCGGAACTCCGGTCATGTGACCGGAGTTCGCGCGAGAACATGACGTCACACAGGTCCTAGAAGCCGCAGGACCTTGCCGGAGGCTTCGGTGGACCGCGGACAGGTGAGCATTGATTATTTTTTTATTTTTATTAGCTGTTTATTTTGGCCGAAAATGCGGCAGATGCGGTTTTTTGACCGCATCTGCCGCATTTTGAACCAAAATTGAACATGTTCGATATTCGCCGAATTTGAACCAAATTGTTCGAATGACTCGAATAGCGCCAAAATCAACTCGAATTTGAGATTGGCGAACTATTCGAATCGAACATCGCTCATCTCTAGTCATGAACCAAAGCACACAGATGTGTGAATGTACCCTTATATTTTATTAGTTTAGTTCTGTTTTAAATTGAGACCCACATGAATTGCAAAGCTAACCTATTGATTAAATCTAGTTTTTATGCTAAAATTCACTTAGAAATATATACAAAAAAAACTAATACTACCTATACAGTCAAATGGAGGTAACCCTGCCCATGAAATACAGGTGACTCCGTCTTTCTACACTCCCTTAGAGCCATTTTAGTCAATCCATCTCAAAATATATATAATACATGAAATATAATATAAAATATAATACACATGATATAAGCAATACATAGTGAATACAAAAAGTGATATAAGAACAATACTTGTATGAGAAAGTCCAGAAAACGGAGGGGAAAAAAAATTATAAATGCAAATCTTAGATAAGGATGAGGTGGGTAAAGAAATGCGTGGAAGAAAAGCTCTACGTGTTGTGCTTCCTCATACTGTAACTTTGTGATTGGCTGTGTTCATTCAATCCCACCTGTCTTTATATGCTTTAAAAATGATAATGCACCAATAAATAAAGCCAATGTTAATTTGTTACCTGTCTGCCATGTGTATACCCTCATTGTAGATTGTCACTGAGGAAGTTACAACAGATTTTGTAATTACGTAATGCCATTTTTATAAATGGCCACCTGATATATGAATAAGGGCAAAAAAATTGCATGTATATACGTATACTAATAGAAGCCACCGTCGTTCACAAACTCTGTTATATCAAGGGCAGAATAATAATATGTGCCCTTAATAAAGATGGAATAATAATCTGTGTCCTTAATAAAAATGGTGTCAAGCACATGTACTGTCAAGTAAAGGAACAATGATTATCCATATCAGATGTTTATAACGTCATTAAATGCATGTGCAGTGGCATAAAAAGAGCCCCCAATGGAAATGAAATCTAGTGCATATCTAGACACCATGAGGAAGATTCATTAAGATTGGCATTTCCTTTCCATTCGTAATGAAGGACTCGCTGGAGTATGATGCGCCAAGTTCATTAAGAGGTGAATGTCACTTATTTATTTTGGCATATCTAATTAGTGGTGTGCCCCTCCATGCGCCTTGTTAAAAATACTACTCTAACAGGGATTGGAGAAGTATTTCTGTTTAAAAAAACAATAATTTTGCTGAAATTGATGCGTGAGCGTAGCAACACCCATTCCTGATATTGGTAAACCTGCTTTAAAATGGCGTGAAATTGTCAAAAGTTGGAAAATGTACTTGCTTAGCCGAAAATTTTTGTCACCTTTCAAAGCATTGTACACCAGTTTTCTTGTGTAAAAGCTTTGATATATGGGCTCCATATATGTAACATGACAATGAAGTTGCCCTCAGATAAGATGGTGAGAAGTTGTATATATCCTTAATAAAAATGGCATTGGCCAGGGTCACACATAGCATCCATTTTTGGCTTAAATCTGTTTTTGGGAACATTTGACATTTTTTTTCAAAGTCCAAAAACGCATATGCGTATGTGCGTTTTTCAAAAAATGCATGCGTTTTTGTGCAGCATCCCAAAAATGCTGCGGCATTTAAAAACGCACATATGGGCCCTAAGGGAGACGCATGCGTTAACGTATGGTACATAGAAATTCCCAAAAGCGTCCATGACACTATTGGCACCCTTAGAAAAACGGATCCGTTTTTCTAAGGGCTCAAAAAAGCGGATGGGCATGTGTGACCCTGTCCATTAGAAATTTGCAGTCTTATCAACATAAGAAAAAAATGTTTCCATAATTAATCTCATACAAACAATAAAGTTTACCTAGAGATGAAGTCAAGTGCATGTGCAATGGTCATATAACCAAATATTGTCCTCAATGGAAATGGCATCTAGCACATATAAGGTATCCATATCCAGAGACCATGTATAACCATGTACAGCAATAACAAAGCAAGATCTTGATTATACAAGTATAAACCACAAAGAACAAACCCTCATGGTACCTTTACACGCCGCAACAGGATGGTGGCAACAACCGGGTACATGAGAGAAATGTATCTTGCACCGCCAAATCAACCTGCTGTTGCGGCGTGTGAACACGGTTGTTGCCACCCGTCACTTGAGGCACCTGTTTCAGAGCAGAGCCCTAAAACAGGTGGATTTCTAGGCGATGGTTGCGGGTTGTATCGGCGTGTAAATATGGTAGGGTAAGGTTTATTCGTCACCTAGATAACTCCCCGGGGCGTGACACAGCCTCCGGGAAACCACCCCCTTCAGCGATCATTGGAGGAAGCTCTTGCGTTACGATTGGTAGTCGCTGCATAGGGCGGCATATTTAAGGAGCTGACCACTCACACTACACAATTGCTCGAGCGTCATGTATTAGTCTGCCTCCTGTGCTGGCTGGCCAATCATGATGTTATTGCTTTGTCCTATCAGCGTTCGGAATTCTCGTAATCCACAATTGTGGCACGCCTATGTGTTGTCCCTGCTGCCTTTGTCCCGCCCTTATTACCTTGTTATTGCGGCGTGTAAATGTGGTAAGGTAAGCTACAGAAGGTTACTTGTGGCACCCGGCGGTGTATCCAGAGATAGATGTAACCTACCGTGGCGCACCTTGTTGCGGATGTAAAGGTAGTGCGTTTACTGTTGGCAACCGTTTTGTGCTGCTCGTGCACGTGAAGCACCCGGTTGTTGCCACCATCCTTTGCGGCGTGTAAAGGTACCATCAAGGCTAGATGGTGAAAAGTAGCTTACACTTTCGAAAAAAACGTCAAGAGTCAAGCACATGAGTAGTATAGTCAGCGAAGGAAACTTATTTCCACATCAATTCCATATATATGTTGTACGCTAAGGCTCACCTAGCAATGACATCGAACCTATGTACAGTGACCATATTAAGAGATTATAAGAAAGAATTACGTATGTTCAAAATCAAAATGGTATATGGTGAATGTTACAACCAGACAAAAGATACGCTCTTTAAAAATATGAATGCAATAAATATGTCCTTAAACTAAGACCTCCTTCCCATGTCTATGTTATTAACAGGTTTCCTATCAGTGTAAAATTTACTGGTCTAATACCATTCAATGCATTGTTATTTCAGGGTTTTAGGTCAGACTAGTAACCAGACAAGTGAAAGATGAAGTCCCTTAATGGAAGTAGGTAAAAAAGTAAAAAAAAATTGTAAATACTTAAAAATACAAAACAAAGTATGAAAAAATTAGGGAAAAATTATTTGCCACTAAAAGTGCTGTTTTTAAGTAAAACAAAAAGTAAACAAAGAGTCCACATAGCATAGTACAAATTAACTTTACCATAAATAAAATGTTGAATACTTTGTAGAGAATCCTATGAAGGCAAAAAAGTCTTTGACTTGTGCCCACACAATCACACTAAAGCTCGACTTAAGTCATAGCCGAACTTTGCCTGCCCACATCACTTCCAGCTGTTTAACCCTTTCAACAGTGATGACAGCATTTAAGAGGTGGGGAGAAGGAGTGCGTTCCCTCTCCCACCTGATCAGGACCCCCTACATGACCATAGGGTCCTATCTATGCCATGGCAACCTGAGATCAACTTAAAACCTCTGGGCCTGCCAGCTATGGTGGCCTATTAGACCATGCTAGCAGCATGGTCTAACAGGCATTCTGTCATTGTCACACTGACAGGTATAATCTAAATAGGTATACCAGCGATCAGCGTAGTAAAGGTAAATGCGCTATATAGAGATTAAGGCTAGGGTCACATATGCAATTCTATTTTTAAATCCTGATCTGGTTTTGAGCTTTCAAAAAGCTCAATACCGGATCAGGAAACGCTCCCCATAGGAGCCCATTATGGTAACCGGATTGCTTTACATACAATCCGGTTACTGGCTCCGGATCTGCAGCTTGCGTTAAAAATCATGCAGGCTGCAGTTTTCAGAGTGCTTCTGTCAACCGCAATGCAGGATCTGGATTGCTCAGGATGTGTAATCCTGAGCAATGCGGTTCACCATATACTTTGCTCATCCCTGCTGCCGCAGGGATAAGCAAAGTGTTGACTGTGTATTAAAACATTAATTATTAATATTAGCTATGGGCAACATGTCTCTAGGGGGTGCCCCCCACCCCTAGAGACATGCTGTCCACTCCTCTCAGCATGTTAGGGGTTAATAAGCCATTTACAGTATGCCGGCTATGCGTTTTGTACTAATTTATGAATGAAGCCGCGGCTCCCCTGACAGTGGAGCAGATACTGTATCTAATGTACGTATGTACGTATAGTATCTGCCGCTGTCCGAGGTCCTGTAGGCATTTACATTAGGTCTATGGCAGTGTGCTGCCCATTACGTACAGTATATGCTCCACTGTCAGGGGAGCCGCGGCTTCATTCATAAATTAGTACAAAGCCGACAATAGCTGGCTTACTGTAAATGGTTTATTAACCCCTAACATTCTGAGTGGAGTGGACAGCATGTCTATAGGGGGGTGGGCAATCCCTAGAGACATGTTACCCACAGCTAATATTAATAATTAATGTTTTAATACACAGTTAACACTTTGTTCATCCCTGCGGCAGCCGCAATTGCCTTTGAAGGTGTGACCCCAGCCTAAGTAGAAAACTGCAAAAAAATGTTAATTTAAAAAAAAAATCTAAATAAAGAACAAAAAAAATGAAAGACATATTATACAAATAAATGTGTATATTTATGTAAAAACAAAAATAAACAAAATAAGTACACACATTTAGTATTGCTGTATCCTGAAAAACAGGAGATATAAAACTGTCACACTAGTTGACCTTTCAGTGAACAACATAAAAAAATAATAAAAAAAACTTGGTAATAAGATGTCTTTTCATCCTAAAGCTGACAAAAAAAATAGAATAAAACGCGATCAAAAAGTTGTATGTAAATAAAAATAGTATTGCTGAAAACATATTTTATTTTGCAAAAAACAAGGTGCAGTACAGCTCCATCAGCAAACAAATAAAAAAGCTATAGCTCTTAGCATACAACAATGAAAAAACAATTTTCTTCTATAAAAGTAATTTTATTGTGTAAAAGCTGCAAAACATACAAAAAAACAATATAATGTGGTATTACTGAGTTCATGCTGGCCTGAAAAATAAAGCCATCTTATCACTTTTAAGACTTGGAAATGGGGGAAAAAAGAAAAAAAAACCTGAATTGCTGTTTCTTCTTGATTCTGCCTGACAAAAATCAGCATATTTTAGTGTGATAGTAGCCAAACCTAGAAAAGCCTATATAAATCTGGTATCGCTGTAATCGTACTGACCTGAGGAATAAAAGCTTATAATGGGTATAAAAAATAAATGAAGTCAATTCTTCAACTGCTATTATTGTGTTCATTCTGTCTTATTACTTACCATCGGCATAAATAAAAAAATAAAACCAATTCTTCCACTGCTGTTGATTCGTTCATTCTGTCCCCCTCCCCCACCCCAATGATCAGAGTAGGGCTTAAGTCACATTTATACTGCACTTTGTGCTGAGGGCTTATATCAGAGTTTTCGTGTAAATCTTTGAAAATTTATTTCAGACAAATTGGCATGGTGCCTACAAACCATTATGTCAAATTCTTAAGTTTAATATGGCGCTCCTTCCATTCTGAGCTTTGCACTATGCCTCAGAAGTAGTTTTCTACCACATATGGTTATTGGCAAACTCAGAAGAAATTGTGTAAACAAATTATATGGCCTATTTTCTCCTATTATCCTGTCTGAAAATGAAAACAAAGCAACATTTGGAAATATGGAAAAATTGTAATTTTATATTTTCATATTTATACAATTCAGTCAATCACCTGAGGGTTAAAATTTCTCACTGCTCCCCTTATATGCGTCACTTCCGGGCCTCCCCTTATCTTCTGGGCATATGTGATTGACTGTTGGAGTCAGTCACATGACTATTCCCCAGAAGCCCGAAAGTGTCGCAGCGCCGCCGCACTGCTGGAATGAATAACGCGGCTGGTAAGTATAATGAGGACTCTTTAATTGCTGTATCAGAGCCACCCCGTCACAAATATGAACAGTTCGCCCTTCCCTACATGAGAAGCATAGTCTCCAGAATGGTTTTTGCTGTTTTGACATGTCAAGGAGTCTTCAAATGTAATTTCACCTCATATGGGGTATCGATGTGATACCAGGTGCAGTCGGGGTTCTTTGGGGATGTCATGGGGTCGTGATCCAGTTCTGTGGCCCTGGTTGTGTCAATAAAGGGGTAATATTTTATGGGAAATTAATTTGTAACGCCACCTGTGCGTGTCGGCAATTGGGATTGATGGTGACGCTGCAGTATAGATCCTCTGGGCTGTTGCTAATGCAGCTGAGGTGGTTCTGCTCTCCATGGGTAGAGGGAGGACCCCAGGGCAGTTTACACAGTCTATGCTGTGAATAGGATATGGTGGGGTGCAGGACTGAGGGTGCTATAATGACTGGAGGACCCAACGATGAAACTTTCCTTTACCTTTACTTGATGGTTGTTGAGACAGACCGGGGCACTGATAACAGTTGGTAATGGAGATCCGGACAGCTGGGAAGCAATTAGGTATCCACCTAGCCAGGTGGTTGTAGAGGCCTTCCTTCTGCGCGGTGCTACTTGGACCTCGCTGTCTAAAGCTCTGCTGTAGCCCTCTTCCTGCGTGTCTAGTCCTTTACCTGTATGGCAGGCAGCTAGAGCTTATTCCAGGTGCCGCTCTTCTGTGGTGGCTACAGCCCTGCTATGCTGCTGTGCCGTCGGGTGTTTAACAGGGCCAGGGGACTTGCAATCCTCTGCCCTCTGGATTTGGCTGCCGGGACTTCAGTACCCGAACAACCACGGACTCCCGCATCCAGTTTTTAACGCTTTCCTCTGGGGCGAGCCCGGTCACGGCTCAACTCCCGAGACTCTCCTCGACTTCTCTGTTTCACTAGCCTTCCACTGTCCTGGGACAAGTTCCACCGGCTTCAGTCCCCAGGACGTCTGTACAACTCCACACTCCCTAATGTTCTCTGACTTTCTCCTCAGATGTTTTCCGTTAACCCCTTCCCCAGGCCAGAATTTATAGGGAAGCTCCCTTGAACCCAGGTGCAAAGCTTCCCCTTCTGGTCTGGAGTCAGGACAAGTGTTGGATAATACCAATAGCCTTAAAATTTTTACATAACATACTTGCTTACATCAGCAACTTGTCATATTGTGTATTTGCAAGGGTGCAAGTGGTGGGAGTCCCTTCTTTTTTTTCTGTGCCCTCCAGGGTGAGGCCTCCTCTGGCTCCTTATCTTTCGCCACGCTCATTGGAGACATGCACCACTGGCCGGAGGGTGTCTCTTCATCACAGGGCCTTGCATGGGCCAGACATTTCTTGGCACCTTTCTCAGGTAACAACACCCACGATGGTCGGAGCTTCTTCTCTGCACTGATCCTGCCGACTACATAACTTGCAAGGGTGCCAGTAGTGATGGACAAAGTCAGACTTCAGTATCTAGCACTAGCTTGCTACAGAAAATACACGTCCTCAATTAATAGTATGGGAGGCATTGAACTCACTTGCTAACTGCTATCTTCAGCTTTTCTCCTTCCTAGGGAGGCCATTAAACATGAATCAGGCAACACCTTGTTTGTTTTATTGAAAAGAACTTTCCTTGGCAAAATATATTTTACTAGATGGCGGCCCGATTCTAAAGAATCGGGTGGTCTAGAATCCATATATAGTTTATTTACTAATAGTTACAGGAGTGCGGTGAAATGAATTGTGCGTATACAGGCGGCTCAGTGGGTAGCAGAGTATACGGTGGCTCAGTGGTTAGCAGTGAGTGCGGTGGCTCAGTGGTTAGCAGTGAGTGCGGTGGCTCAGTGGTTAGCAGTGAGTGCGGTGAGATTGGTCAGCGCAGCGACGTGGGCAGAGTGGTCAGCGCAGAGGACAGGGGGCAGAGGCGGCTGGGCAGAGGACAGGGGGCAGAGGCGGCTGGGCAGAGGACAGGGGGCAGAGGACACAGAGGACAGGGGGCAGAGGACACAGAGGGGGCAGAGGACGCAGAGGACAGGGGGCAGAGGACACAGAGGACGCAGAGGACAGGGGGCAGAGGACAGGGGGCAGAGGACAGGGTGCAGAGGACAGGGGGCAGAGGACACAGAGGGGGCAGAGGACAGGGGGCAGAGGACACAGAGGGGGCAGAGGACAGGGTGAAGAGGACACAGAGGGGGCAGAGGACGCAGAGGACAGGGGGCAGAGGACACAGAGGACAGGGGGCAGAGGACACAGAGGACACAGACGGGGCAGAGGACACAGAGGGGGCAGAGGACACAGAGGGGGCAGAGGACACAGAGGGGGCAGAGGACACAGAGGGGGCAGAGGACAGGGGGCAGAGGACGCAGAGGGGGCAGAGGACAGGGGGCAGAGGACGCAGAGGGGGCAGAGGACAGGGGGCAGAGGACAGGGGGCAGAGGCAGGGGGCAGAGTACAGGGGGCAGAGGACAGGGGGCAGAGGACACAGAGGGGGCAGAGGACACAGAGGGGGCAGAGGACACAGAGGGGGCAGAGGACACAGAGGGGGCAGAGGACACAGAGGGGGCAGAGGACAGGGGGCAGAGGACACAGAGGGGGCAGAGGACAGGGTGAAGAGGACACAGAGGGGGCAGAGGACGCAGAGGACAGGGGGCAGAGGACACAGAGGACAGGGGGCAGAGGACACAGAGGACAGGGGGCAGAGGGGGCAGAGGACACAGAGGGGGCAGAGGACACAGAGGGGGCAGAGGACACAGAGGGGGCAGAGGACACAGAGGGGGCAGGGGACACAGAGGGGGCAGAGGACACAGAGGACACAGAGGGGGCAGAGGACGCAGAGGGGGCAGAGGACGCAGAGGGGGCAGAGGACGCAGAGGGGGCAGAGGACGCAGAGGACGCAGAGGACGCAGAGGGGCAGAGGACGCAGAGGACGCAGAGGGGGCAGAGGACGCAGAGGGGGCAGAGGACGCAGAGGACGCAGAGGGGGCAGAGGATGCAGAGGGGGCAGAGGACAGGGGGCAGAAGACAGGGGGCAGAGGACAGGGGGCAGAGGACGCAGAGGGGGCAGAGGACGCAGAGGGGGCAGAGGACGCAGAGGGGGCAGAGGACAGGGGGCAGAGGACAGGGGGCAGAGGACAGGGGGCAGAGGACACAGAGGGGGCAGAGGACACAGAGGGGGCAGAGGACACAGAGGGGGCAGAGGACACAGAGGGGGCAGAGGACGCAGAGGGGGCAGAGGACGCAGAGGGGGCAGAGGACGCAGAGGGGACAGAGGACGCAGAGGGGGCAGAGGGGGCAGAGGACAGGGGGCAGAGGACAGGGGGGCAGAGGACAGGGGGCAGAGGACGCAGAGGGGGCAGAGGACGCAGAGGGGGCAGAGGACGCAGAGGGGGCAGAGGACACAGAGGGGCAGAGGACGCAGAGGACGCAGAGGACACAGAGGACGCAGAGGACGCAGAGGGGGCAGAGGACGCAGAGGACGCAGAGGACACAGAGGACGCAGAGGACGCAGAGGACGCAGAGGACGCAGAGGGGGCAGAGGACAGGGGGCAGAGGACAGGGGGCAGAGGACAGGGGGCAGAGGACAGGGGGCAGAGGACGCAGAGGACAGGGGGCAGAGGACAGGGGGCAGAGGACAGGGGGGAGAGGACGCAGAGGACAGGGGGAAGAGGACACAGAGGGGCAGAGGGGGCAGAGGACAGGGGGCAGAGGACAGGGGGCAGAGGACAGGGGCAGAGGACGCAGAGGACGCAGAGGGGCAGAGGACGCAGAGGACGCAGAGGGGCAGAGGACGCAGAGGACAGGGGGCAGAGGACAGGGGGCAGAGACAGGGGGCAGAGGAGACAGAGGGGGCAGAGGACGCAGAGGACAGGGGGCAGAGGACAGGGGGCAGAGGACACAGAGGGGGCAGAGGACGCAGAGGACAGGGGGCAGAGGACAGGGGGCAGAGGACGCAGAGGACAGGGGGAAGAGGACACAGAGGGGGCAGAGGACGCAGAGGACAGGGGGCAGAGGACAGGGGGCAGAGGACACAGAGGGGGCAGAGGACGCAGAGGACAGGGGGCAGAGGACACAGAGGACAGGGGGCAGAGGACGCAGAGGACAGGGGGGAGAGGACGCAGAGGACAGGGGGAGAGGGACGCAGAGGACAGGGGGAGAGGGACGCAGAGGACAGGGGGAAGAGGACACAGAGGGGGCAGAGGACGCAGAGGACAGGGGGCAGAGGACAGGGGGCAGAGGACAGGGGGCAGAGGACAGGGGGCAGAGGACGCAGAGGACAGGGGGGCAGAGGACGCAGAGGACAGGGGGCAGAGGACGCAGAGGACAGGGGGCAGAGGACGCAGAGGACAGGGGGGAAGAGGACACAGAGGGGGCAGAGGACGCAGAGGACAGGGGGCAGAGGACAGGGGGCAGAGGACAGGGGGCAGAGGACAGGGGGCAGAGGACACAGAGGGGGCAGAGGACAGGGGGCAGAGGACACAGAGGGGGCAGAGGACAGGGGGCAGAGGATGCAGAGGACAGGGGGCAGAGGACGCAGAGGACAGGGGGCAGAGGACGCAGAGGACAGGGGGCAGAGGACGCAGAGGACAGGGGGCAGAGGACGCAGAGGACAGGGGGCAGAGGACGCAGAGGACAGGGGGCAGAGGACGCAGAGGACAGGGGGCAGAGGACGCAGAGGACAGGGGGCAGAGGACAGGGGGCAGAGGACACAGAGGGGGCAGAGGACAGGGGGCAGAGGACACAGAGGGGCAGAGGACAGGGGCAGAGGACGCAGAGGACAGGGGGCAGAGGACGCAGAGGACAGGGTCAGAGGACGCAGAGGACAGGGGGCAGAGGACGCAGAGGACAGGGGGCAGAGGACGCAGAGGACAGGGGGCAGAGGACGCAGAGGACAGGGGGCAGAGGACGCAGAGGACAGGGGGCAGAGGACGCAGAGGACAGGGGGAAGAGGATGCAGAGGACAGGGGGAAGAGGACGCAGAGGACAGGGGGAAGAGGACACAGAGGGGGCAGAGGACGCAGAGGACAGGGGGCAGAGGACAGGGGGCAGAGGACACAGAGGGGGCAGAGGACGCAGAGGACAGGGGGCAGAGGATGCAGAGGACAGGGGGCAGAGGACGCAGAGGACAGGGGGCAGAGGACGCAGAGGACAGGGGGGAGAGGACGCAGAGGACAGGGGGCAGAGGACGCAGAGGACAGGGGGAAGAGGACACAGAGGGGGCAGAGGACGCAGAGGACAGGGGGCAGAGGACAGGGGGCAGAGGACAGGGGGCAGAGGACACAGAGGGGGCAGAGGACGCAGATGACAGGGGGCAGAGGACAGGGGGCAGAGGACAGGGGGCAGAGGACAGGGGACAGAGGGGGCAGAGGACGCAGAGGACGCAGAGGACAGGGGGCAGAGGACACAGAGGGGGCAGAGGACGCAGAGGACAGAGGGCAGAGGGGGCACACAGGCTGGAGGGCAGAGCAGCGTGTATGGCTGCAGACTTACCGGTGGCCGGGCGTCGGGTGTAGGAGAGGAGGGGCGGGCAGAGCTGCAGGAGAGGAAGTCCCGCCCTCCCTCCTTTCCAGGCACACGGCAGGGAGCACGGGTACCCCCAGGGTGTGTGTGGCCCTCCGAGGTGGCGGGCAATGGGCCCCCCTGCCCCCCCCGGTATGTAGGTACTGGCTGGAGGGCAGAGGGTGGAGGGGAGTGGCAGGAGGGCACACGGAACTTCCGAGATCGGAACGTTCCGTGTGTCGGTGACTGTAGCCGGGGGGCAGCCTGGCTACAGTGCACTGGATGAGCCTGGGCGACGACCATCACGGAAGTGGGCGTGGCCTCCTCCGGAAGTGGCCTTCAGGTTTTATATAATAGATTACTGGATACACGTCACAATGGCACTTTCACTTCTACAGTTTCATTTCTCTTTACTGCATACTTCAATACTATCCTCCACTTTCTCCTCGGCTGCTGGTGCACTGTTTTCTTCAGTTGCCAGGTTCCTCTGCTCTAGGGTTTGCAATTCCTAGAGGGTCCCTTTCTATCTAATACCCTCAGCGCCTTGTCTGTACTCCTCTGTCAAGAGACTGTTCAGGTGCTTGCCTCTGGCCACCCTACTCAAGCTTCTGCCCCAGATGTCCCAGGGGAAACTGCCCATAGGGAACAGGTTTGACTCCGTATAACACAGAATGTGGTGTCCTCACCAGCACTACTTAGCCTTCCCTCCACTCCTGTCATCAAACCCTACCTCACTTGTAATATAAGATGGCCGCTCACTCTAGCTATAGCTAATTTTAACTGTCACTTGCCCTGCACCCGGTTGACCTGCAACCTGTCCTACAAACATCCTATGCTACACCACTATGTCACTATAGAGGAACACTTTACATCACATGTTACATGGCAACATCATATTATGACAGTGTAGTCAGTGTCTTCAGGGGCAGGAATGTAGCGACCACCCCCTTACATATTTCTGCCAGTCAAATTAATGGGCATGCTGCAGTTTGCTTTATATAGTGTGCCCTACTAACAACACCAAACATATGTAACAAATCTGCGACATGGAAAAGCATGACTACAGATTACATATATTGCTATGTACTGGTGCAGACTAAAATACATTATTACAAGAACATTTGATATAGGCTTACAACATTTCTCCAGTAGCATGTGGACTTTTTGCCCGGGCAGTTGTTATGGGCACAAATGTGATGTTACCAGAAGTCACAAACATTGTATTGGGTGTTATGAGTCAAAGGACATTTGGGCACATAGCAGTGAGATATTAAATGTCCTCGGATGTTCCCTCTAGTACAGTAAATGGGTATAAAGTGCAGTCCTCATATCCAGCTATAAATGATAATCTATAAATTTCATCTCCAATCTATGCCTTATTACTTGAAAATTGTCTGGGACTTTTACATTGATTGGCTATGTTTAGGAAACGTCATCAATATGTGATCGGTGTAGGTATGATGCCCGGCACCCTTGCTGATCAGTTATTCTTGTGCCAGCTAATGGTGGAGGTGAGCATGCCACATTGGTCAATCATTGAATTTTTCATGGTCTGCGGTGCTGTTAACATGCTTTATTCAGGCTTGTGATTGGACACCACACTTTTTGCATTATGGCCACTTTACACACACCAACTTATCTGTCCAACTTCTGAACAACTTACTGGTTGCAGTGAAATCATGGACACATTGTTCCATTTGTACACAGCCACAAAATGGAGCAATGTGTACATGGTTTCACTGCAACCAGTAAGTTGTTCAGATGTTGGACAGATAAGTTGGTGTGTGTAAAGTGGTCCTTATATTTGCACTTGCAGAATTCTTTAGGGTACCTTCACACGCGGCAATATTGCTAGGCAATTTCACTGGCAATTTGCTGGCTGCAGTGAAATCATGGACACATTGTTACATTTGTTCACAGCAACAAAATAGAACAATGTGTCCATGATTTCACTGCAACCAGCAAATTGCCAGTGAAATTGCCTAGCAATATTGCTGCGTGTGAAGGACAGTTTTCTTTTTCTTCATTATTTGGCTTTTTTTGTCATATCTTTTGCATGCATTGCTTAATGTTATTTACATGAGCTGACTGCACTTACTCTGATCTTTAAAGAATTATTATCCTTTCTATTGTGTGTGTTTTGAAAAAATATACGAGCCATTTATATTATTCTAAGGATCATTCATACGGTTTCTTGTTTTCTATATTTCTATACTGAAGGGATGGACTGAAGTCTTATCATTTTCTATAAAAAATTTGCTTTTTAAGTGTTTTTATATGTTTTCGCATAATTGTGAATCAAGAAAATGTACCTATTTTAAGGTGATCCCTTTGATTGTGCACACTTCCTCTGTTTTTCCATAGTACCTAGTCTTGATATGTAAATGGTTGATCTCTTAGGGCCCCTTTACACGCCGCTACTGGAGGATGGATACAACCAGCTACTTCACGTGCACGAGCACGCACAAACGGTTACAAACGGTCAACGCACCATCTTTACACGCCGCCACAAGCTACGCTACGCTACGTTACATCTATCTCTGGATACACCGCCGGGTGCCATAAGTCACCTTCTGTAGCTCACCGTACCTCATTTACACACCGCTACAACAAGCTAATATGGGCGGACCTGCTGCAGCAGGGACAGCACATAGGCGTGCCACAATTGTGGATTACGAGACGTCCGTACGCTGATAGGACAAAGCAAGAAACCCATGATTGGCCAGGCATCGCAGGAGGCTGTTTAATACATGACGCTCGAGCAATTTTGTAGTGTGACTGGTCAGCTCCTTAAATATGCCGCCCTATGCAGCGACTACCAATCGTAATGCAGGAGCTTCCTCCAATGATCGCTGAAGGGGGGCGGTATCCCGAAGCCTGTGTCACGCCCCAGCTACATACCAGGTACATTGCCTGGTGTCGACACATCCCTTCTGTTGCTTCTTTACACGCCGATACAGCTCGCTACAATCGCCTGTGTAGCCACCTGTTTCCGGGCAGTGCTCGGAAACAGATGTATCTGTTGCCGGGTGTCTCCTACCGTCTTTACACGCCGCTACTACGGGGTATTTTGCCGCTACAAGCTACATTTGTAGCGTGTAGCTGGTTGTATCCATCCTCCAGTAGCGGCGTGTAAAGGTACCCTCATGGTACCTTTACACGCCGCTACAGAAGGTTAGAAACAACCGGGTGTCTCACGTGCACGTTCCAACGGTTGCTAACGGTACCCGATACCGCCTTTACACGCCGCTACAAAGTGCTCTACAGAAGGTTTAATCTATCTCTGGAGGCACCGCCGGGTGCCGCAGGTTACCTTCTGTAGAGCACCTTCCCTCATTTACTCGCCGCTACAGAAGGTAATATGGGAGGACCTGGTGCAGCAGGGACAACACATAGGCGTGCCAGAGTTGTGGATTACGAAACGCTCGTACGATGTTTGGACAATGCAATAGCATCATGATTGGCCAGGCAGCGCAGGAAGGCTGGCTAATACATGATGCTATTGCAATTGTATAGTGTGACTCGTCAGCTCCTTAAATATGCCGCCCTATGCAGCGACAACCAATCGTAACGCAGGAGCTTCCACCAATGATCGCTGAAGGGGGGCGGATTCCCGGAGGTTGTGTCACGCCCCAGGGAGTTAACTAGGTGATGAAAAAACCTTCCTGTACCTCATTTAGACGCCGCTACCATTGAGCAGTGCTCAAAAACAGGTGTCGACAGTGACGGGTGGCAACAACCTGATTTACACGCCGCTACCGCGGGTTGTTTTGACAGTGCAAGATACATTTGTCTCCGACACCCGGTTGTTTCTAACCTTCCGTAGCGGCGTGTAAAGGTACCATTACAACTTGGTGGTGTTCCCCATTTTGTCACACATAGGTGGAAGTGAGTAGTTGCAGAGCTGCACAGCACAACTCCATCAACTGTAAACTGTATATGTCGGTCCCACTGGGACGGGGGTACTCGGTACCGGACCGGTCTGCTGCTGGGGAAGTCACGGGTGGTCCTGGTCCGGACCGTGTCCCGGGCTCGGCAATAAAAAGGGGAATATTTACAGGGGATTGTCAGTCGTGACGCCACCCACTATATGCGGCCAGTGATGGGGCCGCCGCTGCTGCAGAACCTCCGGGGATGATGGAATAGCAGCTTAGATGTAATAGTTCCAGTGGGTAGAACTGTATTCCCCGGGGCAGTAAGGGTTAAGTCTATTGTGGAATGTTCAGTACACTTACTGTGCAGACGCTGCAGGGATCTCTCCTCAATGCTGGTGCTGACAGGCTGTGCTGTGGCTCTGCAGGTGGAGGGCTTTCTGTAATCCTGTATGGAGAGAATCGCTTTCATGCAGAGACACAAGGGAGGCAATCTCAGGGTTTTCCGTGTTTACTCTCAGTTCTTCAGACAGTTCACAAGTCAGTTACTGTTCTTACAAAGTTCAGTACAAGTACACGGGCACTCTCTCCCTCTCTCCGGGTTCCCTTTACTCTGCAGCCAGGTCTCTCTCTCTCTGTGACCCCTCACACAGTCTCTGTGTCCTTTCCGGGCTGTTTATGTTCTCTGGTTTACTTCGTTATGTGTGACACCGGACAGTATGGCGGTGACTCGGGCCCCTGTGGGTCCTCCTGTTTGTCACTAAGCTTCCTGTCCTTTGGGGTAGGGACCCTAACGTGAAGCTGTGGTCCCCCGTCGTGTTGTTTGGGGATTCCGGGTGAAACTACAGTCCCCTTTAGAGCCGACACTCTACTCAGCCCAGCCTCCAGCAGTCCTCGAGTGTGAGGCTCTACCAGTCTCCTTCCCTCTGCGTCTCTCAGTATCATAGGAGGGCTATCCGCCTGCAGTCGGTAGCTTCAGCTGTGTTCCTAGGGCCCGGGTATCACCGTCCCTCTCTCTCTCCTCACACTCCTGGTGGTATTGGCTTCAGACGTGCTTTCTCTCTCCTCCGGCTCACACTGGCTCGGTACAGATTCTGCGCTCTTAGACCTTACACTCGCAGGTCGTGTGAGCCTTCTGTCTGCTCAGCTTCACTCAGTCTTCTGTTGTTCTCTGGCCTGTGCTCCTCAGCTTCTGGTCTTTGCTGTTCAGCTCACTATGGCCTACTCTGGGTCTTTACAGCTCGGCACCCTGGGCCTACTGAACTCCTTCCTCCTCCCCTTCCTATTTCTACTGTCAAGTCACCTGACTACGTGTGTGCCCAACCCACTCCTCCAAATCCACCACCCCTCAATTGCCTAGAGTATTCCAATCTTAGGGCTGGATGCTACCATCTACTGCACGTGGGTTGTGTGGGCTGTGAGGGTGTTGTTGTGCAACAAGTGTCCTACCTGCCTGGCTGCAGTTCCCTTTGTGGCCTCCTGGACGCAGGGGTGCCACATATAGTGGCAGCAAATGGGCAGAGGACATCTAGCCCCTATTCAAATCAATAAGGGGAGCATGTGTGGAACCCAACCACAGCCATTATACTGGAGGAGCTGTACTGTGTAGCTATGCAACTGCACTGTTCCACCAGAAACAGCTGATTAGCAGGGTGCTGGGCAGTAGTGTAACTAGAGTCTGAAGGGTCCCGGTGCGAAATTTGGATCTGGGCCCCCCTTCCCCCACTGCGACCACATTGGTCAGATGTATGGACCCCATGTAACATTCTAAATCCTATATAGACTCACAAATTGACCCCTCTCCCCTTCATTATGTATTAATGTCCCTCATCCTGCTATTTATGGTCCTCCTCCTGGAATATGCCCTTATCCTGGAATATATCGTCTTCCATTATACTAAAATGCAGCCTCACAGCCCTCCATATAGTATAATGCAGCCTCACAGCAAACCATATAGTATAATACAGCCTCACAGCCCTTTCATATAGTATAATGCAGCCTCATAGCCCTCCATATAGTAAAATGCAGCCTCACAGCCCTCCATATAGTATAAAACAGCCTCACAGCCCTCCGTATAGTATAATGCAGCGTCACAGCCCTCAGATTATATAATGCAGTGTCACAGCCCTTCATATAATATTATTATTATTTATATAGCACCATTAGGTTCCATGGCGCTTTACATGAGGAAAAGGCAGACGAGAACAAGTACACTAAATGTGGACATTTAGGTCATACAGGTACAAGAAGGGATAGGATCCTGTCAGCGAGGGCTCACAGTCTACGAGTCTATAATGCAGTGTCACCGCCTTTCATATAGTATAACGCAATAATATAGCCTCATAGCCCTGCATGTAGCATACATTCTCCCCAGAAAGACACACTGCCCCCTGTACCACCTGCCCCACTAACCCAGTCACACTACCCTCTTTACAGCCCTCCCCCCACCCACACATCACTGAACACACCAGTCCCACTGTACAGCCCCCACACACCCAGTCACACTGCCTCTGTACAGCCCCCCATACACAAAGACACACTGCTCAATGTACAGCCCCCCACACTCACACAGACAGACACACTGCCCCCTGTACAGCCCCCCCGACATACACACACAGACAGGCACAGACAGACACCCAGCCGCATGTACAGCCCTCCCCCCACACCACAGACACACACACTCCCTCCCCCTTCCTCTCTCCCTCTCCAGAAGCTGTGAGATGGCCCTTCAGCTCACACTCACGCTCCCACTGGCAGCTCCATCCTCAGCACGCAGCGCCTGCAGGAGTTTTAAAGTTACAGTGCCTGCCTTGATCAGCTGCCTGGGGACCGGTCCGGCAGACCGCTGCACAGTGACATGGATGTGCGTCTTCAGGGACGCACGTCCATGTAAAGCAGGTGCAGGGGTTGCACGGGTTAGCGGGCGCCAGATCCCTGTACCTCTGGGCCCTGTCGCACTTGCGAACCCTCCGACCGTGGTTGTTACGCCACTGACAGGGGGATATATACAGTGTACAGGAGGATCGGGAATCTATATATACAGTGTACAGGGTGACCGGGGAGATATATATATATATATATATATATATATATATATACAGCATACAGGAGGACCGGGGATATATATACATTATATACAGTGTACAGGGGGATATATGCAATATATATACACAATGTACAGGGGGACCGGGGATATATATAAGTGTATAGGGGGAACGGGCTATATATACAGTTTACAGGAGGACTGGGGATATACTGTATATACAGTTTACAGGGGACTGGGGATATATATATACAGTGTAAAGGGGACAGGGACACACACACAAACTCAGGGACACCCACACAGAGACACATACACACTCAGGGACACATACACACACTCAGGGACACACATACACACACTCTGGGACACAGACACTCAGGGACACATACACACACAAGGACACACACACAGGGATACACACAGACACAGGGACACTTCTCACCGGTCCACGGCGCCGCAGGTGTCCCAATGCCACCAATGCATGTAGGATGGCACCGCTCTCATCTCCCTGCCCCGGATGCCATAAGTGTATGCTGCTGCTGTCCTGGCCAATCACAGGCCACAAGCCACCTGGGCAGCCAATCACAGGCCAGAAGCTGACATCCTATGCAGCTGCCATCCAAAGCGCTCAAGCTGGTTGTGGGTTACACAACCTGAAAAGGTGAGTGTGACCCTTGACAACCTTTGTGAATTGTGTCTCAAGTGATAAGGCACCATCGCACCTCGTGTGTCTCCTTTTTTGTAGAATCATATGCTGACTGGCCTGTGATTGGCCGCTGGGCCTGTGATTGGCCAGGACAGCTGCGGGGGTCAGGGAGAATAGAACTGTGCTGGACTTTATGCATCCAGAGGCTGTGATAAGCTGCCTGGGGACATGGATGTGCGTCCTCAGGGACGCACATCCATGTAAAGCAGGGCTTGCAGGAGTCGTTTGGGCGCCACGCCCCTGTACCTCCGGGCCGGTCACACTTGCGACCCCTGCGACTGCTGCTGTTACGCTACTGGTACTGGGTGTGACATTCCAGCTGATCAGATATTTATGACCTACTCCTCTGATCCAGTTACAGGTGCGTGTACATATAACCCAAGTGAATCTATGCCTTTATTAAACAACGGATGATTTCACTGCCTTGCTTCACAGCTTCTTTATGAGTCTAACATTTCCTTAAACTGGTTGATTAACATATGTAATCGGTTTGAGCATATCAAATGGTTTCCTTTTTATATGAACTTGAATGACTGACATAACAATATTGTTACAGAAATGTTCACACTATAAAAAATCTTGTGGCAGACCCATTGTAAATAAAAACATTAAAGAACCTGTCATCTGCTTCAAGCTGGCTGAACCACGGCCACCATGAGTCAGACACCGGCTATGTTCTTACTGCCATACATAGTTTACTTTAAAACGTTGTGCCGTTGCAGAGACAACATACTAATATTTGGCCAGAAATCATATACCGTACGTCTATGATGAGTAATCAAAGATGCCATCAAGGGCTACTTCTCCCCACTCCACTTGACTGACAGGTCTGTACCTATACAGACAGGGAGCAGGGCACGGAGAAGCTTCTCGGAGTCTTCTTCTTGGACTAGTCATCTGGGACCCATATTCCCCGGATGGAATGCACACTAAGATTTTTAGGAGTCCATTGCATTGTTCAGCTCTTTGGTGCAGTGATTAAAGCAGGGATTACGTATTATGGAATGTTTTTAGCCGTGATATTACTATTGTTGTTTAATAAATCATAGAAGTATTAATAACTGTCTGGTATCAAATATGTAAGTTATGAAATGACAGCTGAAGATTATGGGTTTGCCGTGGCTAATGCCAGTCATGGAAGGGAACTTTCCTAACTTTATAAATGACAACGTCACCTCCTATAAATGTGGAGTGATGCTGAAACATTTCAGTAAACACATAGTCTAGGAGGGGTTTAAATGATGTAGACATTGTCTGTATGAACTTCTAGCTTAATACTTTATGAAAGATAAGTCAACAGAATCTGGATCCTCACGAGTCTTTTGGTTAGTATGCACCTGCATTTCCATTAGGCCATATGGACATCATTCAGGAGGGCTTTATGCTTGCAAGAACTCTAAAGGTGCCGTCACACCTTGCGACGGCGCTGTAGATGTCGGCGGCGACTGGCGGGGGCGCGCATGTTTTTGGTGCCCCGCCAGCATCGCCGTCCCCTATTTACATGGGGTGACACCTACAGCGCCGGCGATCTGACAGGCGGCATCGCCGCTGAGGTTTCTCAAAACCTCAGTGGCGATGCAGGACAATGGGAGCCTATGGCTCCCATCGCCTGTCAGCTCGCCGCGGTCGGTTACATGGGGCGATGTGTACACATCGCCCCAGATCGGTCCCTGGTTTCAGAGCACTGCTCTGAAACCAGGCGACCTCCCGGCGCCACATGCCCCTTTACATGAGGACGTGGGGCGATGTCCCGCCGATAGGCCACGCCATGTCCTAGTGACGGGGCCTTAAGGCTTACATTCAGACCCAACCTTTTAATATGTTTTCTTGAGGATTCGCTTTTCAGCTGCAAAACTGGATCAGCTTTTCTAAAGAAACACATTAAAAAATGGATGACCCGTTTTTGATCCGCTTTTTATGCGTTTTTTGATGATCTGCTTTTTAAGCCCATAGACAATGGTTTCAATGGAAAAGGGATCAGAAAAATGCCACACAAATTGACATAGGCCCAGTTCACATCTATGCGCCCTTGCGTTTGCCTGCCCTGTGCTGCAGTGCAAGGCAGGTGCCTTCACAGCCCAGTGCAGGCAAGCACATAGGCACATAGATGCAGAGTCCTTGCATCACGCCGCCATTACCTGCTATGGGCGAGTGCAGCTGACCGCAGGAGCCCAAAACCCAGAAGCGCAAGTGTGACAGCTTGTTTGCTCATTTTTTTTAGTATCCATTTTTCACCAAAAAAACTGACCACTGCAAAAGGTTGTGTCTGAATGACAAATCTTGAAAATTGACATGGCTGGGAATCTCAGAAATTGATCTGTTCACTGCAAAAGCAGATCCTCACAAAATGGATCAAAAAAGTTGTGTCTGAATGTAGCCTAAGAATTACTGTAGAAGCTAATGTTAAGATGAAGTTGAAACTCTAAAGTGAAAAGCTAAAAATCTCAATATAAAAAGACTACATTTTAGCGATGCTCACATTTATTTTATATGGACACTGTATTTCAACAAACTCTGTGTAAACCAATAGAATAAGCAGTGATACTGCTTTTGGTACATGTTTTATCTCAGCCTGGAGCTGGATTCACAGCTACCCTAGTACTGTGTATAATGTATTGAGTGCTGCAGGATGAAGCATTTTTAATTTTTTTTTTCTTCACTGTTTTATTCAAATTTTTCATTTTTTTTCATTTGGCATTATTGTATGAGAGCAAATTTTTTGTGGGATGAGTTGTACTTTTAGTGGCATAATTTTGGGTTCCATATACCGGTACCTTGTTAATTAATATTTATTAACTCTTTATTTAAAGGCATAGAAAAACACATCAACATAACCATTGTTTTTTTTTATTTTGTTTCCATTTGTTTCATTTTGTGTCCATTTGTTTACATGGTTGTTGCATTGGGATCCCAGCTTTATGTAATAGAAAGCTCCTGGTGCACATGGCATTGGCTCCGTCCTCGAGCTGTAGATGTGTGGTAAATAGCATTTCACAACAACATATATATAGTCAAACCAGAATCTCAATTTACAGACACAGTGCTTCAGTGTATTGTCCTCGTCAGTGCAAAGTATGAGATCTGATGTGGCTAAAAGGCCCAGTTGCACACACACATAATTGTGCAGAGATTATTCACAGATCTCTGGTTGCAGTGAAAACATGGACACATTGTTCCATTTTGTGGCTGTGTACAAATGGAACAATGTGTCCATGATTTCACTGCAACCAGAGATCTGCGAACAATCTCTGCACAATTATCTATGTGTGTGTAAGATTTGGATCTAAGGCCGGCTTCACACCATGGCCAGATCCGATACGGGGCAGTCCGGTGTAAACCGGACAGCCCCAGACCAGATTTTGGCCTCATACTATGCTACGGGCCGGATGGAGCCGGATGGCAGCTCTCTGCCATCCGGTTTCCATGTGTCCAGGAGAATCTGGGAGGAATCAGATTTTTCTCCCGGACACAAAAACGGAGCATGCACCATTTTTGTCTCCAGGGGAAAAAAAGCTGATCTTCCCGGATGCTCCCGGTCCGGAATGATCCGAATCCCCCTAAAATGGGGGTCTATGGCGCCGGATCGCATTGGAGCGGCACCCAGCAGCCGGACACCGGGCGCTGAAGCTCAGCGCCGCTTGGCGCTGAACTTCAGCACCACGGAGCTGACCCCTGCTGACAGTTCAGGAGCCTGTATTATCAGCAGCTGCGGCTGCAAATTAGGCATCCGGCTGCACACCGGACCAGACGGCATATTTGGCAACTTACTGGTTACAGTGAAATCATGGACACATTGTTCTATCTTGTTGCTGTGTACAAATGGAACAATCTGTCCATGATTTCACTGCAACCAGTAAGTTGCCAGTGAAATTCCTAGAAAAGTTGCTGTGTGTAAAGGTACCTTAAAGGTACCTTTACACGCCGCTACAACAAGGTGGAAACATCCGGGTGCTTCACGTGCACGAGCACGCACCAACGGTTACAAACGGTACCCGATACAGCCTTGACACGCCACTACAAGGTGCTTTACATAAGGTTGAATCTATCTCTGGATGCACTGCCGGGTGCCTAAAGTTACCTTCTGTAGAGCACCTTACCTCATTTACACGCCGTAACAGAAGGTAATATGGGAGGACCTGGTGCAGCAGTGACAACACATAGGCGTGCCAGAATTGTGGATTACGAGAAGTTCGTACGCTGATAGGACAATGCAATAGCATCATGATTGGCCAGCCAGCGCAGGAGGCTGACTAATACATGACGCTCGAGCAATTGTGTAGTGTGACTGGTCAGCTCATTAAACATGCCGCCCTACGCAGCGACAACCAATCACAATGCAGGAGCTTCCACAAATGATCGCTGAAGGGGGGTGGTTTCACGGAGGCTGTGTCACGATGAATAAACCTTACCCTACCGTATTTACACGCCGTTACCATCGGGTTGAAATCAACCTGTTTTAGAGCACTGCTCTGAAACAGGTGCTGCAAGTGACGGGTGGCAACAACCGCCTTCACACGCGCTATCTCGGGTTGATTTGACGGTGCAAGATACATTTGTCTCATAAACCCGGTTGTTTCCACCTGGCTGTAGCGGCGTGTAAAGGTACCTTTACGGTACCTTTAGGGCTTCTTTTGTCTTGGGCTACTTCACACCACGGATTTTTGCTGTCAGGCTGTGTCCGGTGTTTTGCTGGATGCAACGGACACAGCCTGACAGCTCTGGACAGAACTGTTTTCTGCCTGAATAGGCAGTGTGCGGGCTGCTGCCGCTGTTCTGTCCTGAAATTTCAGGATCACGGCTTGCAGGAAATTTCTTCCGGGAGCTCTCCAGGTACTGAAGTCCAGCACTCGGTCCGATTTTCTGTCGGATCCGGCATGATCCAGCGCCCATAGACTCCCATGTTAGGGGGCGCTGGATCACACCTGATCTGGGAGATCCGGAAGGATCCGATTTTATCAGATTTTTTCCTCGGACACAAAAATGCTGCAAGCTGCGATTTTATGTCCAGGGAAAGAAAACAAATTCTGCTTGATCCTCCCTGACAGCAGGAAACCGGATGGCAAATCATTGCCATCCGGCCCCATCCGGCACCATAGGAATACTATGGGGCCAACACCGGACAGCCCCGGATCCCTAAGACTGTGGTGTGAAGCCGGTCTAACATTTTACTTAGGGCCACGTCACACACACAGATCTCTGTGCAGATATTGTCTGCAGATCTCTGGTTGGAGTGAAATCATGGACACATTGTTCCATTTTGTGGCTGTGTACAAATGGATCAATGTGTCCATGATTTCACTGCAACCAGAGATCTGCGAACAATATCTGCACAGATATCTGTGTGTGTGACGTGTCCCTTAGGCTGATTTCACACTACTGTTTGTTTGAATCTGGGCTCATCTGTGTGAAACCATTGCTATGTACAACATTGTCCCTTAGATGAGCACCAGCTGCTGATCTCCTGATGGTAGCCGGAGTTCCTCACCCACCGCACGGAGGTCAGCATCGACACAGCTGTGAGATGAGCGGCACGAGTGATTCAGCGGAGATACAGCGCCGCTCACCACGGCGACGTATCAGCAAAGTGGTGCCTGATCGAAAGCACGCATTGCTGATCGCGGTGACCAATCAGCAAAGCCGCTCGCTCCTTGGCGGGAGGTTTGAATCCCACGCCACTCAGCCAATCAGTGGCCAGGGACTCAAATCTCCCGCCAAGGCGCGAGGCGCTTCGCTGATTGGTGGCCGTGGTGAGCGGCCACCAATTAGTGAAGCGGCGCCTGGACAAACGCGTGTATCACTGATTGGTTGCCACGGATCGCGGCGACCAATCCGCAAAGCGGCTCGCGCCTTGGCGGGAGATTTGAATCCCGCAGCGCAGGATTCAAATCTTCCGCAAGCCGTGCGCTGCTTCAGTGGTTAGCACTGTATGGTGGCTCAGTGGTTAGCCCTTTATATGGTGACTCAGTGGTTAGCACTGTATATGGTGGCTCAGTGTTTAGGTGGTTCAGTGGTTAGCACGGAATGGTGGCTCAGTGAATAGCACTGTACGGTGGCTCTGTGGTAAGAACTATGCGGTGGCTCAGTGGTTAGCACTGTATACTGTGGCTCAGTAGTTAGCACTGTATATGGTGGCTCAGTGGTTAGCAATGTATGGTAGCTCCATGGTTAGAACTGTGCGGTGGCTCAGGGGTTAGAACTCATTCGGTGGTTCAGTGGTTAGCACTGTGCGGTGGCTCAGTGCTTAATACTGTATATGGCGGCTCAGTGGTTAGCACTGTATATGGTGGCTCAGTGGTTAGCCCTGTATGGTGGCTCAGTGGTTAGCACTGTATATGGTGGCTCAGTGGTTAGCACTGTATGGTGGCTCAGTGGTTAGCACTGTACAGTGGCTCAGTAGTCAGCACTGTATGGTGGCTCAGTGGTCTGCACTCTACAGTAGCTCAGTGGTTAGCATTGTATTGTGGCTCAGTGGTTAGAACTGTATGTGGTGGCTCAGTGGTTAGCAATGTACAGTGGCTCCATGCTTAGCACTGTATGGTGGCTCAGTGGTTAGCACTCTGCAGTGGCTCAGTTGTTAGCACTGCATATGGTGGCTCAGTGGTCTGCACTCTACAGTAGCTCAATGGTTAGCACTTTATGGTGGCTCAGTGGTTAGCCCTGTATATGGTGGCTCAGTGGTTAGCAATGTACGGGGGCTCTGTGGTTAGCAATGTACGGTAGTTCAGTGGTTAGAACTGTGTGGTGTTTCAGTGGTTAGAACTGTGGGGTGGCTCAGTCATTAGCACTGTGCAGTGGCTCAGTGGTTAGCACTGTATATGGTGGCTAAGTGGTTAGCATGGTACAGTGGCTCAGTAGTCAACACTGTATGGTGGCGTGGCTCAGTGCTCTGCACTCTACAGTAGCTTAGTGGTTAGCACTGTATGGTGGCTCAGTGGTGAGCATTGTATGGTGGCTCAGTGATGGAGGCAGGCACACGGGAGCCAGAAAACACAGAGGAGGCAGGGGCACAGGGTAGGCAGAAGACACAGGGGACGCAGAAGCCACAAGGGAGGCAGAATGCAGAGGGGAGGCAGAGGCACAGGGGAGGCAGAGTCATGGGGAGAGACAGCTCGCACAGGGAGAGACAGTGCACACAGAGGCTGAGAGCACACAGAGTGGAGAGAAAGGCACAAGTAAGACAGAGCGCACAGGTGAAGAGACAGCATAGATAGGAGAGAGCGCAAGGGGACACAGGCACAAAGACTGCACTCCCGATGCAATAGCATCGGGCCTATTTCTAATGATTAATAAATGTCAGTATGTTGGAGAGATAAAAGTTGTATCTCAATGAGGATAGTGCAGTGCAAATAATATACATACCACTTGAATAAATAAGGGAAAAATACCTGATCACTGTGAGGACTGATGGTGTACGACGTCTTACCAGAAACACATTTCATTCGGGGTATAGGTTCACTGAAATGCACATCGGAGTGGGTATCGCACACCATAAGTCCTCACAGTGATTTGGTATTTTTCCCTTATTAATTCATGTGGCATGTAATTTCTTTGAGTTGCACTATTCTCATTATAACTTTTATTTCTCCAACATAATGAAATGTATTAATCATGATTATTGCTAGATCGCATACTACTACATACTTGCTACTACTTTACTATTTACACAATGCTGTCCCTTAGCAGACTGCTCAGCCTCCATGCTGACTCTTAGGCCAGCTGCACACCGCAGTATAAGGGATCCGGGGCTGTCCGGTGTGAACCAGACAGCTGCAGATCCGATTTTGGCCCCATAGTATTCCTATGGGACCGGATGGCAGTGATTTGCCATCCGGTTCTCTGCTGTCAGGGAGGATCTGGGAGAATTAGTTTTTTTCCCTGGGCACAAAATCACATCTTGCAGTGTTTTTGTGTCCGGGCAAAAATCTGACAAAATTGGATCCACCCATATTTGGTGTGATCCAGCGCCCCCTAACATGGGAGGCTATGGCGCCGGATTGCACTGGATCCGACAGAAAATCGGATCCGGCTGCCGGACACCGGGTGCTGAAGTTCAGCGGCGGCCAGCACTGACCCTCAGCACCTTGAGAGCTCCCAGCAGAAATTTCAGAACCACGGCTAGTTCTACGCAAGCCGCCATCCTGAATTTTCAGGACTGGACAGCAGCAGCAGCTGCAGAGTCCTGATTCTGGCAGAAAACAGGACCGGAGGGCATATTAACCCTCCAGTTCTGTTTTCTCCGGGGCTGTCAGGCTGTGCCCGGTACATCCAGCAAAACACCGGACACAGACTGTCACCACAAAAACGTGGTGTGAAGCCAGCCTCACAGTCTTCATTCAAGCAGACTCAGTGTCCCAGCTGCCACCTGAAGCTATCTCGCAGAGAGACATTCCCTTTCTCTTAGCCTCCATTCACATAAACTCTTTGTCTCTACTGCCACATTCAACTGCCTCTCAGAGATTCACTCTCTTTGCTGTCTCTATTCAGGCAGACTCTGTGTCAGAACTACCCCATGCACTTCCCTCATAGAGAGAGAACTCCCTCTCTATGAGTAGCCTCTTCAGGTGAACACATGCCTAGTTCAAAACTCAACACTTGAGGTGCATTCCCATTCAATACATGTAGAGCAAGGATTTTACTCTCACCCCCCTGTCATTGCTATATACCTTCAGAGTTAAATCCTAACTCTCACCACCCTAATTTTGCTACACACCTGCAGAGCAAGGATTTAACCCTCACCACCCTGATTTTGCTACATACCTGCAGAGCAAGGATTTAACCCTCACCACCCTGATTTTGCTACATACCTGCAGATCTAGGATTTAACCCTCACCACCCTAACTTTGCTACATACCTGCAGAGCTAGGATTTAACCCTCACCACCCTAATTTTACTACACACCTGCAAAGCAAGGATTTAACCCTCACCACCCTGATTTTGCTACATACCTGCAGATCTAGGATTTAACCCTCACCACCCTAACTTTGCTACATACCTGCAGAGCTAGGATTTAACTCTCACCACCCTAATTTTACTACACACCTGCAAAGCAAGGATTTAACCCTCACCACCCTGATTTTGCTACATACCTGCAGAGATAGGATTTAACCCTCACCACCCTGGTTTAGCTTCATCAGACATAATGAACTAACCTCACTTGGTCACTGAGGATGGTGGAATGTGGAAACAGGTGATTTGCACCACATAAAGCAGATTCTTTAAATCCTGAGTATTAACACCATGACCCAAGCGATAATATACTTATCTTCAGAAGAGGAAGAATATGTGGCAAAATAATTATTTTGCAACTTGATATTCATCATACTTAATGTGGGATGGCAGAAAAATCTTAATCATCTCTTGCATATTCCACACATGGTTGTTCCATGCTCCCTAGTGATAAGGCATATTTATTACTATGTGTAAAGCACTGTAGAAAATCATTCTAGCGCATTCTAGCAGTCAGACCTTCTAGAGTTCTCTAGGACTGCTCAAATACCTTTTGATCATTTTTAATTGCACTTTTTGGAAGCTGGAATGAACAAACAACAAAGAAAACAATGTTTCTAAATTTTTTTATTTGATTTGTTTTGATTTTTAAAACGGTCCATATACATTGCCGTATCAGTGGCACATACTTTTTCTTATTGATGTGATATTATGTGAGATGTGTACAATATAATTGAAAACATCATAGCTCTATCAGCAGTTATTTTTTACTGCTTGTTATATGTACACCAATACTTTTCCACACTGTGCAGGACCGGAAATGATGCGCTGCCGTCACGTCATATCCGGAAGGAGGAGCCTTGAATTTTGAATCGGGACCGTGCTTCAGAATGATACCATCTAAAACACCTTTGTCTGCATATAGTTGGCATTTACAGTGTGCTGTTGTCATTTTTCTTTCTATACATTTTCCTGTGTTATAGCTCTGCACCTGTGCTGAAATTTTCTAGAAAGTGCTGTTCTTTTTCTTTTTTCAAGTATATATGGAGCCATGGGCTTCATTGCTGGACTCCACGGTCTTCCCTTCCCATTAAGCCACGGAGCTATGATACACACACAAACACTCATCTTTATATATATTATATATATATACAGTATATATATATATATATATATAAACACACTACCGTTCAAAAGTTTGGGGTCACCCAGACAATTTTGCATTTTCCATGAAAACTCATACTTTTATTTATCAAACGAGTTGCAAAATTAATAGAAAATATAGTGCAGACATTGACAAGGTTTGAAATAATGATTTTTATTTGATATAATAATTTTCTCCTTAAAACTTTCCTTTCAGCAAATAATGCTCCCTTTGCAGCAATTGCAGCATTGCAGACCTTTGGCGGGTACTATTTAATGAAGCTGCCAGATGAGGAGCTGTGATTTCTCAAACTAGAGACTATAATGTACTTGTCTTGTTACTCAGTTGTGCAGCGGGGCCTCCCACTTCTCTTTCTACTCTGGTTAGAGCCTGTTTGTGCTCTCCTCTGAAGGGAGTAGTACACACCGTTGTAGGAAATCTTCAGTTTCTTTGCAATTTCTCACATGGAATAGCCTTCATTTCTAAGAACAAGAATAGACTGTCGAGTTTAGATAAGTATGGTCTGCTACACTGTTACTGGTGCTCAGATGAAAAAGCAGAATAGTCTATGAAAAAATCTTCAGCCCTCAAATTTTCCAAATTAATGTCTTTTATTAATGACAATTATAACAGATAGCCTTCAAATCAACGTTTCGATCTCTCTTGACCTTTTTCTTAGACAAGAATATCTACAGTACATGAAAGGTGAACATAACAAAAATTTATATACAAAGAAAACATCATGTTACACAGGAATTTATTCATCACACATGTTATATATAGACAATGTCTCATCTTGTTAGAAACATATGGGGAATATTTCCCATACCATGGCTAAAGCAAACAATAGGTCATTGGGCCTCAATTACAAAATAATGTGATTACCTGGAACGAGGTAGTAAATAATGAGGTTCTCGATGTATAGGGCAGATTTATATAGTGACAACCCTGAGTAAAGACTGTGAAAAATAGAGTGACATGTAGGAAATACTGTAAGTAAGGCTAGGGTCACATTTGCGGCATGGCACTGCGGATCCTGATCCAGATTTGAGCAGTAAAAGTGCTGCCGCCGGGATAAGCAAACTGTTTAATGCTGTAAAAAAAGCTTTACCGTATATACTCGTGTATAAGCCGACCCGTGTATAAGCCGACCCCCTACTTTTGCCCCCAAAACCTGGGAAAATCTATTGACTCGTGTATAAGCCGAGGGTGGACCCCAGCACAGGTATACAGCCCCCAGCAGTGTGGTATACAGCAGCCCCAGAGATATATACAGCAGCCTCAGTGGTAGTATACAGCAGCAGCCCCAGTGGTATATACAGCCCCAGTGGTAGTATACACGCAGCCCCAGTAGTATATACAGCCCCAGTGGTATATACAGCCCCAGTGGTAGTATACACGCAGCCCCAGTAGTATATACAGCCCCAGTGTTATATACAGCCCCAGAGGTAGTATACAGCAGCCCCAGTAGTATATACAGCCCCAGTGGTATATACAGCCCCAGAGGTAGTATACAGCAGCCCCAGTAGTATATACAGTCCCAGTGGTATATACAGCCCCAGTGGTATATACAGCCCCAGAGGTAGTATACAGCAGCCCCAGTAGTATATACAGCCCCAGTGGTATATACAGCCCCAGAGGTAGTATACAGCAGCCCCAGTAGTATATACAGCCCCAGTGGTATATACAGCCCCAGAGGTAGTATACAGCAGCCCCAGTAGTATATACAGCCCCAGTGGTATATACAGCCCCAGAGGTAGTATACAGCAGCCCCAGTAGTATATACAGTCCCAGTGGTATATACAGCCCCAGAGGTAGTATACAGCAGCCCCAGTAGTATATACAGCCCCAGTAGTATATACAGCCCCAGTGGTAGTATACAGGGCCCCAGCAGGGCCCCCCTCATAGTTTGGCGCACCCACCTCACATGATGGCCCCCCCCGCATGCAGCGCTGCGCATATACATTACCAGGATATCAGCTGTCACCCTCCGGTGGCGGATTGCGGCTCCTGGGCTCCGGGCTCCATCTTCCTCTGTCTTCCTGCTTTGTGGCCGCCGGGCTCATCGCACTGACGTCATCGCGACGCCGGCTGGTCACGTGACAAGCAGGAAGACAGAGGAAGATGGAGCCCGGAGCCGCGATCCGCCACCGGAGGGTGACAGCTGATATCCTGGTAATGTATATGCGCAGCGCTGTATGCGGGGGGGGGCCATCATGTGAGGTGGGGCGCCAAACTTTGAGGGGGGCCTGTATACTGGTATGACTCGTGTATAAGCCGAGGGGGGTACTTTTCAGCCCAATTTTTGGGCTGAAAAACTCGGCTTATACGCGAGTATATACGGTAATATTCCTAATAATTGTGCCCATCATGTCTCTAGGGGGTGCCCACCCCCCTTAGAGACATGCTACCTACTCAGGTGGGCATATAATGTGTTAATATTGCTTGTACAGTAAGCCGGCTCCTGTCGGCTCTGTACAATTTTGTGAATGAAGCCGCGGCTCTACTGACAGTGTTGCGCATACTATACGTAATGTACGTATAGTATGTGCCGCTGTCTGAGGTCCTGAAGGCTTTTACAGTAGATCTATGGCGGTGTTGATTTGAAGGCTATCTATTATAATTGTCATTACTAAAAGACATTCATTTGGAAAATTTGAGTGCCGAAGATTTTTTCGTAGACTAGACTGTCAAGTTTCAAATGAAAGTTCTCTTTTTCTAGCCATTTTGAGAGTTTCATAGAACAAACAAATGTAATGCTCCAGATTCTCAACCTCCTTTTCAAAGGAAGATCAATTTTGTAGCTTCTCTAATCAGCCAAAGTGTTTTCAGCTGTGCTAACAAACTTGTGCAAGGGTTTTCTAGGATTTTCTAAACATCCATTAGACTTCTTACCCAGTTAGCAAACACAATGTACCATTAAAACACAGGAGTGGTGGTTGCTGGAAATGGGCCTCTATGTACCTATGTACTGTAGATGTTGCATTAAAAAACAGATATTTGCAGCTAGAATAGTCATTTACCACATTAGCAATGTATAGAGTGTATTTCTGATTCATTTAATACCGTGTATACAGAGGAACGGGTGGATAGATGTCAGCGCTGCTAGGTGAGATATAGATGTCCAAGTCGGTCCAAGTCATTCAAAAGATTTTATTAGCCTCAATGTGTTTCATGCACAGCTTGTGCACTTCATGAGGAGCTTTTATCTCTTGATCAAGTACACAAGTTATTAGCCTCAACGTGTTTCATGCACAGCTTGTGCTCTTCATCAGGAGAATTTATCTCTTGATGAAGTGCACAAGTTGTGCACGAAACACCTTGAGGTTAATAAAATCTTTTGAATGACGTGGACCGGCTTGGACATCTATATCTCAACTAGCAGAGCGGACATCTATTCACCTGTTTCCCTGTATACACGTGGTTAATCTCGCCTTGGGTAGCTCGCAGCAGCTTGGTGCTTATAAATGGTTGTGTCTAATACAACCCATTATGGTGAGTGGTTTCCACGATAACTGGGGAACAATTTGAAAAAAAAATTCTGTTGAGTTAGGTTTTTGAGCTGATTTATACTACAATTGGCATGCTGATTCCAAAAATGTAGTCAGTTTTTTTCTAGCACGTCCAGTTTTTCCTCCACAACTTACCTGCCAGAGAAGCACAATTGCACTGATATCTGTAATAAGACTTGTTATCTGATTACAATTCGACTCATATAGAGCTACATGGCAACTTGTAAGAGTAGTCACAACTGAGACAGTGTGGTGAGAGGTGTGTGCAGCTCCCAATACGTCATAATTATCAATATCTTGAAAAAAAACACTTTTTAGGTACAGTAGTTTACATATTTTTGAGAAGACAAAAATCCTATAGTTCAAAAACTTGACGTGATAGAGAAAAACTGAGCTCATTTCTGGATTCAGCATGCAAAAATTCATTAAAAACAGTTGTCTGACCTAACTCCTAAAAAATTGTGTTCCCCAGTG
The DNA here is from genome assembly GCA_033576535.1 of Allobates femoralis. Taxonomy (NCBI): domain Eukaryota; kingdom Metazoa; phylum Chordata; class Amphibia; order Anura; family Aromobatidae; genus Allobates; species Allobates femoralis. The sequence continues at coordinate 137,426,904 of JARQOC010000006.1, forward strand.
TAATTCACCGACAGGTTGCCGTTGATAAGACCCTATTTGCGCTTGTCTCTCCTTTTCTAGTGTACTGCTGATTTATTTAATATTAGCATCATTGAAAAAAAAATGTGCTTTTCTTTCACAAATAAGGAAAATTCTAAATGACCCCAAACTTTTGAATGGTAGTGTATATCTATATATCTATATATCTAATATATAAAGCTGAATGTGTCTATGTGTGTATGTGTGTGTGTATGTGTGTATATCCGGGATTGGCATCTACACCGTCGCAGCTACAGCCGCAAAATTTTGCAGAGTCACACGTCTGGACCCCGGGAGCGTCATAGGCTATGTTGTGAGGCGAAATTTTAACCCTGCGCGTTCCAGTTCACCAAACAATTTTGCCCCTATCTACCTAATGGGAAAAAAGGGAAAGGAAACGTGTGGGAGGAAAATCGACAGCTGTCAGCTATAGAGACAAAATTTTGCACAGTCACACGTCTGGACCCCGGGAGCGTCATAGGCTATGTTGTGAGGCGAAATTTTAACCCTGCGCATTCCAATTCTCCAAACAATTTTGCCCCTATCTACATAATGGGGAAAAAGTGACAGTTACCAGTTGACAGTTGTGAATGAGAGGGGCTTAATGATAGCGCCAAAGACTAACAGCATATACCAGCATATAGTCACTAAGGTGCGGCCCCAACATGAGATATTCACCACACACAGGGATATGTATACACACCACACGCACACAAAGAGTAACAGCAAGTGTATAGTCGCTAAAATGCAGCCCCAACATTGGATACTCACCACGCACCCGAACAAACACACACCACAAAGACACACACACACCCCCAAGGGGACACACACACTCTATAGCGACACATGCACTCACCACACAGGGACACACACACACCACAAAGAGAGACACACACACCACACAGACCCCCCCCACAGGGACACACACGCATAGCCACGCTATAGGGACACATGCACTCACCACACAGGGACACACACACACCACAAAGAGACACACACACACCACACAGACCCCCACCCACAGGGACACACACGCATAGCCACCCTATAGGGACACATGCACTCACCCCACAGGGACACACACCACAAAGAGACACACACACACCACACAGACCCCCCCACAGGGACACACACACATACACACCCTATAGGGACACATGCACTCACCCCTCAGGGACACACACACACCACAAAGGGACACACAACACAGAGACACACACACCCCACACAGACACCCCCCACAGGGACACACACACACATACCCTATAGGGACACATGCACTCACCCCACAGGGACGCAGACCACAAAGAGACACACACAACACAGATACACACACACACCACAGGGGCACACACACATACACACCCTATAGGGGCACATGCACTTACCCCACAGGGACACACACACACCACAAAGAGACACACACAACAGAGACACACACCACACAGACCCCATCCCACAGGGACACACACATACACACCCCAGGGACACACACACCACACAGACAGACACAGATGTGCACAAATCACCTCACACAACTCGCCTCATACGTGTGCTATCTTTATTTTCCGAACATAAACATCTGATTAAAAACAGCCAATGTGCAACACATGTGCCATATAGGGAATTAAGGCGGATGTCAGTTACATGAGCTGTCTATTATGTGTATGTGTGAGGTAACATATACTACCCGGCCAGGGGGAGGGTTTACTGTTGGCTGGAGATTTATTAGGCTGCCTATAGCAATCAATCACAGCTCAGCTTCTATTTTCCTACAGGTCATTAATATGACATTCAAATTCTATTTTGTTATAGCTAACAGCAGTTATTTATTAACCCGGGCGTAGCCGGGTACTACAGCTAGTATATATATATATGTATATATAATATTTGTTATCCCCACACACCCACGCAATGACTAGAACATGTGAACACCTTGATCACATAAGCCATATGTTGCATCACTGTCTTTGTTTTACTGTGAGGCAGCCTAATAGATAATGTGACTACATGGTCTAATAAGTTTTGTTATTTGGCATACCCAGAGCTCATTGCTAGGCTTCAGGTTACTTAGCAACCATTGTCTGTTTGCAATCACATTGCCAGAGCTTATGAGTAGTGATAAGCAAACCTGCCAATGTTCCGGTTCGGAAGTCTGAGTTTGAGGCCAAACTTGAGTCTGAACCTTGAACTCAGACTTTTAAGTTATGAGATGGGGCTGGTGGGCTGTAAAAAAAAACAGCACATCCCTTGACAAAGCGTTAGTAAAACATGCATTGGGTAATGGATCACCACAAGTTCTGACACGTGGGCACAATGTGGATCTGGAACCTACCACCTTAGACATATGGGGGAGTGAATTGTACACTTCCATGTGGATATCTATGTCATCCCATAGCTAAGAGTGTGTTGGTGTAATACCATGTGATATGAACAATTTGATTCTATTCTTAGCCCAGGTGTGATTGTGGTACCAACCTTTGAATTTTTCACCAAGTACTTCCTTGTATTGTCTTTTTGTGTATGAGCTTTTAATGAATTAATAAAGTTATAAATTAATGTAGAAACTTGAACTCCTGAGTGGATGCCACTTATTTCTAAAAAAAAAGCGGTTAGCAATTAAACAGTATCTTTAAACTTATCGGCATCCCGCCACTTGTACTTCCGGACCATTCTTTAACGTTATGGATATTCACTGCAAAGGGGCCCAACATCCAATCACAGATGCTGTCTCTCCCCTCTGTCCGCTCTCCCTCTCCCCCCGTCTGAAGTCTCTCTCTCCCCTGTGATGCCTTTTCCCCTTTGTGCTCTCTACGTTGACCTGCTTCCCCCCTTGTTCACTGTCTCTCTTCCCCGTGTGCTGTCTTCTCCCCCTGTGTGCTGTCTTATCCCGTCATGTGCTCTCTCCTTTGAGTTGTCTCCCCCTGTTCGATCTCCCCCTGTGTGCTGTCTCTCTCCCCCAGAGATGTCTTCTCCTCTCGTGTGTTCTCACCTTTGAGCTGTCTCCCCCTGTGCACTCTCTCCTCCTTGTTTTCTCTCCCTCTTGTGCGCTTGCCCCCTGTTGGCTGTCTCTTCCCCGTTGTGCAATCTCTCTTCCCCTGTGCGCTCTCTCTTCCCCTGTGTTCTCTCTCCTGTTGTGCTTTCTCTCTTCATGCACTTTCTCTCCCCCTGTGCACTCTCTCTCCCCCCTGTACTGTCTTCTCCCCTTATGTGCTCATCCTTTGAGCTGTCTCCCCTGTGTGCTCTCCCCCCTCTTATTTGTCTCTCCATCGTATACACTTCCCTGTGTGCTCCCCTGTATACTTGCCCCCCTGTGTTTTGTCTCTCCCCTTGTGCTCTCTGTCCTTCTGTGCTGTCTCTCCCCCATGTGCTCACCCCCCTCTTATTTGTCTTTAACCCATGCTCTCTCCCCTATGTGCTCTCTCTCCCATCATGCTTTCTATCAACCCTGTGTGCTGTCTCTCTCTTCCCCTGTGCACTCCCCCCATGCGCTTTGTCTCACCCCCCTATTGTGCTCTCCCCCCGTTCCCATACTCCCCCATGTGCTCACCCCCCTGTGCACCCGCCACCCTGTGCTTTGTCTCTCTCCTTGTGATCTCTCTCCCCCCTGTGCTGTCTCTCCTACTGTGCTTTGTCAATTCCCATGCACAGTCTCCCCTTGTGCTCTCTATCCCCCTCTGCTTTGTCTCTCTCTTATGCGCTCTCTATCCCCCTTGTGCTGTCTCTCTCCCCCCTGTGCAGTCTCTCCCACTGTGCTTTGTCTCTCTCCATGCACAGTCTCCCCTTGTGCTCTCTGTCCCCCCTGTGCTTTGTCTCTTCCCTATGTGCTCTCTCTCCCCCTTGTGCTGTCTCTCTCTCCCCCTGTGCGCTCATCTTTGAGCGCAGGCATCCATAGATGGCAGCGGCTTAATTGGGCATGCGGGCCAGGTCACGCTGCCATCATCTTTGTATACTCAAGTGTTCAAAGATGTAGGCCACATGAGTAAGTGCACATGAGCATGCATACGCACTTACACAGCCGTCATATTTGCATACTTGGGTATACAAAGATGGTCACCATCTGAGGAAGGTAGATATTCTCAGTGCCAGTGGCAACGGTGTAGCGTTTGCATGCAGCGATTCCTGTCGTCGGTTTTAGTTTTGGTTGGAGTCTGCTGTGGGCAGCTACAGCACCACTGGCGGTACTGCGCAATGGGCCAGTTCCACCAGTGGCCACCATATTTGCACACCCATCACTTGGGCGTGCAAATATGGTGGAGGTCGTGGTGCATGATAGTAGAACAAGCAGAATGGATGACAGATGGGACAGGACGTTTATGTAAGTAGATTGTTGCTAATCACTGAAAGTAGGCATAGATCTTATAATTTTAAGAAATTGAAATGATTATACTTCAGTCTATAATATCATGGCCTGTAGAGAATACAGTTATGAAATCACTGATGATGTGCTTAGGCCTGATGAGCGAATCTGTGCATTGCAAGACGTAACTTAAAATTTTATATGAACCTCATCTTATTACATATTAAGTACATTCTGGTTAGTTAGAGCTGGTAGTTGGTTTCGGGGCTTCCCATAGAATTTTTTTTGACACCAACATGCTAACCTTTTTTGAAGCTAGGGACACTCCCAAGAATTTAGAAAAAATGGGCAATAAACAAAAGAATTGTCTTTAGAAATGCATTGCAAAGTAGCTTTAATTAGCAAATAACTAGTTTTTGTGTAGGAATGTAATTAGTACAATATATTAAAATAGCCGCTGTCTTGTTACAGTGACAGAATCTAGTCTATAGCATTAGTTAATAGGACAGATGCCTGTATGTAAGTGCAGTAGGAAATAATTGGAAATGACCCAAGGCACACACTCTTAGCATTCACGAAGACAAGGTGGGCAGCAGCCTCTTCTTAACCCAGTACCCCTTGTATCTCCACTATAAGATAAGAGAGACACGATGGACAGCAGTGGGAGTGGCCTTGTGGCGCCCCGCAACGAATGCGTCACAAGAGGGTATTGCAGCCATAAATGCAGCCGCAATATTCTCTGACACAGCAGTGATCTAGTTAACTTTGAGATCCAACCCTGCATGCATCACCTAGAACAGAGGACCAATCCAGGGTCCTGGTGGGCGGAGTGCTAGGGAAGTGTGTAGGAGAACAGACCCTTAGTCAAAGAGAAGGGATCTAGAACTTGACCTGAGCAGTCTAGAACTTGGAGTAGGAGCGGGGGCTCCGCACCCCGTGCAGCCCCCGGGCCGTCACCGGTCGGGTGTCACCACCTGAGGCCTTAACAACCGGGATCGGGCATCATTACCACGGGTTCCCAAAAGACTCCCGTGCCCACAATTCGCAGCCGGTTCACTGGTACCGAAGCTGGCAGCAGTTCACCTCTGCTACGCGAACCAAAAAGCGTGGAGGAGCAGCTTCACAGGAGCACCCCACCACCAGCCAACTTCCAGTCGTCTAACCAGCGGTGTACCCACTGAGGGATCCAAGGCTCCTCAAAACATCCACAACGTACAACTTCGATAGGGCATTGAAGCAGCCTCCCCGTACCCGATCTGGTATTCCTGGGCGACACTGGCAATCACTTAGTTAGACTGGAGGATCACTACGGATCTCTGAGGGACACTATCACTGCTGAGTCCACCCGGTCTACTACCCGTAAACTGTATACCATGTACTGCCTGCTGGTTACAGTAAAGACCCATTGCAGAGACTTTCTGTGTCCGTGCTTCCTTATGAACTGTCCGTCCACACTACAAGGTAACCGCAGCTGCCGCACAACATCTTAAGCAGCTCCAGCCTCCGGGGATCACCGCTCAGCCTGTGGGGAGCGTTCCATCTTGCTGCTGTCCATCCCCCGGAGGTTCCGCAGCGTCGGTAGTCCTTACCGAAACTACTCATAGGTGGTGTCACGAATAAATTAAAAAACCCCTTTAATCTGTTCCACCAAGACGTCTTCAACCCTTTTGATCTGCACTACACCGGGCCCCACTACCGGCAGGCGCGGTCCACCCGTGACAAGGAGGAAGCAAGCATCGCCTGTCTAAACCGGAGTCCCGGCCACGGTGAGTCAGAAAATGGCGTCACGAACAGGATACGAGCAGGCCCGTTATCCAACGGGTACAATGTGCTTAAAATGACTTTATTGTCTACAATTTGGACTTTGTTCGTCCCTAAAAGAACTTTCCCGCCTTTTCACTGTGGGCCAAGATGGCGCCCAAGATGGCGTTCCCGGCATAAGAATCCGCCACGTGCAAGCCCAGGAGTGAGTCAACCCCCCCCCTCATCGTGGGAGGGCCAAAGACAAAAGGCGCCAAACTCTTTGTCCGCCCTGATTGCTCGAATCAACCATGGGGCGGACACCAAAGACTTTTCCCACCATTGGACTACAAAAGCCCAGAGGAAATGGGAGTGTCGCAGACCTTTCTTCACCAGCTCTCCACGAGAACGCTTATCGGTTGAACGGGTGTGGTTCCCTCTAAAGAAGAGAATGGCCAGCACGAGACTCCAAGACCTAATGCGGGAGGTCGAGGCGGAGGCCAGAGCAGCCATAGGCCAACCGGGTCCGGGTCCTGCCCTTACCGTAGACGGCAGCCCCGACTTTTGGCTAGAGGCTCTACAAGACCTCCGGGTGCGGTTACTCGAGACTGTGGAGTGGACGATTCGCAGCTGGAGTGTGACCCTAGGCAGAAGACTCCATCATGCGATGCAGCAGAGCCGACCGGGTACAGCTTCTCCAGGCCCAGACGACATCGCCAGCTTCTCAACCGCCTCACCGTCGCCCACCACCTGTCCTGCTTCGTCACCGGAGCCCATGGACTGCATCATTCCTGTGGAGGCCACAGCTCACCTTGTTCCAGCGATTAAAACCGCAGCCGACTCCGTTCCTGAGCCGGAGCTTACAATACGCTCCATAGAAGAAGCCGACACATACCTGGTTCCACCTGTGGAACCTGCGACTAGTTTCCACACTACTGAGACTGTCGCCTGTTTCTCCCCTGAACCGGAGGCCTCCTCTGCAATTACCGAGGCCTACCTGGTGACCGGGATCGAAACACCACTTCCCGCTGCTACAAAAGAAGAGGCAGGCAGCCTGGAAGTCCTGCACAACGACCCTGAGGAGAACTTTGCAGCACAGCCACCCATCGACCCAGAGGATTCCGTACCATCGTCTCCGTCAGCCGAGCAGCCCGACGTAGTCATCGAAGGAGAGGTCGAAGGAGGATGACGACGAGATCTACAGCCCAGCTGAGTACCTCTACACCGGGTTCGCCTGGGAAGACACCAAGAATCCTTCTGCCGGGCGATCTGCTCGGGTGCACTGGTCGGGTGCCGCCGCAACATCTTCTCCGGTTCCGTTAAACCGGGCTTTGCTCCAGACTGCCCACCAAGCTCGAGCCGTTCAACAACCATCACGCCGTAGTGACTGTATCCACACGCCGCACCACTCCGACAAAGAGGTACGTCGCCTCCGAAGGGAGGAGTGGCACGCTCGGCTGCGCGCCAACATGCAGGCCCACGCTGAAGCCCGCTGCCAATCTCCATTGCTTGAACAATTCCGTAAAACCGGACGGGTAAGCACCTTCAACTTATCCACCGGTTGGGGATTCGTAAGGGAGGAGGGTGTGAGTACTGAAGTGTTCGTGGGGCGCCATGATGTGGAATCGCACCTACCGCAAGAGCATCCTAACCGAGACTTATATAGAGGGGACATTGTAACCTATGAGCGACATGTATGCTGTGACGGGTGGTTCGCTATACGAGTCCGGAACACTGCCCTCCATAAGTGACTTTGTTGTTTGAACTTTTCACCAAGAGACTTCTTCCTGTTTGCAAAATAACACCGCGACTTGGCGGCTACAGCCTGAACTTTTACCTAAGGACAGCCGACCGACCGCCGGGTCCGCGCAATGTGTTAACCTGTTTATTTTACCATTTCGCTTTTATGCATATAATGACTTGTCATTAATAAAAGTGTTTATTACCTGTTATAAAATATAAAAACCTCTGTAATGTGGGTAGTGTGACGCTTGGGGACAAGCGTATTCAACCAAGGGGGAGTGTGGCGCCCCGCAACGAGTGCGTCACAAGAGGGTATTGCAGCCATAAATGCAGCCGCAATATTCTCTGACACAGCAGTGATCTAGTTAACTTTGAGATCCAACCCTGCATGCATCACCTAGAACAGAGGACCAATCCAGGGTCCTGGTGGGCGGAGTGCTAGGGAAGTGTGTAGGAGAACAGACCCTTAGTCAAAGAGAAGGGATCTAGAACTTGACCTGAGCAGTCTAGAACTTGGAGTAGGAGCGGGGGCTCCGCACCCCGTGCAGCCCCCGGGCCGTCACCGGTCGGGTGTCACCACCTGAGGCCTTAACAACCGGGATCGGGCATCATTACCACGGGTTCCCAAAAGACTCCCGTGCCCACAATTCGCAGCCGGTTCACTGGTACCGAAGCTGGCAGCAGTTCACTTCTGCTACGCGAACCAGAAAGCGTGGAGGAGCAGCTTCACAGGAGCACCCCACCACCAGCCAACTTCCAGTCGTCTAACCAGCGGTGTACCCACTGAGGGATCCAAGGCTCCCCAAAACATCCACAACGTACAACTTCGATAGGGCATTGAAGCAGCCTCCCCTTACCCGATCTGGTATTCCTGGGCGACACTGGCAATCACTTAGTTAGAATGGAGGAACACTACGGATCTCTGAGGGACACTATCACTGCTGAGTCCACCCAGTCTACTACCCGTAAACTGTATACCATGTACTGCCTGCTGGTTACAGTAAAGACCCGTTGTAGAGACTTTCTGTGTCCGTGCTTCCTTATGAACTGTCCGTCCGCACTACAAGGTAACCGCAGCTGCCGCACAACATCTTAAGCAGCTCCAGCCTCCGGGGATCACCGCTCAGCCTGTGGGGAGCGTTCCATCTTGCTGCTGTCCATCCCCCGGAGGTTCCGCAGCGTCGGTAGTCCTTACCGAAACTACTCATAGGTGGCGTCACGAATAAATTAAAAAACCCCTTTAATCTGTTCCACCAAGACGTCTTCAACCCTTTTGATCTGCACTACACCGGGCCCCACTACCGGCAGGCGCGGTCCACCCGTGACAAGGAGGAAGGAAGCATCGCCTGTCTAAAACCGGAGTCCCGGCCACGGTGAGTCAGCCTCTTCTTATCACAGCACCTCTTGTATCTCAAGTGTTATATAAGACTTTGTGGACAACAGTATAATCATTCTGTCTTTAGCTCAGCACCCTTGGGGCATCCAGAAAGAAGGGAGGGCAGCAGTGTGAGCAACCTCTTGTTAACACAGTATCCCTTGTATCTTCGGTATAAGATAAAAAAGACATGGTGGACAGAATTTGAGTGGCCTCTTATTATCACAGCACTCCTGCTATCTCATGTATTATATCAGATATGGTAGAGAACAGTATAATCCTCTCCTTAGCTCAGCACCCCTGGTGTATCCAGAAAGAAGGGTGAAAAGCAGTGTGAGCAGCCTCTTCCTAGTTTAGAACTCCTTAGGCTATGTGCCGACGCTGTGGATTTCCCATGTTTTTGCTTAGATTTCCCCCTTTTTAAGATTATTTTAACAAATCTGCAGTACAGCACATTCCCTGCAAAGTGTATGGGAAATTAGAAGTGTGGTGCGCATGCTGTGGATTGAAGTGCATTTTCCCATGGGAAATTCTGCAGCATGTCAATTCTTTCAGCGTATTTTGCAGCGATTTTCACCCATAGAGCTCAATGTTAACTCTAAAATATGTAGTAAATACACAGCACTGTTCACACAGTGAGTATTTGCTGTGTATTTAGCGTGCATTTGGTGCAAATTTTGCACTGATGACACAGGGCTCTGCTGTATTTTTGGCCACAAGCCCAGGTATAGTTGGGGGTACGGGCTGACAGCCATCCCCAGCTGCCTAGTTTTACCTAGTTGGTAATCAAAAATACAGGCTAAAAATTGTCTTCAGTGAATGTAAAATCTCCCAGTGCTGAGATAAGAAAGGACAGTTGGTGCTCATAAAGTTCTATGGAGAACAGTAACTGCAGCAAAAAATCTGTTTTTGCCACTAGCTGCTCCCTCCTTAGATTTTTATATGCATCAACTTCCATCTTTTATCTCAGTAATTGGAAAGTCTGTATTCACTGAAAAGAGATTTTACAGATTTTTCCCATGAATGGAGAGAAGGATCAGTCCAGGAGGAGAGAGAATCAGGTTTCTCTGATAGGATGTTAGAAAGTTGCTTATTTACATGGATAACAAAGCAATCCTTTGTTTGAGACCTTAGTCATCTGTTCACAGGCCCCATACACATTTTAAGGTCCCGTCACACACAACGATGCTCCAGCGATCCCGACAGCGATAACACATGCCAGGATCGCTGTAGCGTCATTACCTGGTGGCTGGGGAGCTGTCAAACAGGCAGATCTCCCCAGCGATCAGGGATCTGGGAGCCACCTCCACATCGCTGGAAGCGATGTTACCAGCGTCCTCCCTGCTTAGCTCAGCCTGTAAGCTGGGAGGAAGCTGGTAACTATGATAAACACCGGGTATCCAGGCAGTGCACGCTGCCTAGATACTCGGTGTTTATCATAGTTACCAGCGTCCTCACGCTTAGCGCTGGTAACCATGATAAACACCATGTTACCAGCGTCCTCCCTGCTTAGCTCAGCCTGTAAGCTGGGAGGAAACTGGTAACTATTTACCCGGTGTTTACCATGGTTACCAGCCTGTGAGGTCACTGATCGCTGGTCTCTCGCTGTGATGCATGCTGACCAGCAGGAGAGCAACGGCCAGAAAACGGTCCTGAGCCCTTTGCAGCGATCAGCGACCTCACAGCAGGGGCCTGATCGCTTCTAGATGTCACACATAGCGACATCACTTGAGAGATCGTTGTAACGTCACAGTTACATCGATCTCGCTAACGATCTCATTATGTGTGACTGGGGCTTTAGTTATAGAGGCTACGTTCAAACATGCATGGCTTCTTTATGTGTTAGGGTCCCATCACACTTGGGGACGTTCCAGCGATCCCGACAACGATATGATCTGGTAAGGTTTGCTGGAACGTCGCTACGTGGTCACTGATGAGATAGATGTCAAACATCCAGATCTACTCAACAACGCAGCAACGGTACGGCGACCCATATAATGACCTCGGCGGTTGTTGGAACTCTATTACACAGCAGCTAGTCGGAAGACTCAAGCCAAGTGACTGAGTTCTGAGTCGCCAATGAGGTCGTTGTTAAGGCATCAAACACACAGATGCATGCTGCCCAGCGGGAGCCTGACTATCAAAAAATGGTCCAGGCCATCTCAACAGGATCGGCGATCTCACAGCGGGGGCCTGGGTCGCTGCTATGTCTCAAAACCTGTGACGAAAGAGCAATCTCGCTATGTGTGACGGGGCTTTACTTCTATCCTCTGCAGAGTACATTATACATTTACCTTTGTCTAGCAGTAAATACAAGCATTGCCTAATTGATATACTAAACATCAATGCCTTTTGACTGTGCCTTTTCACTTGTAACTTTGTTTCTAACAAGTTTTTTCTTACTTTTTTGGGTATACCAAAAGGAATAGTGATTCTTCTATTGTGATCTTTGTGGATAAGGGAGGTATTTTAAGAGGATTGACCTCAAATTTCCAGATTGGAATATATACTCATTGTTTCACACTTCATGTAAAGGGGAAGGGGAGGGGAAGCTATGAAAAATCATGGCAGGCCGAAAATATTTCTTTCTTACCCAACCACTGGCTAAGAGGAACATAGCTGAAGTGACAGGTGACATTGTCCATAGCCGGGTCCAGTGATAAGCCAGGGCACATAAAAATAGACTCTATGAGCTCACCAGCTTCTGAAAGCCAGTGAATCCAGCAGCTATGGCAGGGGAGACAAAAGTGGGGACTTAAAAAGGCTTGTAGAAAGGGCAGCAGGGAGCTGGAGAGCTTTTCTAAGTTTGGTTTGGCTCCAGCTTGGAGAACATTTATCCCTTGTCGTCTCTATATGGACCATTGTGACTCCAATGGTGTGTGTGACATGCCTGATTCACCGGTATCTTCATACCACAGCACAGATAATCTCTATGCAGGTAATTCACATCTACTAGTGTCCTATATCATAATGTCTTTTGATTTCTTATTATTTGTGCCTATATTGTTTATGTCAACAGGAAACCTTATGTGATATGGTATCACTTTAAACAAGGACACCTTGGGGTTTTCTTAGTGATTTGGCATGACCTGTTTAATGTTCTTTGCATTGTCATCTTGACAGTCTGAAGAGCTTTGCGGGACATGTTAATGTAAAGTGGTCAGGCCAGCTCAATGATATTAACACCTCATGGATATTTTTTGCTTCATTGTGCTTACCAAATCTGTAATTAGTAGTAAGCTACACATTGATGGACTTCGCTTTTCACTGTGAAGATTTCTAGAAATTAATGGCAGCCACTAACTAACCATCATTTTAACAGATGTTCAAACCAATACTCAATACTGTTGTGTTACATTCCTTGACTTGAGAATGAGTTTGCTATATTTCTTGTATTTGTATTCTAACACTGCAATGAATTAGGAGATTACGATAAAAAGTTATCTCTCGTTTTCTCAAGACTAAACCCTACAGCTACAGAATTTCTATATAGTGAGTTAATTTTTTAATATATGAAAGCTGCTGTGGTCATGATTTTAATATTCTCAAATGTGGAATTTGTAAATAGTGAATTATATGAAAGCCTTAAAAGAGCATTTTTAAAAGGATCATAAATTTGACAGGATGATAATTTCTCATGATGAATTTTTCTTGTTTAATTTCATAGAGGCAAAAGGTTGTCTTATAAGTACGTATTTTAAAATGCTCTTTTAAGTTTAGTAGTGCAGGCTATTTTCCATGTATTAGTAAAACATACAAGTAACAGAGTAATTGTGTAAGATCATCACGGGATATGAATATAAATTCCACAGCGGTAAGTTCTCTATAATGTACTTTTGCAGTAACTACGATGTGCAATGTCCTAGTTGACCAGTTTCATATGTCAAAAACGATTATAGTGTTGCTCATCGTTATATGATATAAATACTTCATACCGTTCCCTCTTTAGTTATGTCAAGTATTGGCAGATGTAGAAGGACACTTAAATAGAAAGAAGTATGGTAGTGCTGTAAGACAAAGAACTCCAAGCTATACATTTACCAAACAAACCTTTTAATCATATTGTAGGTATTCATGTTTCTTCGTGTATTCTTACAAAAATGTCCATAAATTCTAATTTGAAAACAAGTTGAGATTTCTGAGTTTACTTTCCTTTGATCTCCTTTTGTGTTGAATATATGTATTTGTAACTAGAACGAACTATATGAATTGTTATGTTTTCTTTTTCTTTTGCAGAACTTAATCGCAGTGAAAGTGTCCAGGAGAAAAATGTCAAGGAGGCTAGAACCAAATGTAGAACAATTGCATCTCTGTTAACTGATGCTCCAAATCCTCACTCAAAGGGTGTTCTCATGTTCAAGAAGAGAAGACAAAGAGCAAAGAAATATACACTTGTGAGTTTCGGAAGTGTGGATGAAGATCGCTATATTGAAGACGAAGACGGAGTCCTTCCTACAAGTGAATCAGAATTTGACGAAGAAGGATTTTCTGATGCCCGCAGCCTAACAAATAATTCAGATTGGGACAGCACCTATATGGATATTGAAAAACCCAAAATGGAACATGAGGCACAGGAAGAAAAAGGTCTGAGTGAGGCATCTGGAAAGGGAGCAGCATTGTTTGAATTGCAAAGGCAGAAATCTGAACAGGTGGCTGACAATTCTCCCTCACAGAATTCACAAGAGCATCATAAAACTCCAGTTGCTCCTCCTCGGAAATCAGTTGCTAATGGGAACACTATTCACACAGTAAATTATGATAAAAGTCAAGAGATACGGAGCCCAGAGAATACTAAAATAGCCAGCACACAGATATCACTAACTCCTGCTCATTCCCAAGATTCACAGTCTCTTGGTTCTGGAAATGTCATCTTCAACAGGTCAGCAAGACCATTTACGCCAGGTCAAGTTGGACAGCGGACAATGGCTTCTTCAGTTGTGTTCAAGCCTTCCCCTCCCAAAAAAATGGAAGGCTTTTCTGTGCAAAATGTTGCCCCATCTCCATTCACCCCCTTTTTACCTGATACAACTTTTAATCCACAAAAAAATCCTGTAAGTTCTGTTGCATCCCTTTATATACCAGCAACAGGGAAAGCAGTATCATCACCTGTTACTCAATACAATGAGAATCAAAAGGAGAACCTCTCAAGTCCAACAACACCACGGACTACAACTGCTTCCATATATCTTTCAGCTCCTTCTCGGCCATCTGAGCCTCATACTGTTACTTCGCAGTCAAATATAAAGTCTACCCCAATGACTCCATCAACATCTACAGTGTCACAATTTATTAGTCCAGCACCTATTACACATTCATATATATCACCAGTTACCCAAGTACACCAGTCACCTGAGTCTGTAAATTCCAGAGAACAAAGGATCTCTGTACCCATAGGACGTACTGGAATTCTAAATGAAGCACGAAAAAGAGGCGGCAAAAAACAGATGTTTGTTAAAAAGGAAGAGAAAAAGTGTTTGCCAAACCCAGATCTCTTGTCAATGGTGAAGAATATAGATGAGAAACCTAAACAAGAGCAACATGGAGCAGGTTTTGAATCTGGCCCAGAGGAAGACTTCCTCAGTTTAGGAGCTGAGGCATGTAATTTTATGCAATCCTCAGCACGAAAATGTAAGGTTCCTCCACCTGTGGCTCCAAAACCAAGTTTTAAAACATCAGACCAACAACTTATAAATGGAAATCAAGATCTTCCTGAATTAAAGGGTAAAGGAGCAGAACTGTTTGCAAAACGTCAAAGTCGTATGGACAAATTTGTGGTTGACTCAGATAATAGATCTAGCTCCAGGCCTAACTCAAGGCCAAGAACACCTTCACCAACACCTTCTCTTCCATCATCTTGGAAATATTCACCTAATATTCGTGCACCACCTCCCATAGGATATAATCCACTGGTTTCACCATTCTGTCCATTAGCTGCATCGAAATCTCAAGGTGGCAAAGCAGATAGCAAAGTTAAGAAAGGTGCCCCTGGAAAACCACGAATGCAAGCTATAGATTTTATGAGCCACCAACCTTATCAGCTAAATTCAGCAATGTTCTGTTTTGGAAATTCCCCCAATAGCCAGGATACTCTGAAAACGAATTCCACACTACCTAGACAAGTTCCTGTGAAAACTGCTAGAGCACATGAGATTAAGCGATTCTCAACTCCTACTCCAATGTCTTCTTCAATTAACATGACTCCTACAGTGTTAGCTCCTCGATCAGCAACAACACTTGCAGAACCAGTTTGGAGAACCGATAGATCATCCCAGCCTATGCCAACCAATGTTCCTGGGTCTGTGCCTTTTTACACTCCCATCCAGGAGGTTCCACAGTGCAATCGTGAATCTACAGTCCTTAGTCCTATAACCACATTTACCTCCCCTAGGTTATCAATGTCTAAAACTCAAGTGCCAAAGCCGAGATTCTGTGCTGCAAAAACAGGAATGCAGGCCAATGTATGGAGACCAGCGAAAGTCCACTTCTGATCATTGAGATATACAGTTGCTATAGTGTTCTCCACTACATGTTGAAAATGCTCTCATGCTTACTGGCTTAGCTGTTTATTAATTTGTGTGTATAAAATACCCATCATCCTTGAAATTTATATTGACTTGAAGAAAAAAGCTGAGCAAAGAACTATCGAAAAGAGTTGGAAGAAGAGTATGGTATGCTGTTTGAGTGAAAAAAAAGGCAAGATTTTCATAGAATGCAAAATGCCTTGACATAATTAAAACTGAAAAACGTTTAAGGCAAAAAAGTTTGAAATATACAGAATGTAACAGAAATGTAATATGAGCATCTCTATATGGAGCAAGCAAAGATGGACAATTTATTAAAGGTGTAAAAGTAGAAGTTGGTTCGTTATAGGAATAAGGGTCCTTGAATGTGGGACGTATTTTGTATTGTACCACCTTCATAATCTCAGTGACAAATATAGAATTTCTTTACTTTAGCTACATAAATGGGATGCATGCAGTGTCTCTTTGTCGATGGTAGAAGTCCTGTAATGTATTGATTATATAATAATATTCTGGATTACATTACAATTTAGCCCATATGAGAACTGCATGCTTATTTTCTTCCTGTAAAGTGTGCACGCCTATTGGACACATTTTCTGCACCGCAATTATTTTGTTTGTTCACAAAATTTGTAGTCTCAATTTGTGTACAAAAATGAATTTTTTTTATCATCCAAAAATTATCATTAAGATTTATGCACACTCTGGTAGCATTAAAGTAAATGTTGGATGATATTGAGGTTTTCAGTTTAAAATAGAGGAAAATAATGTTACCATAATTCTTATGCTGACTTTTGTAACACAGCTTTGAAGCAACTTTTATTTGAAGTGATATACCTAGCTAAAATAAATTCACAGTAAAAGTATCCATGTCAGATCTTTATTTTTCACCAATTTTTACACAGTGGTTTTCCTTATTAACCTTTGCATTCTGAAACTACGGATTTGTATTCGTTCCCATCTTTTAATGTTACAGACATTATTTACCTAAATTTTATGATTAAATGACACCAAGCAGAAGGATTTAGGTCTATAAAGTGAAGCCAGTGCCATACAAGCACTGTGGTGCTAAATACAATCATACTTTTACATCAATGATTCAAGGTTAGATTGCAGAGAAAAGTGTTATCAAACACCGGCAAAACAGTGCAGCAAATTAGCATAAGTGCAGCATAGCATCAATATGTGGGGTTGGGTTTATTTTATTACTCCCCTTTGGGTTCTAAGCCAAACCCTCCCCCCTCCCTCTCTCCCTCCCTCCCCGTCAGTATATACCAGGCACATTATGTCTAATATCGTACATGGAGATAGAACAATGTCAGGCGTCCTATGTGCCTAAGCTCATCACTCACTCCCTCATTCCCTCCTGCCTGCGTCTCCGGCTTCTCACTGCTTCTTCTCCTGTCTGTGATCGGCAGGTCACTGAAGGGAAGAAGGCCCCACCCCCTCCAGTCAGCATGTCCCCGGTGTCCTCACAGTCACAAGTCATGGTCACAATCAGGAGAGGATTAATTATTGTGAATGGCAATATACCTGTGCACACTGACAGGATTGAGTGTCACAGTTTTTTCTTAATTGTAATATGGGTGCCCACACTCTGTTGTGTGACTTTCCCCACCCTGGGCCCGTAAAGCAAGTGTTCTCTGGTATCATTTTTTTCTAGTCTACCTAGAAATTAGGAGGATTTTAACCCAGATAGATGCTGAAAATGAAAGTTAGGGACCTGGTCAAACAGACACCTCGACACAGTGACTGGGCGGTTTATTTATATGGCCATATTCGTAAAGCTAGGTGTCTCAATTTCTGTATTTTTTGCTTAACTGAAATATTTCTGTATTCGAATTGTCATAGCAGAGTGATGCTTTTCTTACTATTACAACCAGGAGACCAGGGACACACAGACTGAATGGGGTGGGGTCAATCACAGACAGGAGAAGTAGCAGTGAGAAGTCGGGGATGCAGGCGGGAGGGAGTGAGGAGCTCGAGCACATAGGAGCCTGAAATTGTGCTATCACCATGCACGATGTCAGATGTAATGTGCTTGGTATATAGTGACAGAAATGGAGTGATAGGGGAGAGAGAGGGGAGGGGGAGAGGGAGGGTTTGGCTTAGAGCCCACAGGAAAGTAGTAAAAGAAACCCAGTCCAGCATAGTGATGCTGTGCTGCACTTATGCTAATTTTCTGCACTGTTTTCCCATTGTTTGATAACACTTTTATCTGCAATCATACATGTAATCTCTATACATAATCGACAGTTTGGGGCTTCTGGCCACTGTGCCGATATCACGCGCGGTGAGAGATGGCGCGCATGCGCCATCGCGAGCCGCCGCAAGCGCTAACATGCTGCCACAACACACCCCAACCACTGCCCGCCGCTGACCCGCTCCCCCGCCAGATCCTCCCGCTCCCCCGCTATTACCGCCCAGCTCGCAAGCTCCGAGCACACAGTGTCACCCCAGCCCGCCCACAGCCGTGCTCGCCGTGGATGACGTCACGGCCCCTCTAGCACCGCTATTACCGCACAGCTCGGACTACCGAGCACACAGTGCCACCCCAGGCCGCCCACAGCCGCGCTCGCCATGGATGACGTCACGGCCCCTCCAGCACCTATCCCCACATACCCTCACTGTCTCCACCAATGTATGTATTCAATGTGTGGCTAATGTGTGTATACTCTAATGTCTCTATACTGTGTGTAATCTGTCTATACTCTGTCTCATCTCTCTATACTGTCTGTAATCTCTCTATACTCTCTGTAATGTGTCTATACTATGTCTAATCTGTCTATATTCTGTCTCATGTGTCTATACTCTCTCTAATGTCTCTATACTGTCTGTAATGTGTCTATACTGTCTCTAATCTGTCTATACTGTCTGTAATGTGTGTATACTCTCTGTAATGTGTCTATACTGTGTGTATACTGTCTGTAATGCGTGTATACTCTCTGTAATGTGTGTCTACTGTCTGTAATGTGTGTATACTGTCTCTAATGTGTCTATACTGTGTGTAATGTCTGTATACTGTCTGTAATGTCTGTATACTGTGTAGGGATCAGTCTCTATAGCAGCAGCAAGTAAGGCAGTGACACTCAGGCTCAGTCCAAAAACAAGTGTGTTTTATTTCACACAATGGCAAAACAAACAAAAAAAGTCCTTAAATCAGGATAATAGCGTCGGCCCTAAACCTGCTCCTCCTGGAGCTCGCCTAGGGGTCCTTCCCACCTTGGGGTCCGTTACACGCTCTCTGTGTGCTCACAGGCTCCTTTTCCACCGACTGAACTCCTCTCTAGTCTGATCTCATCTCACAACACCTTGACAGCCGTCTCTTCCGGCATAACCTTTTTCACCTGTCTTTCCCTCCCAGCTACTTCAAAAGCCTGGGGCGGGAGATGAGGAATGGAGGCCCGCCCAAAAACCTTGCCCCATTCCTCATAGATGAGGTCCCATAACAGGCTTTACCAACAGCCACCATTCTCAGTAACGGTGGCCATACCTACCTCACCTATGCTCATGTAAGCATCTCCCGTCCCATACATGCAGTAGCTCACCATCCTTGGGGAAACATAGCGTCCCTCTACCACCATTCCCCTTGCTACCTCACAACTGTCAGTAATGTGTCTATACTGTCTGTAATGTGTCTATACTGTCTCTGATGTCTCTATACTGTGTGTCATGTGTCTATACTGTGTGTCATGTGTCTATACTGTGTGTCATGTGTCTATACTGTCTGTAATGTGCCTATACTGTCTGTAATGTGTCTACTCTCTGTAATTTCTGTATACTCTCTCTAATGTCTGTATACTGTGTGTAATGTGTCTATACTGTGTGTAATGTGTCAATACTGTCTCTAATGTGTCTATACTGTCTCTAATGTGTCTATACTGTCTCTAATGTCTCTATACTCTGTGTAATGTGTATATACTGTCTGTAATGTCTGTATACTGTCTGTAATGTGTCTATACTGTCTGTAATGTGTCTATACTGTCTCTGATGTCTCTATACTGTGTGTCATGTGTCTATACTGTGTGTCATGTCTCTATACTGTGTGTCATGTCTCTATACTGTGTGTCATGTCTCTATACTGTGTGTCATGTGTCTATACTGTGTGTCATGTGTCTATACTGTGTGTAATGTGTCTATACTGTCTGTAATGTGTCTATACTGTGTGTTATGTGTCTATACTGTCTGTAATGTGTCTATACTGTCTGTAATGTCTCTATACTCTCTCTAATGTCTCTATACTGTGTGTAATGTCTGTATACTCTCTGTAATGTCTGTATCATGTGTGTCATCTCTGCATACTGTGTGTCTATACAATGTGTCATGTATCTATATACTGTGTTTAATGTGTGTATACTGTGTATAATGTCTGTATACTGTCTCTACTCTGTGGAATGTCTGTATACTGTGTGTAATGTGTGTATACAAACTCTCTGTATACTGTGTAATGTCTGTATACAAAGTGTCTGTATACTGTGTAATGTCTGTATACTCTATAATGTATCTATATAATATCTACTTATATCATCGCAAGTTTGGGATTCGCCCGTTGTAGCCGAATCCCAAAATCCTTTGCGCCACTCCCAGCGATGACGCGTAGCGTCATCGCCACCCGCAGCCGCACTAGCACACACCGCCCCCATCCTGCCAAACGTCTGCCCCGCCGCCAGGTCGACGCTGCACGCATGCCGCCGGTGCCTTCCCCACCTCGCCCCTCTCTCACCGCTGGGGCCTCGGTGCTGCTCGACTTGCACTGTAGGGCCTGTGGCCGGCTGCAGGGACACAATGACGTCGTCCTGTACCTGGTCCCAGCCAATGTGAGTCAGCGGGGCCTCTCATGCTGCCGCCGCCCCTGCAAGCGGATTTGCCGCTGTGTTGTAAACACAGGACGCCCATCCCATTGCCCACGACTCCGCGTCCTGGAACAATCGCATGCCCCTCCATCACAGACCCGCATCTCTCCTCACCCCTCCACCACAGACCCGCATCTCTCCTCACCCCTCCACAACAGACCCGCATCTCTCCTCACTCCTCCACCACTGAGCCACATCTCTCCTCACCCCTCCACCACACAGCCGCATCTCTCCTCACCCCTCCACCACGCACCCGCATCTCTCCTCACCCCTCCACCACACAGCCGCATCTCTCCTCACCCCTCCACCACGCAGCCGCTTCTCTCCTCACCCCTCCACCACTGAGCCGCTTCTCTCCTCACCCCTCCACCACAGACCCGCATCTCTCCTCACCCCTCCACCACTAAGCCGCATTTCTCCTCACCCCTCCACCACGCAGCGGCATCTCTCCTCACCCCTCCACCACACAGCCACATCTCTCCTCACCCCTCCACCACGCAGCCGCTTCTCTCCTCACCCCTCCACCACGCAGCCGCTTCTCTCCTCACCCCTCCGCCACTGAGCCGCATCTCTCCTCACCCCTCCGCCACAGAGCCGCCTCTATACTCTGCTACCCACACAGCCGCCTCGATACTCTGCTACCCACAGTGCCGCCTCGATACTCTGCTACCCACAGTGCCGCCTCGATACTCTGCTACCCACAGAGCCGCCTCGATACTCTGCTACCCACAGAGCCGCCTCGATACTCTGCTACCCACAGAGCCGCCTCGATACTCTGCTACCCACAGAGCCGCCTCGATACTCTGCTACCCACAGAGCCGCCTCGATACTCTGCTACCCACAGAGCCGCCTCGATACTCTGCTACCCACAGAGCCGCCTCGATACTCTGCTACCCACAGAGCCGCCTCGATACTCTGCTACCCACAGAGCCGCCTCGATACTCTGCTACCCACAGAGCCGCCTCGATACTCTGCTACCCACAGACCCGCCTCGATACTCTGCTACCCACAGAGCCGCCTCGATACTCTGCTACCCACAGAGCCGCCTCGATACTCTGCTACCCACAGAGCCGCCTCTATACTCTGCTACCCACAGAGCCGCCTCTATACTCTGCTACCCACAGAGCCGCCTCTATACTCTGCTACCCACAGAGCCGCCTCTATACTCTGCTACCCACAGAGCCGCCTCTATACTCTGCTACCCACAGAGCCGCCTCTATACTCTGCTACCCACAGAGCCGCCTCTATACTCTGCTACCCACAGAGCCGCCTCTATACTCTGCTACCCACAGAGCCGCCTCTATACTCTGCTACCCACAGAGCCGCCTCTATACTCTGCTACCCACAGAGCCGCCTCTATACTCTGCTACCCACAGAGCCGCCTCTATACTCTGCTACCCACAGAGCCGCCTCTATACTCTGCTACCCACAGAGCCGCCTCTATACTCTGCTACCCACAGAGCCGCCTCTATACTCTGCTACCCACAGAGCCGCCTCTATACTCTGCTACCCACAGAGCCGCCTCTATACTCTGCTACCCACAGAGCCGCCTCTATACTCTGCTACCCACAGAGCCGCCTCTATACTCTGCTACCCACAGAGCTGCCTCTATACTCTGCTACCCACAGAGTCGCCTCGATACTCTCATACCCACTGACCCGCCTGTATACACACAATTCATTTCACCATGCTCCCGATGCAATTGCATCGGGCCTTTTTACTAGTCATTGAAATAAAAGTAAGATTGCACTCAGTATCCCAGTGCCTGTAAGGAACTGGCTTCACTTCATAGTCCTAAATCCTGCTGGTTGGTTCCCTTTAAAGGAGACATATAGAGAGATATTTTGCATCATAGAGTTGCCTAGATTACATGACTGCTTAATCTAAAAGGCCTGTCCACTAGCGCAGAGGGTGCAGTTGCTGTAGACCCCTGACACAGAGCTACGTCTAACCTTAAGTGTGTACAGTTAAACTCTGTGGCAGAGGGGGGACAAGTCTCTCTGTACTGGCACTCTCCATTATGTAGGTTGCAGGTCACTTTAGACCTGTGACCTGCAGAACAGCAGGTCCTGGTTTGAGTGTACAGTGACATCAATGTGCCACAGCATGCCCAGGATGTCAGAATCCTGGCGCGATTACATCACTGTGTTGGTCTGCCCAGGACAGACAACTGTACTGTACTGTTGGACTCCCTGGGGTAAGGTATATATGATGTTTATTTTTTGTGTTGTAGTATTGTGTGAGGGCCATTATGTTAAAGGGCTACTGAGGGGCCCTTCATATATAGTGAGGGCTATTATGAGGCCCCTCATACATAGTGGGACCACCATACATAATGGGGGATACTAAGGGGGTCTTCAAATAGTGTGGGCTATTAAGGGGGCCCTCATAAATAGTGTGGGCTACTAAAGGGAACCTTATACATAGTGGTGGTTACTAAGAGGGCCATCATACATTGTGGGGGCTACTTAGGGGTCTTCACACATATGGGGGCTACTAAAGTGTCCCCTCAAACATACTGAGGAGCAATTGAAGGACCGATCATACATATTGGAGGCCAACATACATAGTGGAGGCTGCTACGGGAGCCATGATACAGCATGGGGCTTCTAAGGGGACCATGATACAGCATAGGGGTTTTAAAGGGGCCATCATAAATTGTGTGGACTACTGTTGGGATATCAAGCAGTTTGGGGGCATTTTACTGTTTATAGAGGAACTGTGAGGACATTATACTCTGTAGAGGGGAGCTGAAGGAGATCATACTGTTTATAGAGAGGCTCTGGGGACATCATACTGTGAAGACAGGAACCTTGGGACATTATACAGTGTAGAGGGGAGCTGTGAACCCAACATACTGTGTATACTGATCTGTGGATTCATCTTATTATGTATAGAGGAGTTTTAGGCCTATCATGCTGTGTATATGATACCTGTACAAGGGGGTACTCAGGGGAAATTATTAAATGTTAAGTGGGCACTTATTATTATAACGGCACTCAGGGTATTGTGACTGTCAAAGGGGTGCAGAGGAGGCATTGTTACTTTCTGGGGGTTAAAATGTGGGTGCTGTTTTCTAAGGCAATTCCACAGGACATTTAATATATTCTAGAGATTTGTTTTACCATCTAGAAGGCACAACAAAGGTGTTTTACTCTATAACAGGCACAGTGGTGGGCATTATTATGTGGGCACTAAGAGGAGCTGTTTTTATACTGAAAATATTCAACATCAGCAGTTCAAAGTTTGTGCATGTGGGGAATAGATATGGATAGTGCTCAAAAAGTGAGATGTCAGATGTGTCTTTGTTGTAATCTCTGCAGATGAGTCGTAGCTGGAGAAGTTGTTATGTCGGTCTGGGCCGGGTAGAAAACATGGGAAAAGGGAACGACTCCATCAGAAAGAATGTCACCTATAAGTCACTTTGTAACACTACTGTAATATCTTATATGTTCTGCAGGTCCAGTATCTACCACTACATGGTGGTAATATTGGTGTAGGTCTTTGTATAAAGATTTACTTTTAGCACTACCTGGTCATCTGCTCAGGTTCCCCTATACCCGCTATGTATTAGGGCTCTTTCATACATCCATGCAATTCTGCAATTTGGGCCGATGTTGGATCGCAATGCACAGACTGGCCGCTGGTCTCTCAACCTAAGTGTAACAGCTTCATAGAGCTATAGAAATCTGTCACGCTTGGACCGGTAGAGTCGTTGCCAGTCCATGCATTGTGATCTGACATCAGACTAAATTGTAAGGATGCATGAAACAGCGCTCAGGGTGCGATACTATAATAGTAAACATGGTTACCTGATTAGAGGTGTAATAAAAACAGGACAGAAGTCAAAAAGTATCACCACAGCAGTTGTCTGTCTGGTCTGTGAGCAATGCACTTCAGCGGGATGCAGCAGGCCTTGATTAAATAGGAACGACATAACAAATGCAAGATGCCAGCTTCCAATCACTAACAACCTCCTTCCCTTTGGAGGGAGTGATCACTGGTAATCCTGTATTCCTGGAACCTCATTCAGTATGCAGGATGACCAGTGATCACTCCCTCCAAGGGGAAGGAGGTTGTTAGTGATTGGGAGCTTGCAGTTTGCACTTGTTATGCCTTTCCTAATTAATCAAGGCCTGCTGCACCCTGCTGAAGTGCGTCGGTCACAGACTAAACAGACAACTGCTGTGCTGGCTAGAGATTTACTTCAGAAGCTTCCTGGCCCCTGAGTCAAACCCTAGCTTCGCCTCTGGTCATATTTCTCATAGCAATATGTGCCTGAAATATAAATAAACACATAAGTGGAGATACAAAATTGCACGAGGATCTAGCTAGAGATGAGAGAATTTATTTGAAGAGAATTGAATACTTGAATTTTCAAAAACTTCAGGTGCTCCTGATCTAAAGTTTTTGCAAGTCATTTCATGCAAATTCAGCAAAATGGAGAATCAAACTTTCCTGCCAAATTCCAGCGGTGTGCCAACTGAATCGCGACAAATTCCGTCATCTTTAGGGTATGCCCATGCTGTCATATTTTTTTTCATTTGAGAAAATCGTGGCAATTATGCACATGACCCTCAGCTCAAACCCTGCTCTGAGTTTCAGAGAAGTGTCGTCATATACGGTTATCTGCTTCTTTTGTATTTGAAAATTGGAGGACAGATGAAGAGAAGAGGGACAATGTAATTTCTCCATCTTCTCCCTTGTATGTTTTAGGGTATATCGCACTGCACTCGGATGACATTGGAGCGAGTGCTATCCGATATACGGATATCACTCATCAGAGTTACACGCCATTGTGAGATGAACACAGCGGCCTCATAGGAAAGTTGCAGTATGTTGTAGTAAAAACGTATTGTGTTCTAGTGATACTCCAGAATTAGAAGATAAATGGAGAGTACAGCCATAGGCGAATTTCAAACAGCGCAATCTGGGCTACAGACAGGGACCCCAACAAGCTTCAGGGTGACCCATGTCAATAATTCCCTCACTATTATGCTTTGTGAGCTGCCATCAGCTGCATATGTGCCAGAATGCATGCACTGGGATCCGAAGGACGGTGCTTTTACGATCCACGCTGCTGTTAAATAAAATGGACCACACAGGGTCTAGATGCAATGACGTTTTATTCTGACGTGTTATGGTGCTGTCCAAGCTCCTTCAACAGGGGTGCATCAGGTTTGTACCCCTGATGATGAAGCTGGGACAGCACCGAAACGCGTCGGAATAAAATATCATTGCATCTAGATCTGTGTGGTCCATTTTATTTAACAGCAGTGCTTATCGTAGAAGCACCATCCTTCGGATCAGTAAACATGGGGCTATTTGAGGGCTCATACTGTATATATTGAACTATGTGTGGGCTCATCGCATATATAGGGGCTATGTGATGGCTCATACTGTATATGTGGGGGCTGTGTATGGGCTCATCCTGTATGTAGGGAGGCTATGTAAGGGCTCATCCTGAATATTGGGAGCTATTTGGGGGCTCATAATGGGGGCTATGTGAGGGCTCATACTTTATCTAGGGAGGTATGTGGGGGCTCATACTGTATATAGGGAGCTATGCAAGGGTTCACATTGTATGTAGGGGCCTGTGTGGGTTTATACTGTATATAGGGCACTGTGTGTGGGTCATACTGTACATAGTGGCTATGTGGGGGCTCATATGGTATATAAGAAGAGTGTCCGCATACTTAATGAGGACCTGTCACCCCCCTGGTGCATGGCAAACTACACTGTGTGCAGAATTATTAGGCAAGTTGTATTTTAGAGGATTATTTTTATTATTGATCAACAACTATGTTCTCAGTCAACCCAAAAGACTAATAAATATAAAAGTGTATATAAATGTATAAAAAGTATCATGTGATCAAAATACTCATTTGCCTAATAATTCTGCACACAGTGTAAATGCACCACTGCCTGCTGCATTCAGGAAGGGCCTCTCTTATTTCTAGCCCCTGTACCCTTTGAATTGTCACAGTGTAGTAAGAATGCTGATGAGGGAATGGCAGTTATGGACAGGGTGACCAGGGAAGACTAGTCTGAGCCAAGTCTAGGAACCCTGAATGGCCCTGATCCCGAAGGTTTCTCTGAAGGTGAGAAGGTTCGGGCCTCCAGCCTCTCCCTAAAACTCCTCCACCAGCCTGCGCTATTTCCCACCTCACCTCCCTCCACAGAACTGGGATACAGCAACTCCAAAGGAAAGGACTTCAGCAACAAAAACACACATGTCAGCACAGCACGGCTTCCAAGCATACAATGAAACTCTATCAGCACCACCTGGTGGATGAGAGGCTACTTAAAGGCCAAGGTGAGGGGAGCCCAGGTGAGTCACACATTAACCCCTCAACCAGCAGCCGAACCTCATAGTGAATGCAGTTCTGGAGCACAACACAGGAGGCCCAGGACCTTCACAACAGCTCTTAAAAGACAAACACATACACAGCAGCATCCAGCAATGTCAGCGCCATCTAAGCACGTGACAGAAATAGACTTTAGAAAGCTTACAAATAGTGAGTCCAGAGGGCATTCCTGAGTCAGTGCTGCCACGGGGCTTCTCCCTGCCACTGGCCGCTCTGAGCCGCCTCCTGTGCTCTGTTCTTTCCTCCTGTCTGTGTGCAGCCCCCTCCTCGCCTACGCTGGTGTGTAGGTGTCTGATCTCACGCAGGCGCACAGCAAGGTCGTGACGTCAGCCGCCGGCTCCTGTTCTTGACCAGTCCTCGCTGTGCGCCTGCGTGACATCAGACACCTACACGCCGATGGAGAGGCTGCACTGAGGGAGGAACAGAGCAGCAGGAGGTGGCACAGAGAAGCTGGACGTGGGGAGAAGCCCCGTGGCAACGATGACTCAATAAGCAGGAATGCCCTCCAGACTCACTATATGTAATCTTTCTAAAGTCTATTTCTCAGTGTACAGGGGGGCTAGAAACATGGGGGAGCCCTTCCCTGAATGCAGCAGACATGCATAATGTAGGGGCAGGTCGGCCTGAAGGAGTCTATTGTTCTTTTTGTCAATTGTCAGCTTTCAAAAAATGGCACTGTAATTTCCCACGGTAATTTCCCAATAGTATATAGGCAGGACGTCCTTCCATAACTCCAATGCAGCACAATTTTTTTCCATAACCATAATTCAAACACTGACGATTAAGTGGGCTAGACCCACGAAACGCGTCCAGAAGCTCCTCCGGAGTATGTGTAATTTTTACGTTTTTTTGAAAATAAAAAGGAATTTTGTGGCACCGGATTCTACACCTTTTTCTACTGCTACTGGTGGTTGCCAAGCCACCTTCCGGTTTGCCTGGGAGTCCTGGGAATATTAGGTGGTTGGAGCTAATCCTTCTCTTGATTTTTCATAATTCAAACACACCCGAGCTTGCTGTATATATTTGCGAGTACCCCCCCGCCAGGACAATGGGGAACTCGAGGCCTGGGTGAATTACCTTTGTTTAAAATACACAGGGGTCAGCAATAGTCAAAATAGCCCCTGTGTCTCCAAATCCCAACACTTTGCATCCATCAATTGAGACATCCTGCAGGTGACATTGATGTTGCTCTTGGTAGCCTGGGGACAAAGGTCGGAGCATACACTCCATAAGGAGTATCTGTGGTGCAGGGGTCGGGGTGGTGGCAACTCCTCATGTGGGATGGAGTGCTCATGCTGCACCGAACGAGGTGGTTGTGTGCTTGGCTCTCTCCAAGTTCTTGAGGTACAACCAGATTGCAGGTGGCCAGGTTGCCCACAGTCATAACATTTCCTCTCTGTGATTCCCCAAAGTTGTGATTGGAACTGTTGGGGCACGGGATTGTAAGGTGTGGTCATCGACCTGCGGCTGGGTGATGGGGCAGATATAGCTGGAGGAAGCCAGGGCGCGAGGGCAGGCTGTCATTTATAGTGCACAAGATTCACCAAACGAGGTGGGGGTACATGGGGCTCCCTCTGAGTCCTTGAGGGACAACTAGCTTGCAGGTGCCTAGGTTTCCTGCACCCATAACATCTCCTCTCTGTGAATCCCCCTGGTCATGGTCGGAACTCTTGGGGCCTAGGATTTTAAGGTGTGGTTGTCATTGGCCTGTGGCTGGGTGGAGGGGAAGATATAACCGGAGGGGGCTGTTGTGCAGGGGCAGGCTGTGATTTATCATCCAGTAGCCTCCTCCACTGTGGTCGGATAGCAAGAGTCTCAACGGCCTGGGTTGCAGCTCTATCCAATATGGGCGGCATGCGTTCCCGGACCCATTCTTGTATTTTTGAGGGGCACTTGGCAAGAAATTTTTCTATAAAGGCCCCATCACACCTTCCAACATCAGCTGCGAGGTCGGAAGCGATGCCGCGGGTGCGCTGCTCGCTTCCAACATCGCAGCCTAACTGTCACATGGCAAGATGTTGCCTGTGACGGCGCTGCGATGTTGGCGGTGCGATCGCTCGCTGGGCAGCGAATAGGTGGGATCAGCCGTGACATCGCTATTGCGGTGTCACACCGAACGATCCCACCGGTTGTTTAAGATGAAGTTGACAGGTTTTCCTGCATGCAGGAAAACCTGTCAACTCCGACTTGAACAACTATCGTTGTTGAATCGTGTGTTTACACGCAACAACTCAACAACGAAGTCATTTCAACATCGTTCCTGACGTCACTTTTGAACGACGTCGGAAACGATGTTGAAAGGTGTGATGGTAGCTTAAGAAATACCTGTACAACATATTCCACAGTGAAGACGTTTTCTGTTTCCAACCATTTCTGACATGCCTGTGACATTTTATGGGCATACAACCTAAATGATCCCCCCATGGTGCATGGGAGGTATCGGAACTGGGCCCTATACGAGTCTGGGGTGATGATATGGTAATCCAAGATAGTCAGTTTTACAAAGTTATAATCCTGGTTCCGCTGTGAGTCAATAGTTCGATAAGCCTCTGCCACACTTCCGTTCAGGAGTCCAAATAACAAACGCATACAGCACCACTATTATGGCACCTCCATTATAGTAGGGCACCTCCATTATGGCACACTGCTGCTCAAAGTCCTTAAAGAACCCATCCACATCTCCGGAAGTCTCATCAAACGGCTTGAAGTCTGTCTGGTGATCTGTGCAGGCTCCCCGTTGAATTTATACTCTAAATCGCATTACTCCCTCGTACGAGCTCCATTGCTTCTTGTCTCCGCTGTGCTCGGTGAACAGCCTCCTTCTTATACTCCTGGGAGAAGCCTGGGCCCTGGGCCAAGAGCCGCCATCTCTTCTTCGTACCACACCAACCACTGGCTTTTTGGCGTGGAGGTCTTCGTCTCCAGCGCTTGTCGTTAGACATCTGGGAGGAAGTAGTCGGGCTAGCACCCACCAGCAGTTCAATTAAAGCTTCTTTAGTCTGTCCTTGGTAGTTCAGGGGAAAAAACAAAAGCGCCAGCACTGCCAGAAAAAGTATTACAATATAAATTGTGTAAATACAGAAATTACTTCCAAACTGTAAAAAATTGGGATACTTGGCAAAAGATTAAATAATCTTTTGAGCCAGCCTGCAATGTCAAGGGATATCTCAGATAGGGTGGTCGTACTCTATAATTTTAAATTTTTATTGTGTCATGCAACCTCAAACATGAACATAAAGTGGACTATATAAAACTAGCACTCACCTTATACATCTCAGGCCTGCTTCCAAGGTGCCATGTCAGTATAAGTGAATTTAGGTAACTCAGGCCCCTACACCTGCAGCCTACACCACAAATGTCTGGGCTTTTCACAGTTAACCCTTCATGCACCACACAAGCACTCATGGATGAAAGCAGGTTAGGTTCAGGTGAATGAAGCTGAAATAAACTAAGCCTGAGAATTACTGGGAGTAGTTAAGAAATGCTTCAGGTACATGTGCATTTAATATGGTTCTACTTTTAATGCATTCAGGAGGCCGTAATGGCACAGCTTATATTAAAAACGTAGAGTAGGACTGCCCCATCTAAGAATGCTGTGACGTGGTGGGGTAGCTCATAAAATTGATCAATTGGTTGCTAAATATCTCAGTTTAAAGTACAGTTAGAAATTAATATGTGCATATGTACTTTTTGTATTGCGTACTAACCGAAGGCAGCGCTGGCTTCTTGGCTTTTTTACTTGGTAGTTCAGGCCCAGATCTCTGGGGCTCTCTCCTGTAGACTGGATACAGTCCAGTGTCTATACTCACTCTGTAGATGGTTCTCCATTGGGCTGCGCTCAGTTGATCCCACTGCTGCCACCAGTTGTTATGGGGCCCTTCTCCAGTATCCCACAATCAACAGAGCGAGAGATGTGTGCACAGTCCAAGAACCTTTATTGCTTGAAAACATAAAAATCCATAACACACTTAATCAGAAAAATCCTTAAAACAATTCAGCAATATACTATATACTCAGGTAATCCAGGTTTCTCTAAATCCCTTTGTGGAGCTGGCCTCAGCTCAGCATTCCACACAAAGACCAAATCATACTGCTTCTCCTTCCCCAATCACCTCCCAAATCTCAACCAGGGCTATTGATACACTCCATGGGGAGGGGGGGGGGCTAAATACAAACTTTCTATAGACAGAGGACTAGAATGACCAAGTAAGGACATATCCACAGTAATTCAATTATCAGACACTCTGGAGTATAATGAGTACACAGGAAGTGGGGAAGGGCTAAATACACAGTATAGGAATGACACTTGTAAAATACAGTAAAATATAACCTACCATATCCACCATCACAATACACATATGAATCAATGAAAAACAGAAGAAGATGGCGAAAAGCAAGAACTTAACATGAATGAAACAGACATGTTGACATGGCCGGTGAAGATATTACCATCTTTGCTGTGTTAAAAATTGAAGAAGCAAAACAACGATGGGTTGGAGAGGGTCCCATTCACTGTAACTAGTGAAGAGCAGAGGGTCAGAGTAGTTCAGTTAAGGAGAGTGACTGTCAGTGCGTTAGCGGACTGCCACTCGGAAGAGTTGTAACTAGAATCACAGGAAATGCGTGGTGAGTTGCTGTCTGTGCCAATTTTCTATAAGACTCGTGTCCAGAGAGAGAGTTTTAAAACCAGTGACTCCTACACTACAGAAACTACAGAAACTGCACCACAACTGAATCCTCACAAAACGTAGCCTTGTGTGTGTGAATGTGTTGCATTATCTGCTGCGCTATTGCTCACCCTCCCCATGCTCCCACAGTGATCTCAAGCGATGTTTTCATTCCTGGAGGCTGCACATGACAGTGTGACACCCTCAGTCACATGGTGCATTGCCAGGTCTCGAGCACAAAACAGACAACTTATACGTCCTGCAGCCTCCTGGGATGAGAGGACATCACTGGAAGGTCACCATGGGAGTGTGGGGAGGTGAGTAAATAGCGCAGCAGATAACGCAAAAAGAATGGACATGCTCATTCTTTGTGCGGATCTGCATTTGAGCCCAAAAGCGAATGCGCACAAAATGAATGCAGCGCTGCCCATAGATCTTACTGTAAGTGGCTTCAGGACCTCAGACAGCGGCGCACATATATACCAATAGCAATAGTATGCGCACAACTCTGAGGAGCCCGGCGCTTTCATTCATAAAACTGTACAATAGCTGACAGGAGTCAGCTGTGTACATAACAGATTACAGCAGTATATGCCCACCTGATGGGTGGAAGGTCTCTAGGGGAACTGAGCACCCCTAGAGACATTGTACAAGCATTTATTAATTAAATTTAAAGTTTTACAGAACACAGAGCACGTTGTTCATCCCTGCGGCAGCAGGGATGAGCAAACTATCCGGTAACAGGATTGCTCAGGATTACACATCCTGAGCAATCCAGTTACCGGAATGAGGCTTCAGCAATCCGGTTCCAGGATTGCTGAATGTCTGAAGACAATTGCGTTCACCGCATCGGATCTGGATGCGGTGAACGCAATTCAGGTTTTAAGTGTGACCCTAGCCAATGTCACTGCATTTCACTGTAATAGCGGATCTGCCTAAAACACATCAAAATAGCGCAATAGCACACTGTGTGATTGTAGCCTAAGGAGTAAGACACCTGGAGTGGTAAAGCCAAGGCATTTTGTGCATGGCCGGACAAACATTAAAAATACGCATAGCAATACACCCGGAAAACATGCAGGTTGGGTCTCAGAAAACCTTTTTAAGGCCTTATTAAAGGAGTGAGACTCCTACCTTGCTTAAGACTATGCCTCTGTGTCATACAGAACAGAATGAGAAATGTACTGCCTTTAGATTAATGTAATTTTAAGAAGTAATTAGAGATAGGCGAACCCGCAGAAATCCACATTCAGTGGATCTGGCCGGCCTTTTTTTTTAAAGTCCTGGTTAGGGAAGGACTTTTTCCTGAACTTGAGCCTGAACCTGGACTTTATTGTTTTAAAATGGTGACTAGAGAGGGCTGTAAAAGGAAGAAAAACAGTGATTATTATCAGCCTAAAGGCCACTTCACATGCTAGGATATCGGTGAACGATATCGTTAGCTATGTCACGTGACCGCGATCCTTCCGACATCATTAGTGCGTTGTCACCCACAAGGATATCATTAATGATCTTAAATTTGGCAACGCTCCAGCTATTTGGAGAAGATTGTTTGAACGATTTTACAAAGCGGCAGCAATAGGAGAAATATGAACAACATCGTTCAAAAAGGTGTCACACTGAACTATGTTGTTTCTTCCCATGATGTTAATTGGATAACGAACGATAGATTTGAGGACATGATCTCAAATTTTTGCTGACCGTTCAAAACGATTTTTCATTCCTACATCGTTCGTTTACACGCAACGACGCACTAACGATGTCGTTTGAACGATCACAAATCCGTGATATTTCAACAATATCGTTAACGATATCCTAGTGCAGTGATGGCGAACCTTTCTGAGGCCGAGTGCCCAAACTGCAACCTAAAACAAAATTATTTATGGCGAAGTGCCAACACGATAATATAACCTAAATTACAGCAGGAGTGGTAATCACAAGCGCTGCACAGGGGGGAGAGCCAGCAGATGCTAACTCTCTTCCCTGTACAGGGCTTGTAGTCCTGAAACATTGATGATCAATTCAATTATTTTAACAATTAATTGATTTTAAACTTACCTGTGCAGTCTTCTCTTCTCTTCGGCAGTGGTCAGACAGCTCATGTGTACTGGACATTGAAGCTGAGCCGCTGCCACTGCCCTTTCTAGAAACAGCAGGTGGACTGATCTGTATGGAAACAATGCAGAATATTAGACAGATAGGAGATATATTTTATCAAGGAATACAAGCAGATTTCATACTGAAATCATGGTCCTCATCTTGTAGTAATATCTCCATCATGACCCTCTCCTTGCAGTAATGTGTCCCATCCTGACCCTCTCCTTGTAGCTATGTGCTCCATCCTGACTCTCTCCGTGTAGTAATGTTTCCCATCCTGACGTTCCCATTGTAGTTATGTGCTCCATCTTGTCCTTCCCCTTCTAGCTATGTGCTCCATCCTGACCCTCTCCTTCTAGTTACGGGCTCCATCCAGATCTCTCCTTGTAGTAATGTGCTCAATCCTGACCCTCTCCTTGTAGTAATGTGCTCCATTCTGATCCTCTCCTTGTAGTAATGTGCTCCATCTGACCTCTCCTTGTAGTAATGTGCTCCATTCTGATCGTCCCCTTCTAGTAGTGTGTCCTATCCTGACCCTCTCAATCTAGTAATGTGTCCCATCCTGACCCTCTCCTTGTAGCTATGTGCTCCATCCTGACCACCTCCTTCTAGCTATGTTCTCCATCCTGATCCTCTCCTTCTAGCTTTTTGCTCCATTCTGATCCTCTCCTAGCTGTATGTTCCATCCTGACCCTCTCCTTGCAGTTGTGCTCCATCCTGACCCTCTCCTTGTAGTTATGTGCTCCATCCTGACCCCTCCTTCTAGCTATGTTTCCATCCTGATCCTCTCCTTCTAGTTTTTGCTCCATTCTGATCCTCTCCTAGCTGATGTTCCATCCTGACCCTCTCCTTGCAGTTGTGCTCCATCCTGACCCTCTCCTGGCAGTAATGTTCCTATCCTGACCCCCTTCTTGTAGTATTGTCTTCATCCTTATCCCCTTGTAGTATGGCCCATCCTTGTCCCCTTCAGTAATGTCCCATCTTTGTCCCCTTGTGGTAATGTCCCTATCCTGCCCCATCATGTAGTAATGCCCCATCCTGTTGTAATGCCCTATCCTTGTCCTCTTGCAGCAATATTCCCCATCCTGCAGTAATGCCCTATCCTTCTCCCCTTGTGTAATATGCCCCATCCGTGTCCCCTTGAAGTAATATGCCCCATCCTGCAGTAATGTGTCTCATCCTTGTCCCCATGTAGTAATATGCCCCATCCAGCAGTAATGTGCCCCATCCTTGTCCCTTGGTATTATTGCACCACCTTTGTCCCCATGACATAGTAATATGCCCCAACTTGCCCCCTGGTAGTATTGCCCTATTCTTGCCTCCATTACATAGTAATCTGCCCCATCCTTGTCCCCATCACATATTAATATGCCCCATCCTGCCATCACATAACAATATGCCCCATCCTGCCCCCTGTTAGTATTGCCCCATCCTGCCCCATCACATAATAATATGCCCCATCCTGCCCCCTATTAGTATTGCCCCATCCATCCATCCATCATCCTCTTAGTATTGCCCCATCTATCCTGCCTCCTCTTCGTATTGCCCCATCCATCTTCCTCCTAGTATTGCCCCATCCATCCATCTATCCTCCCCTTAGTATTGCCCCATCCATCCATCCTCCTCTTAGTATTGCCCCATCATCCATCCTCCTCCTCCAGGTATTGCCCCATCCTCCTCCTCCTTGTATTGCCCCATACTCGTCCTTTTAGTATTGCCCCATCATCCTCCTCCTTGTATTGCCCCATCATCCTCCTCCTCCAGGTATTGCCCCATCCTCCTCCTCCTAGTATTGCCCCATCATCCTCCTCCTTGTATTGCCACATCATCCTCCTCCTAGTATTGCCCCATCCTCCTCCTCCTTGTATTGCCCCATCATCCTCCTCCTCCAGGTATTGCCCATCATCCTCCTCCTAGTATTGCCCCATCATCCTCCTCCTTGTATTGCCCCATCATCCTCCTCCTAGTATTGCCCCATCATCCTCCTCCTCCAGGTATTGCCCATCTCCTCTCTCCTCCTCCAGGTATTGCCCCATCCTCCTCCTCCAGGTATTGCCCCATCATTCTCCTCCTAGTATTGCCCCATCATCCTCCTCCTAGTATTGCCCCATCCTCCTCCTAGTATTGCCCCATCATCCTCCTCCTTGTATTGCCCCATCATCCTCCTCCTCCAGGTATTGTCCCATCATCCTCCTCCAGGTATTGCCCCATCATCCTCCTCCTGTATTGCCCATCATCCTCCTCCTAGTATTGCCCCATCATCCTCCTCCTAGTATTGCCCCATCATCCTCCTCCTCCAGGTATTGCCCCATCCTCCTCCTCCTCCTCCAGGTATTGCCCATCATCCTCCTCCTCCAGGTATTGCCCCATCATCCTCCTCCAGGTATTGCCCCATCATCCTCCTCCTAGTATTGCCCCATCATCCTCCTCCTAGTATTGCCCCATCATCCTCCTCCTTGTATTGCCCCATCATCCTCCTCCTCAGGTATTGCCCCATCCTCCTCCATCCTCCTCCTCCAGGTATTGCCCCATCATCCTCCTCCCCCAGTATTGCCCCATCATCCTCCTCCAGGTATTGCCCCATCATCCTCCTCCTCCAGGTATTGCCCCATCCTCCTCCTCTCCAGGTATTGCCCCATCATCTCTCTCAGGTATTGCCCCATCATCCTCCTCCTCCAGGTATTGCCCCATCATCCTCCTCCAGGTATTGCCCCATCATCCTCCTCCTCCAGGTATTGCCCCATCATCCTCCTCCAGGTATTGCCCCCATATCCTCCTCCTCCAGGTATTGCCCCATCCTCCTCCTCCAGGTATTGCCCCATCCTCCTCCTCCTAGTATTGCCCCATCCTCCTCCTCTATAGTATTGCCCCAATCATCCTCCTCTCTTGTATGGCCCCATCCTGGCTGCTGGTAAAAAAAAAAACTTTCATACCCACCTTTCTTCCTTCACCGCTGCTGCAGCTTGCATCCTGTCTCCAGCACTGAGGGCGGTCACGTGATGCTGGCGCGTCCGTGACGCTGTCACATGACGCTGGCCGAGGGCGGGCTGAAGTGTCTGAGAGAGGAGAAATGTCTCCTCTGCTCAGATACAGCTGTGATCTGCCGGCGGCGCGGCGCACGCCGGCAGATCAAAGTCGGCACTGTGGTGGCGAGGCCGCGTGCCAGTGGAGGCGGCTCTGCGTGCCACCCTGGCACGCGTGCCATAGGTTCGCCATCACTGTCCTAGTGTGTGAAGCGGCCTTTATACTTACCAGTCTCTGTTACTGCAGGCACACTGCTTCCGGGTTCCGCTCATTATCTTCCTCTGTATGCACTGGACTCTGCCTCCAACAGCTTATCACTGACGCGCACGCACTCTCTGTGACAGCATCTGTGATTGGCTATTGCGCCCCCACCGATTGTGCCAGCGTCTGTGACAGTGATTGGACTGAGGACTTCCTACTGCTGCTGTCTTTGAAATCAGGTGACCCCACTGCTGGATCTTCGGACAGCTGTGCCATTATGCTCTGCAATCTGGCAGCGGAGTCACCTGAGTTAACTGATAGCTGTAGGGAGTGGTGACATCACGGAGGGCTTTCCTGCTGTCAGTAAAATCAGGTGACCATGCTGCCAGATTGCAGAACATAGCGGTACAGCTGTCCCACAATCCAGCAGGAGAGTCACCTGAGTTCACTGAAAGGGAAGCCCTCAATTACATCACCATTCCACGATGGTGGGATCCCTGAGACTGCAGCGAGAGGACACTTGTTCCATCACTGCAGTCTCTAGATTTATGGATCTAGCAGAGCCAGCATCATTGTGGATTACCAGGGGCCGGCTCCAGGATTTTGGGGACCCTGAAAAAAACAATCTCAGGGGGCCCCTTTAACACATACCATGATTCATCAATATAATATAGAAGCTGTGGGCTCTGTATCTAATATATAAAGTTGAGTGTATGTATGTATGTGTGTGTACGTGGCATTAGTCCTGCCCACTACACATAACCATGCCCATTCACAGCCACACCCACTCCCCATACCCATGCCCACTTCACAACCTGCATCTCCACATATCCTGTCTCCTCCACATAGTCCTGCCCTCAGGACTATGTGGAGAGGTGGAGCTATGGAGGGACGGGTCTATATGTGGCAAGGCTATGAAAGGGGAGGGGTTACTGGGAGGGGTGGGGCTATGTGGAGGGGTGGAGCTATGAATGGATGGGGCTACAGTTAGAGGTGGGGCTATGATACATACACACACATACGTTACCATATATGGGCAATATTGCTCTATATGGGCGATATTACCATATATGAGCATTACGACCATATGTGGGCATTACACCCGGGCAATGACAGGCTCTACAGCTAGTACATAATATGGAGGCTCCTGGGTGGGCTGTAAATATAGTATTGAGGCTGTGCATGGCTGTATATATTATCTGGAGGCTGTTGCTGGGCTGTATATAATATTTGGAGGCTGTGCCAGTCCAGTAGTTAGCTCCAAATAATATATACAGACCAGCACAGCCTCCAAATACTATATACAGCCTAGCACAGCCTCTAGATAATATATAGCCCTCCACAGCCTCCAGTTAATATATTCAGCCTGGCACAGCCTCCAACTAATATATACATAGCCCAGCACATCCTCCATATATATTATACAGCCCAGCACATCCTCAAATAATATATACAGCCCAGTACATCCTCCAAATAATATATATAGCCCAGCACAGCCTCCAGATAATATATATACAGCCCAGCACAGCCTCCAAATAATTTATATATATATCCCAGCACATCCTACAGGTAATATATATATAGCCCTCATGTGCCCCAGTGTTTTATACTGCTCTCCCCCATATGCATCCCCCTTTTACATACTGTTTCTCCCCCATAAGGCACCACTTATTTGTTTCTGCTTCTCCCCCAATGCACTCACCCGTTTCATACTGCTTCTTCCCCCATGTAGCCCCCATTTCATACTGCTCCTCTGCCCATGTGGCCCCCTTTTTCATACTGCTCCCCCATATGACCCCCTTGTTTAATACTGCTTCTCCTCCCATGTGCACCTCCCTGTTTTATACTGCTTCTCCTCCTTTGTGGCCCCTTTTTCATAATGCACTCTCTCCCTTTGTGGCCCCTTGTTCTTACTGCTTCTCCCCCTATGTGACCCTGTTTTCATAAAGCTCTCTCCCCTTTTATGTCCCCTTTTTCTTACTGCTTCTCCCCCTTTGTGGCCCATGTTTTATAATGCTCTCTCCCCCTTTGTGGTTTCTTTTTCTTACTGTTTCTCCCCCTATGTGGCCTCTTTTTCATAATGTTCTCTCCCCCTTTGTGGCCCCTTTTTCATAATGCTTCTTCCCTTTTGGGTCCCTTTTTCTTACTGCTTGATTCTCTCACTTTGTCATAATGCTCTTCCCCTTTGTGGCCCACCATTTCCATACTGCTTCTCCCTCTTGTGGCCCCCCTGTTTCATACTAATTCTCCCCCAAGTACTCCGCCCCCAGTTTCATTCTGCTTCTCTCCCCATATGCCACCCCTGTTTCATACTGCTTCTCCTACCACATGGCTCCCCAGTTTCATAATGCTCTCACCCCATTTGTGGCTCCTTTTTCTTACTGCTTCTCCCCCTATGTGGCCCTGTTTTCATAAAGCCCTCTCCCCTTTTATGTCCCCATTTTCTTACTGCTTCTCCCCCTTTTTGGCCTATTTTTCATAATGCTCTCTCCCCCTTTGTGGTCTCCTTTTCTTACTGTTTCTCCCCCTACGTGGCCTCTTTTTCATAATGCTCTCTCCCCCTTTGTGGCCCCTTTTTCATAATGCTTCTTCCACTTTGGGGTCCCTTTTTCTTACTGCTTGATTCTCCCACTTTGTCATAATGCTCTTCCCCTTTGTGTCCCCCATTTCCATACTGCTTCTCCCTCTTGTGGCCCCCCCTGTTTCATACTAATTCTCCCCCAAGTACCCCGCCCCAGTTTCATACTGCTTCTCCCCCCATATGCCACCCCTGTTTCATACTGCTTCTCCTTCCATATGGCTCCCCAGTTTCATAATGCTCTCACCCCATTTGTGGCTCCTTTTTCTTTCTGCTTCTCCCCCTTTGTGGCCCCGTTTTCATACTGCTCTCTCCCCCTTTGTGGCCCTCCCATTTCATACTACTTTTCCCCCTTAGTGCCCACCCATTTTATACTGCATTACCCCTTTGTGGCCCCCCTTTTAAATACTTGTTATCCCCCTTTGTGGCCCCTTTTTCATAATGCTCTCTCCCCTTTTTGTGGCCCCCCCTGTTTCATACTGCTTTTTCCCCTTTGGGATCCCTTTTTCTTAATGCTTGATTCTCCCCTTTTGTCATGATGCTCTCCACCCCACTCATGTTTGATCCTCTGTTCCGGACTTCTCTCCCACAGGCTTCCTGCACTCTCTTCCTCCCGGGATGCACATGCTAGCTGCCAGGACCTCTGCAGTGTCAGCGTGCTGGATGTCAGGTAATGGAGCTCTGAGCTCTACTGAACCCGGAGTTGCTGGTGCACTTAGAGATTCACTCAATGCAGTGTCCCAGTATTTGTGAATACTGGGACACTGCCACCTGCACCGACAACACCCCTCCCCCACGAAGACTGTGGTTTTCATAAAGAGTCTGGGGGAGGGAAGATTAAAAAAATTATATATTTTTTAACATCCAACTCTGGCACCACCCCCGTGACCCGCCACCCTAGGTAAAAATGTCCCTGCAAGTTGCGTCTCCACATGGCTAATTTGCATCGCATGCAAATTAGCCATGTGGACTTGTAGCTGTTGCCTGTGCCTGACGGGGCCCTCGCTGTCAGGGCTGCCTGTCTCTGTTGGACCCCTTGGTATCAGGGCTGCCTGTCCCAGATGAGCCCAGCTGTTCTAGGCCCCAGAACTTGCCCAGGTGCACCAGATGCTGACGCGAGCCCTGGGAGAACCATATGTTGGACTGCTTCTGCGGCGCCCCACTAAGAGTGCGTCACAAATGGGTACTGCACCCCTGACTGAAGGTGCCGTATGCTTTGTTCTGGTAATGGGTAGCATAAGCCTGAAGCTCCAGTACCACATGTAACATCTAGTGATAGAGTACCAATTAGACACTGGCTTCTAGGGTAACCTTGGTCCTGGTGGGAGGAGAGGCTAGGTAATAAAACAATGGGGAGAGCAGCAAGGAGTTAGAACAGCTAAGAGCACAGAATGGAGTGGAGAGTTGAGAAGGAGAGTGAGAGACAAGAGAAGCGAAGGTAACGGGGACGGCACCTCAACCTGGTGACCCGGAAGAGAGAGGGGCCAAGAACCAGAAGGGTAACCAAATACCCTAGCCCAGTCCAATACCCGGAGTATCGGCTCCGAAGGGGCTCAGCCGGCTACAACCCTGAACCAGGAACATAGAGTGGTCGATGTCTTCCTAGGAGCACGACCCAACCGCCCGAAAACCAGCACGGTCCCCACCAGAAGCACTAGACTGAGTTGGGTTCTCCTTGGAGAGATAAGATGATCCCATATATCTCGTCAGGCCTGGTCTAAAAAGCGGGATCAGTGCAGGGTAGCAGAGCAAGGGACAGAGCGTGATAGAGAAGGATCTCCAGTGGAGCTTCAGAGGGACACTGCTTATTGCCAGAACCACCCAGTCCACTACTCCGCAACAAGAACTGCATTACCCTGTAACCCTGCAGAATTCAGGAGTAAAGTACCCGTTCAGAGTGAGCAACGTGTCTGTGTTTTCTTCCTTCAACTGTGATCTGCCTGTCTTGCTCCACAGTGACTGTGCTCCTGTACTCCACCATCCATTCCTACTTCCAATACCCCCGGGGATCCCGCTCCTCCTGTAGGGAGCCACTCCATCTTGCTGCCGCCCATCACCCCGGAGATTCCCGCAGCGCCGGTGCCATCACCGGGATCTACAGGTGGCGTCACGAACAAAATGTTTAATTTTTAATATTTTATTTTTCTCCATTTTACCTTGACCACCAGGGCCACAGCCTCAGGCACTGCCAATCGTGACCTCCAGCCTGTGCCTGAGATCTGAGTACACTGTCCTGGGTGAGTCACTTCGGTCCTGGGTTGTTTTTTGGCCAACAAAGTGGTGAAACAGGGTGTGTGTGTTTTTTATTTCATATAAAGGATTTTTCTGTGAGTGTTTTTTAACTATTTACTCACTGGATTAATAATGTGCGGGTCTCATAGAAGGCTGAACATTATCAATTTAAGTGTTAATAACAGCTTTCAATACCCAGCTGTCTTTAACCTCTTCTATCAGCCTTATGCCACCACAGCAGGGAATCAAGAAGAGCCAGTTAAAGTGCAAACAATTGGCAGACTGCTATTTTATAGCCTGTGGGGCCCAATAACTATAGGCCTCACCACGTTGAGAATACCATCCCCCAGCTGCCTGGTTTTACCTTGGCTGGCAATCAAAAATAGGGCGAGGCCCACACATTTTTTTTTAAATATTTATTTAAAGCATAAAAAAATAATGGGCTCCCTTGTATTTTTGAATACCAGCCAGGGTAAAACCATGCAGCTGGGGGTGGTAGCCCACAGCTATCCGCTTTATCTGCTCTAAGAATCAAAAATACCAGGGACCCCTACGCAAATTTTTTAAATTATTCATTTATTCTTACACACATATAATGGTAGGTTTATTGCCATCTCCAATAATTTATATTTTAACCAATCACAGATGCTAGCACAATGGATGGGGGTGCTACAGCCAATCACAGACACCCACTTTCTGTGACAGTGTCTGTGATTGGCTGCTGTGTCTCCACCCATTGTGTCAGTATCTGTGAATGGCTGCCATATACATTAGTGTATATTGCAATGAACCTACCATCATATTATTATGGGAGCACAGCGCAAACGTATACCTTTTTGCCAGTGGTCTATTTTTCTCAAAGTAACTAGTCAATTCACTGTACTTGGTTAACCGTCAACCGGATGTTTATTAAAATGTTATTTCATATTCTAAAGATAAAAATATTATTAAAAAAAATAGACCATTGGCAAAAGGGTATAAGTTTGCGCTGGGCTCCCATAATAATTTAATCGTATAATTTTTTTAAATTTATTTTTAGCCTACTATTATGACTGGTTAATTTTTCTTTTATTTTGTAAAACACTAGCCAAACCTAAAAAAACCCTATCTAAATCTGGTATTGCTGTGATCGTACTGACCTGACAAATAAAGCCATCTAATAATTTATACCACAAGGTGAACGGTGTAAACATAGTAATAAAGCTAATTCTGCAACTGCTGCCGATTAGTTTATCCTGCCTCCCAAAGATCGCAGTAAGACTTGACTCATATTTATCCTGCGCTCTATGCTGAGTTCACAATGGTGATTACATGCAAATCTATGAAAACCAGACAAAATTCCCAATGCAAAATT
Organism: Allobates femoralis; assembly: GCA_033576535.1. Lineage (NCBI taxonomy): Eukaryota > Metazoa > Chordata > Amphibia > Anura > Aromobatidae > Allobates > Allobates femoralis. The sequence goes on from JARQOC010000006.1 coordinate 137,469,975, forward strand.
CACTGTAATGAGGCAGAAAGATTCACTTTCAACTCCCATCTGACCTGTAATCTGGTGGTGTCCATCTTTTTGCACATCTTTTTAGACGCGCACAAAAGTGAGGTCAACCACAGTTTTGTTGATCTTTGAAAAGAAAGACATCACAAAACAGAAGCGAAACTGAGTCCACAATATTTCTGCTTATTAGTGAATGGATCCATTGGGGGTTTCATCTGAATCATGTATTTCGGAGATGTAACTGGAGACCTGACTGTAAGTGCTTAGCGTGGGGCACAGGATAAATGTGAACTGGTCCAAAATATTCTATACCCAATCACCACTAATAGCATTCAACTCAACCTACAACAACACTAGACCCCACTGAGGTCCATCATCTGTAAACAGAAATATAGGGGGCTTCCACGTTACTGGTAGCACAAAGGCTCTGTAAAACAGCTATGGCTCCTCGCCCCCCCCTCCTTCAAAAAATACAACCAGCAAAACCTGCGCTCCCAAATCCAAATGCTCCCCCGCCTTATGAGTAGGGGTAAACCTAGCCTCTCTGCTGCCTGAGGCGAACTGCAAAACGGCGTTCCCCAAACACAAGGACGTCAGTGCCATCACACGCACATACAACAACCGTACAGGAATACAGAACAAGGGTCATTAATGGCAATGGCAGGCTTGGCACAAGCATACAGACACATAGTGATGGCTGCAAAGCGGTGGTCCACTGCAAAGCGGTGGTCCTGTGGGCAGCCACAGTCCTGCATCCTTATAGCACAGGAGGCAGGCACTGATTGCAAACCAATAACCTGTGGCTCACTCCTACAAAACTCTGGGCAGCTCCAATGTGGCCGCTGCCTGGCAGTAACTAGCCAGACATGTGCACCATGCAATACTGTCCACACATCACATGTAACAACCTGCAGTCTGAGCACTTAGCTAGTCACTAGCACCGCACACAGGGCTCTCCGGAGCTAATAGCAGGGGCCATCCTATTGGATTAAGGAAGGGATGTGGGAGCGGGAAGAGGGAGCAGTGCCCCAGATCAACCGCCACTCGTGACAAATATGGCTGGAATGTTTGTATGTACCGAGGGGTGGCACTAGACGTGGTGTGTAAGTTATAACCAATCAGTCCTACAGCAGAGGGACAATGCATCCTGAACCAGGGGCATACATAGAAATCATGAAGCTCCATAGCAGTAGTTCTAATTGCCCCCCTCCACCCCCAAAAAAAGAATATTTGGCTGGGTCATGGGTCACATAATAACATATTTCACATCTTTGCAGGCCTAACAAAGTAATTGTCCTCCTATTGAAGCCCCTGGATTCATCTTTCATTTTTTCATTGCCCCCATAAAGTAAGATGCCAACAAACATGCCCCACAAACACTCTAATTCCTCCACAGGCACAGTATGATGAGCTGACTGTACCCCCTCAGCTACCTCGACACACTATGATCCCCAACTGTGACCCCCACACAGCTTTCCAGAAAATATAATTGCCCCTACACCTCTTCATACAGTATAATGACCCCCAACATAGTCCTCCAATAGCCCTCCATAAAGTATAAAGGTTCCCTCAGAGCCATCCAAGTATTATCATGCCCCCACAGAGCCCTCCAAATATTAAAATGGTTTCCATGTAGTATAATTGGCTCCATATAGTATAATGTACCCCCATAGACAATGCACCCCATAGTCCTCCATACATTACAATGCATCCCATAAACATCCATATATTATAAAGCACCCCCATAGTTCTCCATATTAATAATGCACCATCCATAGACCTCCAAATACTTTAATGCATCCCCCATAGTTCTCCATATAGTATAATGCACCCCATAGCCCTCCATATACTATACATCACCCCATCAACAATATAGCACCACCCATATACAATACAGCACAGCACCCCTATATACAGCACAGCACCCCCATGCACAGCACCCTCCATATACAATACAGCACAGCACCCCATATACAATACAGCACAGCAACCCCAAATACAATACAGCACATCACCCCTCACATACAGCACCCTAATATACAATACAGCACAGTACCCCCATATACAGAACAGCACTGCCATATACAGCAATCCCATATACAGGACAGCACCACCATATACATCACAGCACCGCCATATACCGCACAGCACCCCCCATATACAGCATCCCCATATACAGCACAGAACCCCCCATATACAGCACAACACCCCTCATATACAGCACAGTACCCCCATATACAGCACCCCATATACAGTCCCCCCATTTACAGCACCCCCATATACTGCACAGCACCCCTCATATACAGCACAGTACCCCCATAAACAGTACCCCCATATACAGCACCCCCCCATATACAGTACCCCCATATACAGCATACAGCACCCTCCATATACAGCACATCCATATACAGCACCCTCCATTTACAGCACCCCTCATATAAGGTACCCCCATATAGAGTACCCCCATATATAGCACCCCCATATACAGTAATCCCCATATACAGCACCGCTATATACAGTACTCCCATATACAGCACCCCTCATACACAGCACCCCCTATATACAGAACAGCACCCCCATATACAGCACCACCTATATACAGCACAGCACCCCCTATATCCAGCACTCTTATACAGCACCCCCATATACAGCACAGCACTCCTCATATACAGCACAGTACCCCCCATATACAGTACCCCCCCATATACAGCACCCCCATATACAGCACAGCCACCCTCATATATAGCACCCCCATATACAGCACAGCACACCCCATATACAGCACCCCTATATACAGCATATCACCCTCTATATACAGCACAGCACCCCTCATATACAGCACAGCACCCCTCATATACAGTACAGTACCCCCATATATCGTACCCCCAATATACAGCACACCCCATATACAGCCCTCCCATATACAGTACCCCATATACAGCATACAGCACCCCCATATACAGCACCGCCATTATACAGCATCCCCATATACAGCACCCCTCATATACAGCACAACACCCCCTGTATACAGCACCCCCATATACAGCACTTCCATATACAACACAGCACCCCTCATATACAGCAAAGTACCCTCATATACAGTGCTTCTCATATACAGCACCCCCATATACAGCACCCCTCATATACAGTGCCCCCCATATACAGCACCCCCATATACAGTGCCGCCATATACAGCATACAGCATCCTCCATATACAGCACCCCTCATATACAGCACAGCATACCTATATACAGCACCTGGAGTCTGATGAACACAGACATGGTCACTTCATGCAGGGAGGAAGAATGACTCATGGATTGACCAATCATTCACACTCCGTGGCTGGAGGGCGAAGACACAGAGGAGGAAGAGCCAACTGCTGTTGTATTGAAAGTGAAAGGCAGCCAGGCCACCTCCTCCCTCCCAAGATCCGAATGCAGCTTGATCTTCTCACAGTTACTCACTGACAACAGTGTCCCACCCCGGGGCTTTGGGTTACCTGGTCATCAGGTCACTGTTCACGGTTGTGTCTGTCACGGGTGGCTGGTGTCCGGTTCCGTGGCACCAGTGGATGCTTTAAAAAGGGGAGTAATAAAAATAGGAAAAAGAATAGTAAATTGTCTCGTGACGCCATCTACAGTTTCTGGTAAATAATACTCTCCCGTAGGTAGAGCGGGATCTCCGGGCAGTGATCGAAGTATAGAGAACTCACACAGGGAGGCGGCTTGTCAGGTGGAGATGTAAGCTGACATTCTCTGAGAACAAGAGTATGACTCCTCCGGCGCAGGCTAATAAACACACCACACAGTCTTTGTCTCCGAACCGGGCTTTGCTGGTGACTCAGGCAGCAAATAGTCTTTACACACAGTCAACAGGTACCGCTGGCCTGGGTAGTCACCAGAGAACTAGGACGTTTTTCTGGGGACCCTCGGTGATGTGCCTGCTTATTCCTTTCTTCTGTCCTAACTGCGCTCTCCCTCTCCTTAGCGCTCCTGCGGATAGAGCCCTCCGCCAGTCCCCATGGGGACTTATACACTCCCTGACAGAAGTTATGTCGCTTATCCATATTATGTAAATAAAAGCTTATAACCTGACGGTAAATTCATCCATTGGTTGTATAAATTACTCTTTTGAAAGGTGAAACCCTCCAAAATGTGGTTTAAGTTAAGAAAATAAATTGGCATCAATGCTGAAATATTGATCATTTAATGAACACAGAATGGTCAGATTTTAGCAAGACAAAAAAAATAGTTTTGTCGCCTGGTCATATAATGCACCCAATTCTAGTTTACATCCTCACCTGTGCTTAGTAAATGATTGTTAATTAGTGGGGGTGTCTAAAAAGAAATCCAGCACCCCGGACCTTCACTTGAACTGCAACTTGAGCTCTGACAACATGCCAAAAATCCACCCTGCTAGCAAACCTTGATTATCAAGAGGCTGAAGACCAGATCCACTGTATAGGTGGCTGGCACCTTTAATGTGTGTCAGCGTCTAGTACAAAGAATTAAAAAAAGATTTGAAGAGACCGGAGATGTGTTTGACAAGCCCAGGTCCAGCAGAACCTGCAAACAACTGCTCAGGAGGAACATTTGTTGGTTAGAAAATCCAAAGCAAGCCCCTCTTTCACTCCAGCAGAGCTCCAACAGGCCTGGTCACCTCAATTTCCTGTGTCAACTAGAACAGTTTGTAGGATTCTGTCTCGAAGTGGCCTCCATGGTCGAATCAGTGCCCAGAAGCCAACACTAAACAAAAGGCAAATAAAAATCTGTGTGGCATTTGCAAAGTCCCACAGCCTGCTAAACAGATGGATGATGGAAAAGTGTCAGAAGGTGGATTTCTCTCATGAATCTTCAGTTGAATTACACCACAGCCGCCTTAAATACTGTAGGAGACCTACTGGAGCCCGCATGGATCAAAAACACACCCAGAAAACAGTTAAATTTGGTAGTGGAAAGATCATGGTCTGGGGTTACATTCAGTATAGGGCTGTGGGAAACATTTGCTAGGTGGAAGGCAATATCAATAGCCTAAAATATCAAGACGTATTAACTACCACTTATATTCCAAATCATAAAAGGGGTCAAATTCTGCAGCAGGATGGCGCTGCATCTCATACATCCATCTCTGCAACAAAGTTCCTCCAGGCAAAAAAGATCAAGGTGCTCAAGGACTGGCTAGCCCAGTCACCAGACATGGACATCATTAAGCATGTTTGCGGTAGGATGAAATAGAAAGCTTGAAAGACAAAACCAAAGAATCTAGATGAACTCTGGGAGGCATGTAAGACTGCATTCTTTGCTATTCTTGATGACTTCATTAATAAATTGTATGAATCATTGTTGAACCGCATGGATGCAGTTCTTCAAGCTCATGGAAGTCACACAAAATATTAAATATGACTCTAATAGCACCACAACTTCATTCACCAATGTTATGCAACATATATTTGTACTTTAAGTTAATTTTTTGTTTGAAAATCACATTACTTTCTGTGAGCGACAATACTTTTGTCTTGCCAAAATCTGACCATTCTGTGTTCATTAAATGATCAATATTTCAGCATTGATGACAATTTATTTTCTTAACCTAAACCACATTTTGGTGGGTTTCAGCTTTCAAAAGAGTAATTTATACAATCAATGGATGAATTTAACGTCAGGCTATAAACCTTTATTCAATAACATGGATAAGCGACATAACTTCTGTCAGGGAGTGTATGCAATTTTTAATAATGCAAAATTCCCTGCGCTTAACTCTATGGGTGTTTTCCATAAATAAAGTCATCACTACAGACATAGATGAACTCTCAGAGGGTTGTAATTTCCAAAATGTCGTCACTTAAGGGGTTTCTGCTGTTTTGGCAGTTAGGGGTTCCGCAAATGGAGTCTGCAAACTATTATAGGAAAATCTGTGCTCAAAAAATCAAATGGCGCTCCTTCTCTCCAAGTCCTGTCGTGCGCCCACACAGTGGTTTTCTATCATATATGGGATGTTCTTGTACTCAAGAGAAATTGCATAATAAATGTTGAGATCCAATGTCTCCTGATATTCTTGAGAAAATGTAAATACTTTGGAGTAAAATAACATTTTTGTGGGAAAAAATAATATTACTAAAATTTTGTATCATCAATTACTTCTAAACTGTTTCATAGCATTTTGTAAAATTTTGTGGACTAGCACCAAACTGATGTGGATTTCTCAACTGGTACTCACTACCCAACTTGTAATCAGCTAAAAGCTTTAAAAAATCGTAAAGGCCTTAAAAAAAAAACTAATTTTTGTGGAAAATAAAATACTTTTTCATTTTGCACGGCTCAATATATGAAGTACCTGGGTATTTAAAGTACACACCACACATCTAGTTAGTTCCTTAGGGGGATCTAGTTTCCAAAATAGTGTCTCATGTAGGGGAGTTCCACTGTTTAGGTATATCAGGAGCTCTCCACACACAAAATGATGTTCACTAACCATTCCAGCTAATTTTCTGCTTGAAACGTCAAATGTCCCTCCTTCCCTTTTGACTAGGGATGGGTGAATCCTAAATTACTCAGAATCGCTAGACTCTAACGCGTCCGAGTCCAGGACTCGCTACTCGTTGCGAGTCTAGCAAGTCCAATGTAAATGAATGGGGAAGCGAGTAGTGCAGCGATTCCTCTGCTGCTGGACCCTATAAAGGGTCTGGCAGCAGAGGAAAAAAATTGCAATTCCCCATTTTATTCTTTTAAAGCCAGCGGCAAAAAGCCGCCGGCTTTTAAAGAATAGTAAATAAAAAAAAAACGGATTGGACCGGGAGGGTGGAGCAGGAGCAGGGACGCAGGACCCAGGCAGGGAAGCCGGCGGTGAAATTTACTCACTGCCGCTTCCTCCTCTGAGTCCTGACCAGGGGCGGGCTGGCAGGACGGGGGAAGGAAGGGGGGGGGTGAGAGCACCAGACCGGCCGGCTACTTACCACTGCCTCCGCCGTCACAGACTCGCTCCCCTGCCTCCGGAGATTCCCGAGCGGTGACAGAGCAGTGAAAAAATTAACTTCCGTCACCGCTCGGGGATCTCCGGCAGCAGAGAGAGTTGGGCTGACAGCAGGGTTCAGCTTACGTCATAATGACCTGAGCTGAACCATGACTGTTTAGTCAGTTCTCAGCCTGCTCTCCCTGTCATAGACATGTGTGTCTAAGCACAGGGATGTAGCAGAGCTGAGATTGTCAGCCTGCTCTCCCTGTGCATAGACAAGTGTGTCTAAGCACAGGGATGTAGCAGAGCTGAGATTGTCAGCCTGTTCTCCCTGTGCATAGACATGTGTGTCTAAGCACAGGGATGTAGCAAAGCTGAGATTGTCAGCCTGCTCTCCCTGTCATAGACATGTGTGTCGAAGCACAGGGATGTAGCAGAGCTGAGATTGTCAGCCTGCTCTCCCTGTGCATAGACATGTGTGTCTAAGCACAGGGATGTAGCAGAGCTGAGATTGTCAGCCTGTTCTCCCTGTGCATAGACATGTGTGTCTAAGCACAGGGATGTAGCAAAGCTGAGATTGTCAGCCTGCTCTCCCTGTGCATTGACATGTGTGTCTAAGCACAGGGATGTAGCAGAGCTGAGACTGTCAGCCTGCTCTCCCTGTGCATAGACATGTGTGTCTAAGCACAGGGATGTAGCAGAGCTGAGACTGTCAGCCTGCTCTCCCTGTGCATAGACATGTGTGTCTAAGCACAAGGATGTAGCAGTGCTGAGATTGCGTTTTGGACTACATCGGACGAAAGAGGATTTTTAAAATAAAGATGGAGTCCCTAATTGTGTTCTGTTTTATTTCTAATAAAAATTATTTTTTCTCGGTGTTGCGTTTTTTTTTTCTATTGATCATTCAGAAAAAAATTTGACGTGGGCTTCGCCGTATTTCTGTAACAAAGCCAGATCCAGCAGGCAGCGACGGGCTGCTCCCAACCCCCAGGTGCCTATTTGTACCTGGCCGGACACAAGAATATAGGTGAGCCCCTTTTTTTATTATTCCATGAATTTCATGAAATAATAAAAAAAAAATGTGTGGGGCTCCGCACAATTTCTATGTCCAGCCAGGCACAGCTAAGCAGCTGGGGGCTGGAAACCGCAGCGCAGGGAGGCCCAAGCTTTCTGGGCACCCCCTGCTGCAAATTGCAGCCCGCAGCCGCCCCAGAAGATGGCGCGTTCATTGAAGCGCCATCCTCTGGCGCTGAACCCCGCTCTTTCAGGGCCCTGATGCAGTGGCTCACTTGGTAATAAAGGGGTTAGGGCCAGCTTTGTATTATCAGCTGGCCCTAAGTCTGAAATTTATGGCGGTCACACCAATATTAGACATGACTGCCATGAATTTCTAGTAAAGCTTGTTAAAATAAAAACACAACACAGAGAATTTTTTTTTATTACAAATAAAACAAAAAAGACATTAGGGATAGGGATGGGCGAATCTACTCGTTAGGACTCGTTACTCAGCGAGTAGTAAGGGACTCGCAGGACTCGGTACTCTGCGAGTTTCCCAGTGATTACTCGCATGAGTCCAATGCAAATCAATATCAATCCTAGTTTTGTCAGAAACGCTGACAAAACTAGGATTGCCATTGTTTGCATTAGACTCGGCTACTGTGCCAGTGATAGCAGGGAAACTCGCAAAGTAACTGCTGTTACATTGCGAGCCGAGTCCAGCTGTCTTCTCTGTGCAGCTCCAGGGTCCTAGAGCCCGCCTGCTCACAGACATGATGTAGCAGTGCTGAGATTGTTCTCAGTCTGCTCATTCCCTGTGCATAGACATCTATCTATGCACAGGGGATGTAGCAGAGAGGACATCGCGTTTTGGACTACGTCGGACGGAAGAGGATTTTTTTAATTAAAGATGGAGTCCCTAATGGCTTTTTTTTTTATTTCAAATAAAATTTTTTCTCTGTGTTGTGTTTTTTTAACCCTTTATTGGAGATTCTTAGTGGCTGGGTCAAACGTGGCCTGACATTAAGAATCTCGGGCTTAATACCAGCTTGTATAACAAAGCTGGTATTAACCCCTTTATTACCCAGCGTGCTACCGCTACCAGGGCCGCTGGAAGAGCGGGGTTCAGCGCCAGAGGATGGCGCTTCAATGAACGCGCCATCTTCTGGGGCGGCTGCGGGCTGCAATTTGCAGCGGGGGGTGCCCAGAAAGCTTGGGCATCCCTGCGCTGCGGATTCCAGCCCCCAGCTGCTTAGCTGTACCTGGCTAGACATAGAAATTGCGCGGAGCCCCACGCATTTTTTTTTTATTATTTCATGAATTTCAGAGTCAGAGTCTCAGAGTCAGAGTCAGAATCTCAGAATTTCATGAAATAATTTAAAAAAAATGCGTGGGGCTCTGCGCAATTTCTATGTCTAGCCAGGTACAGCTAAGCAGCTGGGGGCTGGAATCCGCAGCGCAGGGATGCCCAAGCTTTCTGGGCACCCCCCGCTGCAAATTGCAGCCCGCAGCCGCCCCAGAATATGGCGCGTTCATTGAAGCGCCATCCTCTGGCGCTGAACCCCGCTCTTCCAGCGGCCCTGGTAGCGGTGGCACGCTGGGTAATAAAGAGGTTAGGGCCAGCTTTGTATTATCAGCTGGCCCTAAGCCCGAAATTTATGGCGGTCACGCCAATATTAGACATGACCGCCATGAATTTCTATTAAATTGTTTTAAAAAAAACACAACACAAAGAAAATTTTTTATTAGAAATAAAAAAAAAAGCCATTAGGGACTCCATCTTTAATTAAAAAAATCCTCTTCCGTCCGACGCAGTCCAAAACGCGATGTCCTCTCTGCTACATCCCCTGTGCATAGATATAGATGTCTATGCACAGGGAATGAGCAGACTGAGAACAATCTCAGCTCTGCTACATCATCTCTGTGCACAGACATTCATGTCTGTACACAGGGAATGAGCAGACTGAGAACAATCTCAGCTCTGCTACATCAGGCAGCAGGCAGGCTCTAGGACCCTGGAGCTGGCAGCCAGCACACAGAGCAGACAGGACTCTTATCTGTGCGAGTTTCCCAGCGATTACTTACAAAGTAAACGAGTCCAATGCAAATAAATGACAAAACTAGGATTGCTTCAGGCTGAAGCTTCCGAGACACATCTGCGATTTGTAAATCTCACACTACTCGCTATTACTCACTTCCCCATTCATTAACATTGGACTCGCTAGACTCGCAACGAGTGGCGAGTCCTGTGCTCGGACTCGCTAGAGTCAAGCGATTCCGAGTAATTTAGGATTCGCCCATCACTAATTAGGGACTCTATCTTTATTCCAAAAATCCTCTTCCGTCCGACGTAGTCCAAAAACGAGATCTTCACTGTCACATCCCTGTGCATAGACATACATGTCTATGCACAGGGAAATCAGGCTGCGAAATAACTTTCACAGTCAGGGTTCACCCCAGGTGAACCCTGCTGTCAAAGTCTGACTTTGCTGCTGCCGAAGGGAGCGCCGGCAGAGCAATAAATAAATTAACTTCAGGGAGGCAGGCAGGCTCCCGCAGGCTCCTGCAGGGTCCCACAGGGTCCCGGTGTCCTCCCAGCGTCGGCAGCTGTCTGCTGACAGGACCTGCCGTGATGTCACATGACCGGCAGACAGCTGCCGATGCCGGGAGGACACCGGGACCCTGCGGGACCCTGCAGGAGCCTGCGGGAGCCTGTGTGCCTCCCTAAAGTTAATTTATTCACTGCTCTGCTGGTGCTCCCGCCGGCAGCAGCTGAGTCGTGCTGTCACAGCAGGGTTCACCTGGGGTGAACCCTGACTGTGAAAGTCATTTTGCAGCCTGCTTGGAGTACTCAGAACAAATTGGCCAATTGTGGGATACATTTTAACCCGTTGCTTCTGTGAAAATAAAAAAATTCAGGCTAAAAGAACATTTTTGTGGAAGCACCTGGGGGTTCAATGTGCTTACTGCACATCTACATAAATTCCTTGGGGAGTCTAGTTTCCAAAATGCTGTCACTGTTACTGCTGTTTAGGCACATCAGGGACTTTTGAAACGCAACATGGTGTCAGCTATCAATTCCAGCTAGTTTTCTTTTAAAAAAGTCAAATGTCGCTCCTTGCCTTCTGAGCCGTACCATTCTGGCTGTTTAGTGCAGTGCAAGTACCTAGTACCTGAAATATCAATTCCTCTGATATTCATATTGACTTTTGTACTCACATGCAAGTGTCCCCGGATAGTTCCAACTTAACCACACTGACTTTCAATGAGAGTCCAGGAGAAATGGAGGTGATTTTCGTTGAAATCTTGTAATACAGCTTCACCCCCAGCCTGTTTTGACCTTAGTGACCTTGTCATTTTTTTCAATGCTGACCAGTGTCCTTCTATGAGGTAATAAGGTAATAACTCTGGAACGCTTCAACGAATCCTAGCGAGTCTAAGATCATTTTTTCGTGCCAAATTGGACTTTATGTTATTGGTTATTTAGGTCGATAATTTTTTGCGTTTATTTGTAAAGAAAAATCTGAAAACTGGTGAAAACTTGAAAATTTTGCAATTTTCAATTTTTTTATTTTTATTCTGTTAAACCAGAATTATGTGACACAAAATAGGTAAAAAAAAAAATTCCCACATTATGACTTTATGTCAGCACAATTTTGGAAACAAAATCTTTTTTTTGTTAGGAAGTTACAAAGGTTCAAAGTTGGGTTCGGTACTCGCCGAATAGTAACGATATTCGGGCAACTCGCTACTCCCTTAATTTCTTGTGATTACTCGGGAGTAGCGACTAGTCCTTTAACTTTCGCAGTGTATCTATATATACACTGTAAAAGAGCACTAAAAGTGAATAAAAGTTGTTAAAAATTTCATACTCACCTATCCAACGCCTGCACCGGGACCGGCAAACAAGACATCCGATCAATGACAAGGACCTGTGAGTCTGACAGCCAATCAGATGGCTGGTAACAATCTGACCAATCAGATGGCCAGACATTACAAACCATATGATTGCTACCAGCCACCTGATTGGCCAGATTGACAGGTCATTGATGCACCGTTCAAGACCTGGCAATCTGGCCAATCATGTGTCTGGTAGCGATCAGGTGGTTTGTGATGTCTAGCCATCTGATTGGCCATATCGCTACCAGCCATCTGATTGGCTGTCAGACTCACAGATCCTTGTCGTTGATCGGATGTCTTCTTTGCCGGTCCCGGTGCAGGCATCGGATAGGTGAGTATGATATTTTTTTTATTTTTTAACAACCTATATTCACTTTTAGTACACTTTCGCAGTGTATATATAAATACACTGGAAAAGTACTCGCTTGCCCATTCACTGCCATTGGACTCACTATACTCGCAATGAATACTAAGTACAGGGACCTACTCGTTGCGAGTATAGCGAGTCCGATTATTGTAGTACTCGCTCATCACTATTCAAAGTTCATCAGCAATTTCTCATTTTTCCAGCAAAATTTACAAAACCATTTTTTTTAGTGACCACATAACATTTGAAGTCCCTTTGAGGGGTGTACATGACAGAAAACGCCCAAAAGTGACACCATTCCAAAACTGCACCCCTCAAGCTACTCAAAACTACATTCAAGAAGATTACTAACCCTTCAGGTGCTTCACAGGAACTAAAGCAATGTGGAAGGAAAAAATGGACATTTTAATTTTTCCAACAAAAATGTTCTTTTAGCCTTAATTATTGCATTTTCACAAAGGTAAAAGCACAAAAAGGATCCTTAAAATTTGTTGTGAAATTTCTGCTGAATACGCTGATACCCCATATGTGATCAAAAACCACTGTTTGGGCGGATGGCGAGGTTTGGAAGGGAAGGAGTGCCATTTGACTTTTTGAATGGGAAATTAGCTGCAATCGTTAGCGCACACCATGTCGTGTTTGGAAAGCCCCTGATGTGCCTAAGCAGTGGAACTCCCTCAAAAGTGAACCCATTTTGAAAACTAGACTCCCCCAAGAAATTTTTCTATCCTGTTTCACTGAAAATAAAACCGTGTCTTATATTAATTTTTGCTCCCAAAAATGCCCTGTCACGTCACCACAGGCGAGCTGAATAGTGAACACATTTGACCACGGAATACCGTGGAGGATGATGCCAGAAAAATGGCTGGACCAGGACGTCAGATGGAAGAACTCAATTTATTAGACAATAATGCAGAAGAAAAACCCAAAAGGGAAGTCCTCAGGGCCAGAGCATCAGGGTTCCCCCAAGCGAGCACCCAATACAGGCATTGTCCCGGAACAGCCAAGAAGGATCCAATGAACCAGCAACCAGAGGGTCCAACCCAAAGGGACAGTGATACCAGACGGGGCTGAATACGGAAACCAAGAAACCAGGGAGGAAAGCGAGATGGGGCTTGGTGTAGCTGAAGGGATCCAAGAAGCAGCCAGGGATCAACAGGTGCTGTATGGATCTGCGAGTAGATAAGGCAGGCAGAGGGTCCAGTACTGAAAGTAAGAGAGACAAGGCAAGTTAGGACATCAGGAATTACAAGCAAGATGCTTAGGGACTTGAACTGGCTAGTAAGCATAGAACGAAGTTGCGCAGGCACCTCCCAAGGGAAGCGAGGGCCTTAGGTATCTCCCAGCCACTCAGCAATTGGCTGAGAGGTAATTTTCTTAAAAGGTGTACTGGCCCTCTAAATTTACTAACGGTGGCTCACGCGCCCTATGAGCATTCCCCCTGCAACCAGGACGTGAGGAGGCAAGGGAGAGACGCCGAGGAGCCTCTGCGGCCTGAGAGGACAGCGTAGAAGTGTGGGCCTGGTAAGTGTTCTAGAAAGGCACAGGAGGATGCCGGCGACCAGACGGGACCCTATCCCCCTGCACCCCGAGGGGGAGTACCATTAGCAGCAGGGTTACATGCCCTATGCCTTATTTTCAGGGGATGTCTTATTTTTCTGTGATCCCCATCATCCCACTGCAGCCCCCAATATCCCCATCATTCCCATACAGCTTCCATCATCCCCCTGTAGCCCCCATAATCCCACTGTGGCCCCCATCATCCCACTGCAGTCCCCATCATCCTCATGCAGCCCCCATCATTCCCATGCAGCCCCCATCATCACCCAATACACACACTCTCACACACACTCAGAACGATCTGCCTCTGCATCCCAGGCTGCCGGGCACCATACTGAGCTCTCTCAGCTGCAGTACATGTACGAGAAGAAGCAGCCAATCAGACACCGGCTGCTGGCGTCTGATTGGACTGCGGCATCTCGTACATGTACTGCATCTGAGAAACCTCAGTATGGTGCCTGAGAAAATCTCCGCCGCTGTGACCCCCCGCCCTCTGATCACACCATCTACCCCCGTACCCAGCTCCTACAGCACCTCAGTGCCCTCCGATCATCCCCCGTGCCCTGCAATCACCCCCATCACAGCAGGGGTCGCAGCGTTGGGCAGGCAGCAGGGGAGGTATGAGGTATGGCGCCGGAGTAAATGCTCGCTGATCACACCCCCCTCCCCTCATACCTTGTGATCTGCTGCTACTAGCTCCTGCAGCACCCTATTGCCCCCTGACCACCCCACATCACTCTCTTCCTGCCTGCTTATGCAGCAGGGAACAGCGGGGCCACAGCTTTGGACAGGCAGCGTGGTGAGGCGGGGTTGATCTAAGGGCACTAGGGTGCTGCAGGAGCCGATAGCAGCAGATTTCAGGGTATGGGAGTGATCGCGGGGCAGAGGCTGATCACCATAGATCGGCGGCATCGGCAGCAGATTGCAGGGGACTTATCTTCAGCTTCCAGTCCACAGATGGGATGAGGCTGAGGAATGAGGGCAGCAAAAGGTTACATTGCCTCTCCATATCTCATTGGAGAAATAGCGTCACATGGACGCTAGCTCCAATCAGATCTAGAGGGAATGACATCAAGGTCACCTAGCTCCTGCCAATAGTCGGTGCTATTACAGTACCGGCCATGGCTGATCACAATGTTTCACCAAATTTCATTGGTGAAACATTACAATCACTAGCGATTGGCTGTTAGACGTTCAACAGTCAATCACAGGAATCGCAGGCACAGGGTGGCAAAGGCACCACCCTTGAGGTCGAGCAGGGGTCCCCTCCTACCTGTAGCTCCTTTTTTTTGGGCAACCCTGGTCACCAGGGCTACAGGACAGCGATTCTGCCATGACGTTGTGCAACGTCAAAGGACGGGAGGTATCCGAAACCCATGACGTTATACAACGTTAAAGGTCAGGAAGGGGTTAAAGTACAATGCAGTAGGTAGAAAGAGTGATTCTGGAGAGAAAAGCATAATGTGTGAATCCAAATATGGTTACAATAGTATTACATGAGGAAGAAGAGAGGAGTAGCTGACATTGCAAGGCTACAGGAAGGGACACAATACCAAAGGCAGGACTTCTACCTCGCAACAGAGAAAATGCAATACATAGCACAGATAACACACAATGAATTGTTCCCATTCATGGAACATAACAGTACCGAGCGCCCAAACAGAGATTTTTGACTATATATGTGGTATTGGCGTACTCGGGAGAAGATGCACGATACATTTAGGCATCCATTTTCTCCTCTTACCTTTGTGAAAATGCAATATTTGAGGCTAAAGTAACTTTTTTGTTGGAAAAAGTAAAATGTTATTTTTTTCCTTCCATGTTACCTTAGTTTCTGTGAAGCACCTAAATGGTTAATAAACTTCCTGAATGTGGTTTTTAGTAGCTTGAGGGGTGCAGATTTTAGAAAGGTGTGACTATTGGGTATTTTCTGTAATATAGACCCTTCAAAGTCACTTCAAATGTGATGTGTTCCCTAAATAAAGTGAGTTTGTAAATTTTGTTGGAAGTAGGTTTGTGGGAAATGTTATTTAGTAACTACTAGCTGTGAGCCCGATGCGATTGCATCGGGATTCTAGAATCTGTGTATAGGGCATTGCTCGGGCTGCTGCAACGACTCCCAACGCCCCTTGGCGGGCATTGCGAGTGAGTCGCGTGGGCGATGCGCGCCCACGAACAAAGCCACGGAGGTAGCGGCGTGTGCGAGGGAAGTCGCTACGGCAATTATATAATAGATTATCAGTATTGCATCGGGATTCTAGAATCTGTGTATAGGGCATTGCTCGGGCTGCTGCAACGACTCGCAACGCCCCCTTCGCGGGCATTGCGAGTGAGTCGCGTGGGCGATGCGCGTCCACGAACAAAGCCACGGAGGTAGCGGCGTGTGCGAAGGAAGTCGCTACGGCAATTATATAATAGATTATCAGTATGTAATATATAATTTCCCTAACGCACTTCCGTAAGTTTCGGCGCTGTTTCTGTCGTTGTGGGCGTGGGCGCAGCGCCCACGCAACCTGTGAAGCGTTGCCGGCGCCACTGATTCGCAAAGCCTCACTCGCAATGGCCGCCAAGCGGCCGTTGCGAGTCCTTGCAGAATAGGCGCGACTCACTAATTTATACATAATCACATACATAATACTGATAATTCCTATATAATCACATATATATATATAGATGGCGGGCCGATTCGAAAGAATCGGGTAGTCTAGAATCCATATATAGTATATTTACTAATAGTTAGGGGAGTGGGGTGAAATGAATTGTGTGTATACAGGTGGCTCAGTGGTTAGCAGTGAGTGGGGTGGCTCAGTGGTTAGCAGCGAGTGCGGTGGCTCAGTGGTTAGCAGTGAGTGCGGTGGCTCAGTGGTTAGCAGTGAGTGCAGTGAGATTGGTGAGCACAGTGGCGTGGGCAGAGTTGTCAGCCCAGCAGCGTGGGCAGAGTGCTGAGTGCAGCGCTGTGGGCAGAGTGGTCAGCACACACATACATACATACACACACACACACACACAGACACTTCGCTATAGTTAGCACCGACCCTGCGTCTTCCCTGCCGGCTGGATCCTGAGTTGACATGTCGGCGCCCGCGGACAACTGGATCCAATATGGCGTCCGGGAAGTTTGGTGAGACTTTTTGGACGCGATATTTGATCGAGTAGTTCGGGGGCGGCGACATGTCGACTGAGTATCTAGGCGGGTGATGCAGGGCCGGTGGTAAGTATAGCGGAGTATGTGTGTGTGTGTGTATGTGTGCGGACAAAGTGAGTGAAGTGCGGAGAAAGTGAGGTGTGGTGATGTGGCCCCTGGCCGGGTGCATCACACGGGTTATCAATGCAGGTCTGTGTTCACATGGGCCGGTTTTCCTGATTGTGTGTGCTGTGTGAAACCTGTCCGATGTACAGGGGGTTAACAGCTGAAGGGTTTTCATGAGCTGAGTAAAACAGCTGAGTGTGAGTGCTGAAGATCCGATACCTTCATGAGCCTAATGAGCGGCTGAACCTGTGGGGATGAGTGCTTTGCTGGGCTAAACCTGAATGGTCCACAGGGGGTTAATCACATCTCAGGTCTGTGTGTGAGTGAAGATGTGCTGATTGACTCACTGGGTTGCTGCTGTGAGTGAGCAGGCTGGATAGGAACCTGCCAGGTGTCTGAGTGAGGAGAGGATGATGGGATTCAGAAGTCCAGACCACTGCCATGTGAGGAGGTGCTGGAAGTGATCCGTCCCCAGTGGGTAAGTGATGGGAGCCTGCCAGCTCCATGCTAGTGCACCTGATGTGTGCATGCCAGCCAGTGTCCAAGGGCCAGGTGGTCACAGCTGACTTTGGGACTGACTGAGTGAGTCATGATATGGTCCCGTTGATCCAGATGTAGTGTCCTATATTCCGGTGGATCGGTGGTGGTGGTGGTGGTTGTGGTTGTTTTACTGCTCGCAATGTCCGCTTCACGGCCATTGCATCGCGGGCCGCGACGAAAGTCCTGGAGAAAGTGCCAAGCCACGCGAACAAAACCACGGAAGTCACTACAGCAATTATTAATAGATTTTGTGTGATTTACCTCTCCAGTTTAACCATTTAAAAATTCAAAGTTTGATACTTGCAAAATGTTCAAATTTTCGCAAAATATAATTTTTTCAAATATAAATGCAAAAATATTGACCTAAACTTACCATTAACATGAAGTCCAATATGTCACAAAAAAATATTCTCAGAATCACTGAGATCTATTGAAGCGTTCCAGAGATATTATCTCATAAAGTGACACTGACCAGAATTGCAAAAAAAAAAAAAATAGTCTGATCCTTAGGGTGCGTACACCTGCCGACGCCGCGGAGATGTCGGCGGCGACTGGCGGGTGCGCGCACGTTTTTGGCGCCCCGCCAGCGTCGCCGTCCCCCATTTACATGGGCGACACCTCCAGCGGCACCTTGGCGAGCTGACAGGCGGCATCGCCGCCTTGGTTTTCTCAAAACCCCAGCGGCGATGCAAGACAATGGGAGCCCATGGCTCCCATCGCCTGTCAGGTTGCCGGCGGCCGGTTACATGGGGCGATGTGTGCACATCGCCCCATATCGGCCGCCTGGTTTCACATCACTGATGTGAAGCCAGCTACCTCTTGGAGGCGCCGACATCGCCCCTTTACATTAGGCGATGTAGGGGTGATGTCGCCGCCGATAGGCCATGACCCTACGTCGCCTATGTAATCGGCGGCGATGTCGCAAGGTGTAACAAGGCCTTTAGGGTCAAAACAGGCTGGGGGTGAAGAGGTTAAGTAACCAGCTGTTTGTTCTTTATTCTGTACTCTATAGATACTCCGTACATTATATGCACAGTACTTGATTCTGGAGGATTGCTAGAGTACTCTGCTGCTTATTTTAATGTACAATTCTGCTAATTCCTTCTGATATACAATGTACAAATTTAAGAATTCCACCTTTCATGATTCTGTAATACTACAACATCAACACTAGGTGGCAATAGGAAATCATATATAGCCCACTTGCAGGTCACATTCAGGAACCTTGCTCCTGTCAATCTTTGTCAATGTTAGGATCAAACCTTGACAGCAAAAATAAGACAACAAACAATCTTTGACTTTAAAAATGCACAACAAAGCCGATCTCTAATAACTGACATGCAAAAGGCTTTGATTAATACATTAGCTCAATATATATCACTGCAAAATCATTGTGGGTTTTTGGAAGGTGTGGTTGGGTGGCACGTGGGCACATTGATGGTTACCACCTTGCTTTGCAGCAGTCTTTATTTGAAATTGATATTAAAGAGTTGTCAGATTGCTATGTTCTCCATGTGTTAAAAGTTTCATATTTTATTCTCTGACTGGTAGTAATTTATGAACTTCCTTGTACATGGTGATGATCTTTGGCTGTAAAATTATGTTTGTTCTATATAAACCGCATGAAATAATGAATATTATGTATTACTTTACTTTTTTACAATCAGATCCATATTCCTTCCTATTATAACAGCTTCAATGAAATAACTTTTTCTTTCAGGGCTGATAGATTACATTATTCATGGTGAAAATCATATACAGTTGTGGCCAAAAGTATTGACACCCCTGCAATTCTGTCAGATAATACTCAGTTTCTTCCTGAAAATGATTGCAATCACAAATTCTTTGTATTATTATCTTCATTTAATTTGTCTTCAATGAAAAAACACAAAAGAGAATGAAGCAAAAAGCAAAACATTGATCATTTCACACAAAACTCCAAAAATGGGCCGACAAAAGTATTGGCACCCTCAGCCTAATACTTGGTTGCACAACCTTTTCCCAAAATAACTGCGATCAACCGCTTCCAGTAACCATCAATGGGTTTCTTACAATGCTATGCTGGAATTTTAGACCATTCTTCTTTGCAAACTGCTCCAGGTCCCTGATATTTGAAGGGTGCCTTCTGCCAAACTGCCATTTTTAGATTCTCCACAGGTGTTCTATGGGATTCAGGTCTGGACTTATTGCTGGCCACCTTAGAAGTCTCAGTGCTTTCTCTCAAACCATTTTCTAGTGCTTTTTGAGGTGGGTTTTGGGTCATTGTCCTGCTGGAAAACCCATGACCTCTGAGGGAGACCCAGCTTTGTCACACTGGGCCCTACATTATGCTGCAAAATTTGTTGGTAGTCTTCAGACTTCATAATGCATGCCACGTAAGCAGCCAGTGTCAAGGCAGCAAGCAATCCAAAACATCAGGAACTCCACATGTTTGACGTGGGACATGTTTTTTGATGCTCTTTTTCTCCTGTAACTCTATGTATGCTTGCCAAAGCTCTACTTTGTTATTGCACAAACATCTCCAAACTTTTATTTCATCAAAGGGCAGAACCTCGCTTTTGTCATGGGGCTTTGACTATTTACTACGAGGGAACACCCGTGGTTCTTTTCTTTGAATAATGTTCGCTCGGTTTGGTCGGATGGTTGTCTCCTGGGTGACACTCCCTTGATGCTGTTGCAGAAAATCTTCATATCCCGCCTTATTGCCGAGGACACAAGCATCAATGCACAACTGTGTATAGTAGGTTCCATCAAATCTGTCCATGACAATTCAGAGTGGCGCAATCTTCTTCATCAAAACGTTTTAGGCTTTCTCAGGCAAGTTTTGGCAAACTCCAGCTGGCTTTTTAATGTCTCGGGGTAAGAAGTGGGGTCTTCCTGGGTCTCCTACCATACAGTCCTTTTCATTCAAACGCCAACGATAGTACGGGTTGACACTGTTGTACCTGGACTGCAGGGCAGCTTGAACTTGTTTGGATGTTAGTCGAGGTTCTTTATCCACCATCTGCACAATCTTGCGTTGAAATCTCTCGTCAATTTTTCTTTTCCGTCCACATCTAGGGAGGTTAGCCACAGTGCCATGGGCTTTCAACTTCTTGATGGCATTGCGCATGGTAGACACAGGAATATTCAGGTCTTTGGAGATGGACTTGTAGCCTTGAGATTGCTCATGCTTCCTCACAATTTGATTTCTCAAGTCCTCAGACAGTTCTTTGTTTCTTTCTTTTCTCCATGCTCAATGTGGTACCCACAAGGACACAGGACAGAGGTTGAGTCAACTTTAATCCATGTCAACTGGCTGCAAGTGT
The DNA here is from genome assembly GCA_033576535.1 of Allobates femoralis. Lineage (NCBI taxonomy): Eukaryota > Metazoa > Chordata > Amphibia > Anura > Aromobatidae > Allobates > Allobates femoralis. The sequence continues at coordinate 137,490,844 of JARQOC010000006.1, forward strand.
GATTTAGTTATTGGAAACACCTGTTAGATGCCACAGGTAAGTTAGAGGCGCTGTTAATTACACAAATTAGAGAAGCATCACATGATTTTTGTGACAGTGCCAATACTTTTGTCCACCCTTTTTTATGTTTGGTGTGGAACTATATCCAATTTGGCTTTAGGGCAATTCTTTTTGTGTTTTTTCATTGAAGACAAATTAAATGAAGATAATAATACCAAAGAATTTGTGATTGCAATCATTTTCAGGAAGAAACTGAGTATTATCTGACAGAATGGCAGGGGTGTCAATACTTTTGGCCACAACAGTATACTCCAATATACTCCGCTCCATCAGATTGATAGGATTCAAACTTCAAAGAGTTTATGTTCTTGTGTTTTCATCTTTTCCTCCTCCTCTTCCAAGAGCTATCTTTTATATTTTTCTGTCCACATAGTTGTGTGAAGGCTCGTTGTTCTTTTGAATGACACCATTCATATTTTTCACATAGTGTTCTAAAAATCAGTGAAAAAAATCCAAGTGCGGTCAAATTGGGACATATTGTAAATTTCTGGAAATAGTTTTTCCAGTGTACACTATGGGATGAAAATGACCACCTGGCAATATGATTCTTCTAATCAGTCCGATTATGGTGATGCCTAAATTCCCAGTTTTATTATTATTATAATGTTGGAAAAAATTGATATTTTTTGTGAGCTGAAATGGCGTTTCATTAACACCATTTTATGATAGCTATGACATTTTCATTGCATCTTACAGCATTTTTTGTGGTGTTGTAGCAACCAAAAAAACACGATTCTGGCGTTTTAACTTTTTCCTGTTCACTATATTTACAAATCAGGTGAGGTAAAGAATGTTTATAACGTGTTAGCCAGTAGATAGAAAAATATTGGACTCTGAGAGTCCTCAGTGGTTGATACCTTTTAATGGCTAACTGAAAAGATGGTAAACATAGCAAGCTTTCAGGACACTGTGACCCCTTCGTCAGGCAGATAATGACACAGATTCTGAAGACACATACATATATACTTAGGCAGGGTAAGGTGGTGTAGTAAATACGACAGGTGAAGTAAAGCAGAGTCAGGCTAAAGAATGGGAGAGCTGAGCTGGGAGGTAAAGTCAAAATTCTAAGATAAGAGGAACTAATTGTATTATTGTTCTATGATTAGTGGCCTGTGGAGACCTGAAGATTCCCCAGTGAGAGCAGAAAGCCATAAATCGAAGCTAGACAGTTCACATGAGAAGTGTCAAAAGTTCATTGTCCTCTAACTTGAGTCTGTTGCAAGATGTGATATCCCCAAATGACATTTCATTTTATAAAAAAACGCATGAATCTGATATCCCCATATGCCCTTTCATTTTATATAAAAACGCATGAATCCATGTGAGACATTAGATCCTGTTTTGAATGTGTCAAAGGTTGTTATCAATTTGTATTCCCAAATTCTTCTCTTTCTCTGAGATTTGAAGTTACTTTTTAAAATGAGCAGCCTCATATTGATTCACTGCTGTGGTCAGGGCTGCAAAAATGCTTTGCTACAGGTAGATCCATATGCTTTTCTTTTATTGAGTGGCGATGAGAATTTTAGTCCGGTCTCCTTACGCCACCTGTTGGACATTTGGTATATATAATTAAATACACCACATACTGTACCTTGTGATGCAACTAATGTTACCTGGGATCTTGTACTCCTGATCTGTCCCAGGAATCTTTATCTTGTCGGTTGTCATTATAGATGGACAGATGTTGCACCTGTTCTAGTTGTGGGGAAAGGTTCCTGTTGCTGTTGGAGAGGACAGAGCGCTTCTGACAATGATGTTTTTTAGATTCGGAGGTTGTCTAAAACACAAGAGTGGGGGATCTGGAAATATTGATTTTAGTGGGGCATCTTTTTGTAGGAGTGGTTGCAGTTTTCGTGCAGCTCCTCTTAGCACCTCCAGACTTGGATTGTAGGTTGTAGAGGAACTCTGTTGTTTTCTTCTCTAGTTTTGTAATGTAGGAGATGATTCCTTGATATTCTGGTGGCTCTTGTAATCTGGTTCTCGATTGCTTTTGGATGGTAGCCCTGGTTCAAAAAGGTCTTTCTGAGGTCCTCAAGGTGATTGTCTCTATCTGTATTGTTGGAACAAATCCGATTGTATCTGATGACCTGGCTGTACACAATAGAGTTTTTTATGTGCTTTGGATGAAAACTGTCCCATCAGAGATATGCTAGATGGTCAATTGGCTTCCAGTACAGGGATGTCTCTATTTCATTGTTCTGTAGCTTAATGATGGTGTCCAGAAAGCTGATTTCAGTGCACGAGTAGTTGAGTGTTAAGTTGATGGTGGGATGATACTTATTAAAGTGTTCATGGAACATCTTCAGCTGTTGCTCAGACTCTGTGCAGATGATTAAAATATCATCAATATAACGGTAGTAGGTCAGAGGCCTGATAGGACAAGAGGATAAAAAGTCATCTTCAAGCTTGGCCATGAAAAGATTTGCATAGTGTGGTGCCATTTTGCTTCCTATTGCTGTGACAGTCTCCTGTAAATATATGTTGTCATCAAATGTAAATTAATCGTGCATGAGGATGAATTTTGTAAACTCCACCACAGAGTCAGCATCAATTCTTTCTGCTCTCGCTGGGGAATCTTCAGGTCTCCACAGGCCACTAATCATAGAACAATGATACAATCTGTTCCTTTTATCTTAGAATTTTGACTTTACATTCCCAGTTCCTCTCTCCCCCTCCCTAGCCTGACTCTGCTTTATGTCACCTGTAGAGATGGGCGAATCTTAAATTACTCAGACTCGCTAGACTCTAACGAGTCTGAGTCCAGGACTCGCTACTCGTTGCGAGTCTAGCGAGTCCAATGTAAATGAATGGGGAACGAGTATTGCAGCGATTCCTCTGCTGCCGGACCCTATAAGGGATCTGGCAGCAGTGGAAAAACCTGCAATTCCCCATGTTATTCTTTTAAAGCCAGCGGCAAAAAGCTGCTGGCTTTTAAAGAATAGTAAAAAAAAAAAAAAAGATTGAACGGGGGTGGGGGGGGGGGGGGAGGGGGTGAAGTGGGTGAGGGGGAAGAGGGGGGGGGGAGTGGCCGGCTACTTACCGCTGCCTCCGCCGGGGCCGGCCACAGACTTGCTCCCTGAGTCTCTCTGCTGCTCTTTCCGGAGATTCCCGAACGCTGACAGAAGCAGTGAATAAATTAACTTCCGTCACCGCTCAGGAATCTCCGGCAGCAGAGCGAGTCTGGCTGACAGCAGGGTTCAGCTCAGGTCATAATGACCTGAGCTGAACCCTGACTGTTTAGTCAGTTCTCAGCTCTGCTACATCCCTGTCTGTCTAAGCACAGACAGGGATGTAGCAGAGCTGAGATTGCGTTTTGAACTACGTCGGACGGAAGAGGATTTTTTAAATAAAGATGGAGTCCCTAATGCCTTTTTTGTTTTATTTTTAATAAAAACATTTTCTCTGTGTTGTGTTTTTTTTCTATTGATTACTGGAAATTCATTGCGGTCATGTCTAATATTGGCGTGACTGCCATAAATTACGGACTTAGGGCCAGCTGATAATACAAAGCTGGCCCTAACCCCTTTATTACCCAGTGAGCCACCCGCCACCAGGGCCACTGGAAGAGTGGGGTTCAGCGCCAGAAGATGGCGCTTCAATGAACGCGCCTCTTCTGGGGCGGCTGCGGGCTGCAATTTGAAGCAGGGGGTGCCTAGAAAGCTTGGGCCTCCCTGCGCTGCGGATTCCAGCCCCCAGCTGCCTAGCTGTACCTGGCTGGACATAGAAATTGCGCGGAGCCCCATGCATTTTTTTAAATTATTTCATGAAATTCATGAAATAATAAAAAAAGGGGGCTCGCCTATATTCTTGTGTCTGGCCAGGTACAAATAGGCACTTGGGGGTTGGGGGCAGCCCGTCGCTGCCTGCTGGATCTGGCTGGTTCCAGAAATACGGCGAAGCCCACGTCATTTTTTTTCCTGAAAAATCAATAAACCAATCCTAAAAAAGGGACTTCATCTTTATTAACCCTCGACCATGGTCCAGGGGTTAATAAAGATGCAGTCCCTTTTATTTATATTGTTTATGGATTTTTCAGAAAAAAAAATTACGTGGGCTTCGCCGTATTTCTGTAACCATCCAGATCCAGCAGGCATCGACGGGCTGCCCCCAACCCCCAAGTGCCTATTTGTACCTGGCCAGACACAAGAATATAGGCAAGCCCTTTTTTTATTATTCATGAATTTCATGAAATAATAAAAAAAATGCGTGGGCTCCGCGCAAATTCTATTCGCCAGTAAGCTAGGCAGCTGGGCTGGAACTGCAGCGCAGGGGCCCAGCTTTCTGGCACCCCCGCTGCAATTGCAGCCCGCAGCCGCCCAGAAGAGGGCACGTTCATTGAAGCCCATCTTCTGGCGCTGAACCCCATCTTCCAGTGGCCCTGGTGGCGGTGCTCATTGGTATAAAGGGGTTAGGCCAGCTTTGTATTATCAGCTGCCCAAGTCCGAAATTATGGGTCCGCCAATATTAGACTGACCGCCTCCCTGCGCTGCGATTCCAGCCCCCAGCTGCCTAGCTGTACTGCTAGGCATAGAAATTGCACGGAGCCCCACGCATTTTCTTATTATTTCATGAATTCATGAATAATAAAAAAAAGGGGCTCGCCTATATCTTGTGTTGGCCAGTACAAATAGCACTGGGTTGGGGCAGCCCGTCGCTGCCTGCTGGATCCAGCTGGTTACAAAAATACAGTGAAGCTCACGTCAATTTTTTTTTTTTTGAAAAATCAATAAAACAATCCTAAAAAAGGATTGCATCTTTACTAACCCCTCGACCATGGTGGAGGGGTTAATAAAGATGCAGTCTCTTTATTTATATTGTTTTATGGATTTTTCTGAAATTTTGACTTGGGCTTCACTGTATTTTTGTAACCAGCCGGTCCAGCAGCGACGGGCTGCCCCCAACCCCAAAGTGCCTATTTGTACCTGGCGGACACAAGAATATAGGCAAGCCCCCTTTTTTTATTATTTCATGAATTTCATGAAATAATAAAAAAAAAAATGCGTGGGGCTCCGCAAAATTTCTATGTCCAGCCAGGTACAGCTAAGCAGCTGGGGGCTGGAATCCACAGCGCAGGGAGGCCCAAGCCTTCTGGGCACCCCCGCTGCGAATGGCAGCCCGCAGCCGCCCCAGAAAATGGCGCATTCATTGAAGCGCCATCTTCTGGCGCTGAACCCCGCTCTTCCAGTGGCCCTGGTGGCGGGTGGCTCACTGGGTAATAAAGGTGGTTAGGGCCAGCTTTTTATTATCAGCTGGCCCTAAGCCCGAAATTTATGGCGGTCACGCCAATATTAGACATGACCGCCATGAATTTCTATTAAATTGTTTTAAAAAAAACACAACACAGAGAAAATTTTTTTATTAGAAATAAAAAAAAAAGCCATTAGGGACTCCATCTTTAATTAAAAAAAATCTCTTCCGTCCGACGTAGTCCAAAATGCGATGTCCACTCGGCTACATCCCAGTGCATAGATATACATGTCTGTACACAGGGATAGCAGGCTTGAGAACAATCTCAGCTCTGCTACATCATCTCTGTGCACAGTCATTTATGTCTGTACACAGGGAGAGCAGGCGGGCTCTAGGACCCTAGAGCTGCCGCAGCCCGCAGGACCCGGAGCCCAGCACAGAGCAGACTCAGCAGAGAGCAGAAGCCGGAAGAGAGGTAAGGATCATTTCTCCCCCTCCCTTCCTTCGCTCCCTGCTCGCTGCCCCCAGCCCAGTCCTAACTTAGGACCAGGCGGGAGGGTGAGGGGGGGCGGACTCGTTACTGTGCGAGTAATCCCTGAGATTACTCACAGAGTAACGAGTCGGGCGTATCCCTTACTACTCGGCGAGTACCGAGTAGTAACGAGTAGATTCGCCCATCCTAGTCACCTGTCGCTTTACTACATCACCTAACCCTGCTTATGTATATATGTATGTGTCTTCAGAATTTGTGTCATTATCAGCCTGACGAATGGGCCATAGTGTCCGAAAGCTTGCTATGCTTACCATCTTTTCAGTTAACCATTAAAAGGTATCAACCACTGAGGACTCTCAGATTCCAAATCAGGTGAATTATTTTGAAATTTTTATAGATTGCACTCATGTGTACTCTGCTACGCAACATATATGCATTGGGAAAAGCAGAGGTTTTTTTTTTCGCGGCTGCAAGTGCCAGATCTGCCGCTTCCGCAAAACTGCACTTGCCGTACCGGACTACAAGCCCCATAGACAATGCATGGGGTTTGCAGGATCCGGACCGCAAGTCGGCCATTAGGCGGCAGATCCGTCAGATGCAGTGCCACCTGCTGAACGAGCCACAAACATCAGTAAAACAATGATGTGAAAGGGGCCTTACACTAATATAATATTTTTTACTCACCTTGATGGGTTCCCACTGAGATTGCTCATCATCCCGGCACAGCAGGACCTTAAACAGCACCATGTGACTGGGCGACATCAACGGTCACATGGTGCTTCTGGGTCCTAGAGCCCACTCTTGCTGAGGGCCGGTGGGGGATCAGAAGACACAGCCAGGGGTCACAGAGGGAGCGTGGCGAGGTTAGTATAAAGCGCAGGAAGAAAGTAATCCCTCTTCTCTCATTGGCTGCCACCTGTGGACTCTGCTTTGAATCCCATTGGTTGGCTGACATAGATGATAGATTCCTCTACCAGTCGCTAGGTGACTCTTGATACCTCTCGATTTTTACACCATTTCAGTGTAGTGAACAACTGAATATTCGCCATCACCCTACCTAATTTTGTTTTGTATAATCATTTTATAAGTTAACCATTTAATTATTATTTTCTTTTTTTTTGTTTCTAGGGGACAGCGGCGTTCCCCTGCCCCTCGCTGGGTACACCCATGAAGAATTGTAGTCTTCAGAAGACCCCCCACATTTCATAGCAACCCATCGACACCCAGTTTCACACGGGTTCTGATGGGTGCATAAGGTGCTGTCAATGCTGATGTCAGAGATTGACATTTACTAGGGTAACAGTAGCGGGGGATCTATGCTCTACGATTGTCTCATTAAGGAATCGAATGAATTATGCAAATAACATGGCTTAAACTGTAATCTAAGTGTGAGCCGAGTGTCATTTACTGTAGTCTGATTCTCTTGCATGCGAGAAGCATATCACAGATGCAGAGAAAATGTAGAACTTAATTTCTCCTTCTTCTCCATTGTCTGTGTTTGCTGTGATCAGACTGAAACTTGTAAGATTATTCATTGAAAGCTGAAGTTCAGGTTTATGAAAATTCTTCCTATGTGTCAAATGGGTCTACAATTTGGGAGAGCTTTTTTTCCCTCTATTTTTGTAATGCACATGTTCCTGTGTTTAGATTATCCTTGGTAATATTGAAAGTAGCTTGTCTAACATGGGAGAGATTGTGAACCAAGTAATTTTGTTTTCTGGTAAACAACAAAACGTTTTATGGCTGGATTGTACCACCTTGTGTCCGAATAGTTCATTACTTCCTCCATCAAAACTGTTATATATGCAACAGTATATGCAACAGTTGTGGACTTTGTGTGAAGGAGGACTTTATGCTGATCTGACAATAGATGGTGATGTTATGTAAAGTGTTTCCTTGCTTACTGTATTGTAAAAGAAAAAGTCTCTCTTGTACTTTCAATTTCTTACTTCTTCCTGATACAGTACTGAGTGATGTGCATTTTTACTTTACCTCATGTTCTGAGAAGTAAAGCTTGTTATCCCATATAATCTGCTCTGTGAAGTTTCTACTGCAATGGTGTATATCCAGAAGCTGTGCAACAGGTTATGGGCCCAGGCACCAAAGAGACCAGGCACTAAAGATTCCAGGCACCGAGGATCTTAAGCACTGAGGATACCAGACACTCAGGATACCGGAACTCTCATCAAGAACCTGGCGAATGCAGAAGATTTCTTCAGTACAATTCTCTACAAACAAGTAAGATAAGTTAAAGATGATGAGTAGCACAGAGCTAAAACTCACAGTAGCTAAGCTGAATAATGAGAACTATCAGTTATGGAAGTTCAAAGTAGAGATGTTATTGTCTAAAGATGATTTATGGGAAGTAATCACCACAGATAGACCTGATGAAGATAATCAGACATAGGATAAGAAAAATAGACAAGCAAGAGCTACCATTAACTAGTGGATGATGCTCAATTAATCCACATAAGGAATGAGGATACAGCAAAGGGAATGTGGAAAGCACTAAGAAAGCTATATGAAAGTTACAGTCACAAGTTATTTCTGCTAAGAAAGCTTTACAGTATGAGACTAAGTGCAGACAATGACATGCATAAGCATATATTCTCTATGATGGAAGTGATCACAGCTGAGATCAATTGGTGAAGATATTAAGGAAAGCCATGTAGCAGCATTATTATTGTGCAGGTTACTGGATTCATATACTGCTTTGATAAATGCACTAGAGACAAGACCTGAAACAGACATTACATTAGAGTTTGTGAAGACCAGACTCATAGATGAATATCAAAAAAGGAAAGAATAAACAAATGATTCTTCTACTGAAAAAGATTATGGAAATGTTCTTAAAGCTACAGAATCAAAAAGACCCTACAGTCATGGCCAAAAGTTTTGAGAATGATACAAATATTAATTTTAACAAAGTCTACTGCTTCAGTTTTTCTAATGGCAATTTGCATATACTCCAGAATGTCATAAAGAGTGATCAGCTTAACAGCAATTACTTGCAAAGTCAATATTTGCCTAGAAAATGAACTTTAACCCCCAAATCACATTTCAACATTACATAGTATTACATAGTTTATAAGGTTGAAGGAAGACTTTAAGTCCATCTAGTTCAACCCATAGCCTAACATGTTGATCAAGAGGAAGGCAAAAAAAACCCATGTGGCAACACTAGCTCCACATTGGGGAAAAAAAATTCCTTCCTGACTCCAGATATGGCAATCAGACTAATTCCCTGGATCAACACCCTATCAAAGAATCTAGTATATATAACTAGTAATATTATAGTTTTCAAGAAAGGCATCCAGGCCCTTCTTAAATGTTAGCAGTGAGTCACTCATTACAACATCATGTGGCAGAGAGTTCCATAGTCACACTGCTCTTCCAGTAAAGAATCCACGTCTGTGATTATGATTAAACCTTCTTTCCTCCAGACGTAGAGGATGCCCCCTTGTCCCCGTCTCAGGCCTAAGAGTAAAGAGATCATTAGCAAGTTCTCTGTACTGTCCCCTCATATATTTATACATTGTTATAAGATCACCCCTAAGCCTTCGTTTTTCCAAACTAAATAACCCCAAGTTTAATAACCTGTCTTGGTATTGCAGACCCCTCAGTCCTCTAATAACCTTGGTCGCTCTTCTCTGGACCCATCACAACATCATTGCAGTCCTGCCATAAAAGGAGCAGATAACATCGTTTTAGTGATTGTTCCATTAACACAGGTGTGGGTGTTGATGAGTACAGGGCTGGCGATCAATTAGTCATGATTAAGTAAGAATGACACCACTGGACACTTTAAAAGGAGGCTGGTGCTTGGTATCATTGTTTCTCTTCAGTTAACCATGGTTATCTCTAAAGAAACATGTGCAGCCATCATTGCACTGCACAAAAATGGCCTAACAGGGAAGAGTATCACAGCTAGAAAGATTGCACCTCAGTCAACAATCTATCGCATCATCAAGAACTTCAAGGAGAGAGCTTTGATTGTTGTCAAAAAGGCTCCAGGGCGCCCAAGAAAGACCAGCAAGCGCCAGGACTGTATCTTAAAACTGTTTCAGCTGCGGGATCGGACTACCAGCAGTGCAGAGCTTGCTCAGGAATGGCAGCACGCTGGTGTGAGTGCTTCTGCACGCACTGTGAGGCGGAGACTCTTTGAGCAAGGCCTGGTTTCAAGGAGGGCAGCAAAGAAGCCACTTCTCTCCAGAAAAAACATCAGGGACCAACTGATATTCTGAAAAAGGTACAGGGAGTGGACTGCTGAGGACTGGGGTAAAGTCATTTTCTCTGATGAATCCCCTTTTCGATTGTTTGGGACATCTGGAAAACAGCTTTTTTGGAGAAGAAGAGGTGAGCGCTACCACCAGTTTTGTCTCATGCCGACTGTTAAGCATCCTGAAACCATTCATTCTTCTCAGCCAAGGGAATCGGCTCACTCACAATCTTGCCTAAAAACACAGCCATGAATAAAGAATGGTACCAGAATGTCCTCCAAGAGCAACTTCTCCCAACTGTCCAAGAGTAGTTTGGCGCCCAACAATGCCTTTTCCAGCATGATGGAGCGCCTTGCCATAAAGCAAAGGTGATAACTAAATGGCTCAGGGAACAAAACATAGAGATTTTGGGTCCATGGCCTGGAAACTCCCCAGATCTTAATCCCATTGAGAACTTGTGGTCAATAATCAAGAGACGGATCGACAAACAAAAACCAACAAATTCTGCCAAAATGCAAGCATTGATTTTGCAAGAATGGACTGCTATCAGTCAGGATTTGGTCCAGAAGTTGATTGAGAGCATGCCAGGGAGAATTGCAGAGGTCCTAAAGAAGAAGGGTCAACACTGCAAATATTGACTTGCTGCATTAACTCATTCTAACTGTCAATATAACCTTTTGGTACTCATAATATGATTGCAATTATATTTCTGTATGTGATATAAACATCAGGCAAACACAAATAAAAACCAGAGGGCAGCAGATCATGTGAAAATATAATTTTGGTGTGATTCTCAAAACTTTTGGCCATGACTGTATAATAAAGAGACAGGAGAATGTTTCAGATGTAAGAAGAAAGGACATTTAAGGAAAGACTGTACTATATGGAAAGCAGAACAACAGAAATTTCTCCATAAAGAGAGAAGGTGAAAAACACATTTTCTAATTCATGTGAAAATAATTGGAATGGTACATTTAAAATAACTGATAAGAAATCATCATTGGGTTGGTTCAGAAGCAACAAGTCACATGACAAGTAATAAAAATTTCTTTGCTGAACTTGATTTAAATAAGAAAGAAACCATTTATCTTGCAGATGGAAGCAAAATTACTGCAGAAGGTGTTGGACAAGGAATGCTAAACTGTTCGAACAAGTTTGGGCATGATTCAAAAATACTTGTACAGGATTTGTTATATGTTCCAGAATTAGAAGGCGGATTGTTATCTGTAAAACATCTAACAGCTAAAGGACCTACTGTAAAATTCAAAGATGATGAATGTACAATCCTAGCAGAAAATAAGGTAATAACCAATGTCAAGGCAGATGAACAATTATATCATCTAGACACATTAAAGGAACAGGTGAAGTTGTGTACACATGATCACAAGAATTGTATTCACATGTGCCATAGATGTCTAGGACACAGACATCCTGAAAGTATAATGGAGCTACAAAAGAAAGAATTGACAAAGGATCTATTGATATGTGATTGCTCAATTACTGTAAGATGTGAATGTATAAAATTTAAAGCCACAAGGAAATCTATTCCTAAAGAAAGTGAAACGAAAAGCACAAGACCACTTGATTTGGTGCATACTGACATGTGTGGACGCATGAAAGTGAATACATCAGGAGGCAATAGATATATGGTGACTTTTATAGATGACTACTCAAGATACACAGTCACATACTTGATCAAGAGCAAAAGCAAAGTTTTCAATAAACTAGTAGGGTATGTGCACATTGGAGGTTTTGTGAACTGTTTTTTAGCGTTTTCCGCTGGCGTTTTCCGCTGAGTTTTATGTTAATTTATGTTAATCCTAACCACCGGTTGGATTAACATGCTAGTCAATGGATTTCAGAAAACGCTGTGTACATTAAAATGTTTTTTTTTTTCTCCTTTCCACTTTCTTCACAGGTTTTCCACCGGTGTTCAAAGATAGAGCATGTGACTTCTTTTGAGCGTTTTTCTAGCTTACAAGTGCACAAAAAACAGTCTTAAAAACGCCAAGAAAAACCGCCAGAAAACGCTGTATAAACGCTATAAAACCGCTCAAAAACCGCTCAAAAAACGCTAAAAAAAGATGGACACTGCTGAGGTCAGGAATCTCAGTTTCTGAATTTCTACACCGGTTTTCTGACGGTCTGCAATGATGCAGAACTGTCCAATGTGCACATACCCGTAGACTACGTGACAAGGTCAAATAATAAGTTTCAGAAGAAGCCAATTGTCGTTAGAAGTGATAATGGAGGTGAATGTACAGGACACAAAATAGAAAACTACTTAAGACAAAATGGTATAGAGCATCCAAGACTGTTCCATACACACCTGAACAAAATGAAGTAGCAGAAAGGAAAAACAGAACTCTGACTGAAATGATAAGGTGTATGCTGACAGCTTCCATTATACCAGAGAAATATTTGGGTGAAGCAGCAATGACAGCTACATATCTACAGAACCGCTTTTTTCCAGAAAACTGAAAAAAAAACCATATGAACTGTGGCAAGGTATGAAACCAAGTGTAAATCATTTAAGAGTTTTTGGTTGTAAAGTTTTTGTATTCATTCCAACAGAAAAACGTTCTAAACTTCAAAAAAGGTCTATGGAAGGAATATTTGTTGGATATAGTGAAAATTGCAAAGGATATAGAATCCTAGACCCCAAAACAGACAGAGTCATGGTGAATAACAGTGTGACATTCAATGAGGATCTAAATGAAGACACTATGATTTCACTGGATACAAAAAATGAGAAAAACAGCAGTGATATAGCTGAAGGAATATCTGATGAAAAAGAAGTTGAAATAAAGAACAGAATACTGAAAGTGAAGAAATACAACTTCAAACGGACACAGAACCAAGATGTTCAATAAGAGAAAACAAAGGAAAACAACCAGTACGCCTCTCATACAAGGCAAGTACAAGTAAAATTTGTGAGCCTACCTCTTGGGAAGACATATCTCGACTTTCTGAAGAAGAAGCTAATAAATGGATAGAGGCAACGGAAATAGAAGTAAAATCCATGCATGACTCAAAGACATGGACACTAACAGAATTACCAGAAGGAAGAAAAGCTAAAGGATGTGAATGGGTTTTTAAGGTAAAGTACCAAACAGATGGCACAGCTGAACAAAACCAAGCAAGACTCGTAGCTAACGGTTATTCTCAAAAATATGGAGAAGACTATGATGAAATATTTGCACCAGTTGTCAAGTATACTACAATAAGAACTTTGTTTGCAGTTGCAGCAATGAAACAAATGGAACTGAAACATGTGGATCTAAAGACAGCATTTTTGAATGGAAGTTTAACAGAAGATATTTACATGGAACAACCTCCAGGATTCAAAAATGAAAGTAACCCAAACATGGTTTGCAAATTACAGAAAAGTATACACGGTTTAAAACAAGCTGCTAAAGCGTGGAATGATAAAATCACAGAAGTGCTCACAAATGAAAAATTTCAAAGAAGCAAAGCTGATCCATGCCTGTACACAAAAAGACTACTGGACAGATGGATCTATATACTCATATATGTTGATGACATATTTGTTTGTTTTGAAAAAGAAAGGGATAAAGAGAACATACTAAAAATTCTTAATCAACATTTCAAGAACAAAGACTTGGGTAATGTGAAACAGCACCTAGGAATACAGATAGAAAGAAAAGAAGATGGAAGTTTCCTTCTTAAAGTGAGCCTGGCCGCGTCATGAAAGGGGGCGGGGCTCCGGCATGACCGATTTAGCCCCGCCCCTTTCATGACGCGGCCAGGCTCTTACAAAGGCAGCAAGCAGAGAGGGGCGTGCATAATTACAAGGCAGCAGCAGACAGGCACGCCTATTTGCGGCTTCCTTAGAAAGAGAGAACTCACACAGGACAAAGTAAATATACCTTTTTCTCTACTTTACAAAAGTGATTTTTTCTGCAAAAGGGATGGCTAGAAATGATAAGAGGGGGTGCAGGGACAGGTCTAAAGATGTGGGGGGGTCAGTTTGTGGGTTTAGGATCACTTTAATCAAAATCACATGATTCAAGATATAACCGAAACATTTGGATTGAGGGATGCAAGTGCAGCAAAATCTCCAATGGAAACTAATTATCTTAAAGAGATGAATAGTGAGAAAAACGTGTTACCAAATAATGAAGTTTACAGAATGGGAATAGGAAAATTACTGTATCTAGCAACTGTTACAAGGCCAGATATCGCAGCAGCAGTAGGAATTCTGAGTAGAAAAAGCAGATTGGAATACCGTGAAGAGAGTAATACATTATTTGAAAGGAACTAGCAATGTTAAAGTGAAACTGCCTACAAGTGATAAATGCATTTTAACTGGATATGTTGATGCAGATTGGGCTGGAGATCCAACTGACAGAAAATCTACCAGTGGCTATCTTTTCTTTCTCTCAAGCGGACCAATTAGTTGGACTAGTAAAATCAATCAATAGTAGCGCTGTCGTCAACAGAAGCAGAATATGTTGCAGCAGTACATGCGAGTCAAGAAGTTCTGGGGTTCAGGGGCGGACCTACCATGGTGCAGCTGGTTCAGCTGCACCAGTGCCCCGAGCGGCTAGGGGGCTCCTCAAGCCTGCAGGGGGGCCCCCAGCCGACCCCCATAACCCGATGTCAGAGGAGAAGAGGGTCAGGCAAGGGAAGCAGGAAGCTTCCTGCTTCCCTTGCCTGATCCCGCTCCTCCTCTCCTCTGCCGCGCGGCATTCGGCGCGGCTCAGCAGGTAGGAGAGCCGCATCACTAATAACCACCCCCCTCGCTTCTCACTGACGGCGGCTAGCATCCCCCCCCCCGCTTCTCACCGACGGCCGCCAGCAGCCCCCCCCCGCTCCTCACCATGGCTGTACCACTGCTGGGGTTAAAACAATTGTTAACAGAACTAGGACAACCACAGTTGGAACCAACAAAATTAAATGAGGACAATCAAGGATGTCTTGTTGTTGCTCAGATAGAAAGAGTTAACCCAAGAACCAAGCACATTGATGTGAAGTATCATTTCTTGAGGGATCATTAGGAACAAGGAATCCTGAAATTAGAATATTGTCCAACTGAAGATATGACAGCAGACATTTTCACAAAGGCATTGAATGCTGAAAAACATCAAAAACTAATGAAGAAATTGTGTTTGACTGAATAAGTCCTTACTGTTGAGAAAGGGTGTTGGTATATGCAAAAGTGTGGACTTCGTTTGTATGAAGGAGGACTTTATGCTGATCTGACAATAGATGGCGATGCTTATGTAAAGTTTTCCTTGCTTACTGTATTTTAAAAGAAAAAGTCTCTCATGTACTTTCAGTTTCTTACTGCTTCCTGATGCAGTACTGAGTGACTGTGCATTTTTTCCTTTACCTCATATTCTGAGAAGTAAAAGCTTGTTATCCCATATAATCTGCTCTATGAAGTTTCTACTGCAACTGTGGGTATCCAGAAGCTGTGCAACAAAAACAACCATTAAAGCACCACATTAGGACTTTTTTTTCAGCCCTGGAGTGGTGCTTTAAATCTAACTCCCCTGCCACTCACCTTATACTCAACCTCCATCATTTTCAACTTTTTTAGATGCCAGTCCCGTCGCACGATTTTGTGCCATAACTTCTGACTGGCCAGAAGTTACACCACAAGCTCTCAATGTAAGTCTAAGAGATCCAGAACAAGGCTCTCATAGACTCCCATTGAGTCTTAACCTCCGGCATGTTCCATGAAACATTAGCACGAGCCGGCAGGTCAAAAACTGCAGAAGGCTAACCAGAGAAATCAGATGCAGAGTAAAGACAGCAGATGGTAAGGGGTGGGGACTAGTGATGGGCGAATCCTAAATTACTCGGAATCGCTTGACTCTAGCGAGTCCGAGCCCAGGACTCGCTACTCGTTGCGAGTCTAGCGAGTCCAATGTTAATGAATGGGGAAGCGAGTAATAGCGAGTAGTGTGAGATTTACAAATCGCAGATGTGTGTCGGAAGCTTCAGCCTGAAGCAATCCTAGTTTTGTCATTTATTTGCATTGCTCGTTTACTTTGTAAGTAATCGCTGACTCGCACAGATAAGAGTCCTGTCTCCTCTGTGCTGGCTGCCAGCTCCAGGGTCCTAGAGCCTGCCTGCTGCCTGATGTAGCAGTGCTGAGATTGTTCTCAGTCTGCTCATTCCCTGTGTACAGACATGAATGTCTGTGCACAGAGATGATGTAGCAGAGCTGAGATTGTTCTCAGTCTGCTCATTCCCTGTGCATAGAGATCTATATCTATACACAGGGGATGTAGCAGAGAGGACATCGCGTTTTGGACTGCGTCGGACGGAAGAGGATTTTTTTAATTAAAGATGGAGTCCCTAATGGCTTTTTTTTTTATTTCTAATAAAAAATTTTCTTTGTGTCGTGTTTTTTTTTAAACAATTTAATAGAAATTCATGGCGGTCATGTCTAATATTGGTGTGACCACCATAAATTTCGGGCTTAGGGCCAGCTGATAATACAAAGCTGGTATTAACCCCTTTATTACCCAGCGTGCTACCGCCACCAGGGCCGCTGGAAGAGCGGGGTTCAGCGCCAGAGGATGGCGCTTCAATGAACGCGCCATCTTCTGGGGCGGCTGCGGGCTGCAATTTGCAGCGGGGGGTGCCCAGAAAGCTTGGGCATCCCTGCGCTGCGGATTCCAGCCCCCAGCTGCTTAGCTGTACCTGGCTAGACATAGAAATTGCGCGGAGCCCCACGCATTTTTTTTAAATTATTTCATGAAATTCTGAGATTCTGACTCTGACTCTGAGACTCTGACTCTGAAATTCATTAAATAATTTTAAAAAAATGCGTGGGGCTCCGCGCAATTTCTATGTCTAGCCAGGTACAGCTAAGCAGCTGAGGGCTGGAATCCGCAGCGCAGGGATGCCCAAGCTTTCTGGGCACCCCCCGCTGCAAATTGCAGCCCGCAGCCGCCCCAGAAGATGGCGCGTTCATTGAAGCGCCATCCTCTGGCGCTGAACCCCGCTCTTCCAGCGGCCCTGGTGGCGGTAGCACGCTGGGTAATAAAGGGGTTAATACCAGCTTTGTTATACAAGCTGGTATTAAGCCCGAGATTCTTAATGTCAGGCCACGTTTGACCCAGCCACTAAGAATCTCCAATAAAGGGTTAAAAAAACACAGAGAAAATTTTTTATTTGAAATAAAAAAAAAAGCCATTAGGGACTCCATCTTTAATTAAAAAAATCCTCTTCCGTCCGACGTAGTCCAAAACGCGATGTCCTCTCTGCTACATGCACAGGGAATGAGCAGACTGAGAATAATCTCAGCACTGCTACATCATCTCTGTGAGCAGGCGGGCTCTAGGACCCTGGAGCTGCACAGAGAAGACAGCTGGACTCGGCTCGCAAAGAAACAGCAGTTACTTTGCGAGTTTCCCTGCTATCACTGGCACAGTAGCCAGTGATGACTCGCACGAGTCTAATGCAAACAATGGCAATCCTAGTTTTGTCAGCGTTTCTGACAAAACTAGGATTGATATTGATTTGCATTGGACTCGTGCGAGTCATCACTGGGAAACTCGCCGAGTACCGAGTCCTGCGAGTCCCTTACTACTCGCCGAGTAACGAGTCCTAGCGAGTAGATTCGCCCATCCCTAGTGGGGACAAAGGAGAGTGGAAATATAAAGTGGGGCTTTAAGCGGTCACTCTCATGCAAGTCTTACACTTGGATCAACATCCAATGTACATTATCTATCATCCATAACATGTGATAGTATATTTTTAAAGACATTCATGCAAGTCACATTTTGAACTTGTTTAACCCCTTCAGGACCCAGCCTATTTTGACCCTAAAGACCTTGGCCTTTTTTGCAATTCTGACCAGTGTCCCTTTATGAGGTTATATCTCTGGAACGCTTCAACCGATCCTAGCGATTCTGAGATTGTTTTTTCGTGACATATTGGGCTTCATGCTAGTGTTAAATTTAAGTCGATAATTTTTGCGTTTATTTGTGAAAAAATCAAAAATATGGCAAACATTTTGAAAATTTCACAATTTTCACATTTTTAATTTTTTTTTCTGATAAACCAGAGAGGTATGTGACAGAAAAAAGTTATTAAATAATATTTCCCACATGTCTACTTCACATCAGCACAATTTTGGAAAAAAAAATATTTTTTGTTAGGACGTTATAAGGGTTCAAAGTTCATGAGCAATTTTTCATTTTTCAACCAAAATTTACAAAACCATTTTTTTTAGTGACCACATCACATTTGAAGTCCTTTTGAGGGGTGTACATGACAGAAAACACCCAAAAGTGACACCATTCCAAAAACTGCACCCCTCAAGCTACTCAAAACTGCATTCGAGAAGATTATTAACCCTTCAGGTGCTTCACAGGAACTAAAGCAAAGTGGAAACAAAAAATGGATATTTTAATTTTTTTATCAAAAATGTTCTTTTAGCCTCAATTCTTTCATTTTCACATGGGCAACAGGATAAAATGGATCTTAAAATGTGTTGTGCAAATTCTCCCGAGTACATCGATACCTCATATGTGGTCATAAACCACTGTTTGGGCGCACGGCAGGGCTCAGAAGTGAAGGAGCGCAATTTGACTTTTGGAGCTAATTTTACATTCAAAAAGTGAAATTGCGCTCCTTCTCTTCTGACCCCTGCCGTGCGCCCAAACAGTGGTTTATGACCACATATGAGGTATCGGTGTACTCAGGAGAAATTGACCAACAAATTTTAGGATGAATTTTATGCTGTTGCCATGTGAAAACGAAAAAATTTAGGCTAAAAGAAAATTTTTGTGAAAAAAAAAGTACTATTTCATTTTCACAGATCAATTTGTAAAGCACCTGGGGGTTCAATATGCTCACTACCCATCTAGATATGTTCCCTGGGGGGTCTAGTTTCCAAAATGGGGTCACTTGTGGGGGAGCTCCAATGTTTAGGCACGCAGGGGCTCTCCAAACGCGACATGGTGTCCGCTAACAATTTGAATAAAAATCAGCTCAAATTGTTAGCTGTAACCATGTTGTGTTTAGTGAGCCCCTGTGTGCCTAAACATTGGGGCTCCCCCACAAGTGACCCCATTTTGGAAACTAGACCCCCCAAGGAACGTATCTAGATGCATAGTGAGCACTTAGAACCCCCAGGTGCTTCACAAATTCATCCATAAAAATGAAAAAGCACTTTTTTTTCCACAAAAAAATTCTTTTTTCATTATTATGGATCAATTTGTGAAGCACCTGGGGGTTGAAAGTGCTCACTATGCATCTAGATACGTTCCTTTGGGGGTCTAGTTTCCAAAATGGGGTCACTTGTGGGGGAGCTCCAATGTGGAGACGCACAGGGGCTCTCCAAACGCGACATGGTGTCCGCTAACAATTTGAATGCAAAATGAGCTCAAATTGTTAGCGGACACCATGTTGCGTTTGGAGAGCCCCTGTGCGTCTCCACATAGGAGCTCATCCACAAGTGACCCCATTTTGGAAACTAGACCCCCAAGGGAACGTATCTAGATGCATAGTGAGCACTTTGAACCCCCAGGTGCTTCACAAATTAATCTGTAAAAATGAAAAAGTACTTTTTTTTTCCGCAAAAATCTTTTTTTTTCAATAATTTGTGAAGCACCTGGGGGTTCAATATGCTCACTACCCATCTAGATATGTTCCCTGGGGGGTCTAGTTTCCAAAATGGGGTCACTTGTGGGGGGGCTCCAATGTTTAGGCACACAGGGGCTCTCCAAAAGCGACATGGTGTCCGCTAACAATTTGAATAAAAATCAGCTCAAATTGTTAGCTGTCACCATGTTGCGTTTGGTGAGCCCCTGTGTGCCTAAACATTGGGGCTCCGCAACAAGTGACCCCATTTTGGAAACTAGACCCCCCAGGGAACGTATCTAGATGCATAGTGAGCACTTTGAACCCCCAGGTGCTTCACAAATTCATCCATAAAAATGAAAAAGCACTTTTTTTTCCACAAAAATTTCTTTTTTCATTATTACGGACCAATTTGTGAAGCACCTGGGGGTTCAAAGTGCTCACTATGCAGCTAGATATGTTCCCTGGGGGGTTTAGTTTCCAAAATGGGGTCACTTGTGGGGGAGCTCCAATGTTTAGGCACACAGGGGCTCTCCATATGCGACATGGTGTCCGCTAACAATTGGAATTGTTAGCGGACACCATGTCACGTTTGGTGAGCCCCTGTGTGCCTAAACATTGGGGCTCCCCCACAAGTGACCCCATTTTGTAAACTAGACACCCCAAGGAATGTATCTAGATGCATAGTGTGCACTTTGAACCTCCAGGTGCTTCACAAATTGATCTGTAAAAATGAAAAAATACTTTTTTTGTGGAAAAAAAGTACTTTTTTATTTTTATGGATCAATTTGTGAAGCACTTGGGGGTTCAAAGTGCTCACTATGCATCTAGGTACGTTCCTTGGGGGGTCTAGTTTCCAAAATGGGGTCACTTGTGGGGGAGCTCCAATGTGTAGGCACACAGGGGCTCTCCATACGCAACCTGGTGTTTGCCAACAATTGGAATTGTTAGCGGACACCAGGTCGCGTATGGAGAGCCCCTGTGTGCCTAAACATTGGAGCTCCCCCACAAGTGACCCCATTTTGGAAACTAGACCCCCCAGGGAACATATCTAGATGCACAGTGAGCACTTTGAACCACCATGTGCTTCACAAATTGAGACGTATAAATGAATAAAGAAACTTTATGTGAAAAAACATACTAGTCTAGTAGTTGCAATTCGCAGCATAGGGGACCCATGGGGCTCTGTCATATTTTTGGTCCAGCCAGGTACAACTTGGCAGCTACGGACTGCCACCAGCCCCCAGCTGCTTCGTCATACCTGGCTGGAACCAAAAATACAACGAAGCCTATTTTTTTTTTATTTCTAGAATTATTTCTAGAAAAAAAATGACATAGGGCTCCGCCATATTTTTGGTCCAGCCAGGTACAACTTGGCAGCTACGGACTGCCACCAGGCCCCAGCTGCCTCGTCATACCTGGCTGGAACCAAAAATACAGCGAAGCCTATTTTTTTTTTTATTTCTAGAAATATTTCTAGAAAAAAAATGACATAGGGCTCCGCCATATTTTTGGTCCAGCCAGGTACAACTTGGCAGCTACGGACTGCCACCAGCCCCCAGCTGCCTCGTCATACCTGGCTGGAACCAAAAATACAGCGAAGCCTATTTTTTTTTTTATTTCTAGAAATATTTTTAGAAAAAAAATGACATAGGGCTCCGCCATATTTTTGGTCCAGCCAGGTACAACTTGGCAGCTACGGACTGCCACCAGGCCCCAGCTGCCTTGTCATACCTGGCTGGAACCAAAAATACAGCGAAGCCTATTTTTTTTTTATTTCTAGAACTATTTTTAGAAAAAAAATTACATAGGGCTCCGCCATATTTTTGGTCCAGCCAGGTACAACTTGGCAGCTACGGACTGCCACCAGGCCCCAGCTGCCTCGTCATACCTGGCTGGAACCAAAAATACAGCGAAGCCTATTTTTTTTTTTATTTCTAGAAATATTTCTAGAAAAAAAATGACATAGGGCTCCGCCATATTTTTGGTCCAGCCAGGTACAACTTGGCAGCTACGGACTGCCACCAGCCCCCAGCTGCCTCGTCATACCTGGCTGGAACCAAAAATACAGCGAAGCCTATTTTTTTTTTATTTCTAGAAATATTTCTAGAAAAAAAATGACATAGGGCTCCGCCATATTTTTGGTCCAGCCAGGTACAACTTGGCAGCTACGGACTGCCACCCACCCCCAGCTGCCTCGTCATACCTGGCTGGAACCAAAAATACAGCGAAGCCTATTTTTTTTTTATTTCTAGAAATATTTCTAGAAAAAAAAATTACGTGGGGCTCCGCCATATTTTTGGTCCAGCCAGGTACAACTAGGCAGCTGGGGGCTGGAATCCTCAGCATAGAGAGGCCCAAGCGTTCTGGGCCCCCCATGCTGCGAATTGCAGCCCGCAGCCGCCCCAGAAAATGGCGCATTCATTGAAGCGCCATTTTCTGGCGCTGTACCCACGCTCTTCCAGTTGCCCTGGTGCCGGTGGCTAACTGGGTAATAAAGGGGTTAATGCCAGCTTTTTATTGGCAGCTGGCACTAAGCCCGAGATTCATAATATAGGGCCAATGTTAGACCCGCCATTAGGAATCTCTAGTACAGTAAATAGTCAATAAATACACACAGAGAAAAATCTTTTTATTTGAAAAAAAAACAGACACAATTCGGACTCCATCTTTATTATAAAAAGATCCGACGTAGTCCACAACGAAGGTCCCACGACGCTCGATCGCTCCGACGTAGTCCACAACGAAGGTCCCACGACTCTCGATCACCTTTGCTTTCAGATCGCTACTCTGGAGCCCGATCCGCCAGCATGGTGATCGAGCTGCAGAAAGTGATCTGACACCCCGGGCGCAGTGACCCATTATGTGCATCACTGCGCCTGGGCTGCCAGATCACTTTCCGCAGCTCGATTCCCATGCATGGGGATCGAGCTGCGGAAAGCGATCTGGCAGCACAGGCGCATTGACCCACTATGTGCATCACTGCGTCCGGGCTGTCAGATTGCTTTCTGCAGCTCGATGCCCATGCAGGGAGATCGGGCTGCAGAGCAGCAATCTAAGAGCCTGGGCGCAGTGACCCACTATGTACATCACTGCGCCTGGGCTGCCAGATCGCTTTCCGCAGCTCGATCCCCATGCATAGGGATCGAGCTGCGGAAAGCGATCTGGCAGCACAGGCGCATTGACCCACTATGTGCATCACTGCGTCGGGCTGTCAGATTGCTTTCTGCAGTTCGATGCCCATGCAGGGAGATCGGGCTGCAGAGCAGCGATCTAAGAGCCTGGGCGCAGTGACCCACTATGTGCATCACTGCGCCTGGGCTGCCAGATCGCTTTCCGCAGCTCGATCCCCATGCATGGGGATCGAGCTGCGGAAAGCGATCTGGCAGCACAGGCGCATTGACCCACTATGTGCATCACTGCGTCCGGGCTGTCAGATTGCTTTCTGCAGCTCGATGCCCATGCAGGGAGATCGGGCTGCAGAGCAGCAATCTAAGAGCCTGGGCGCAGTGACCCACTATGTGCATCACTGCGCCCGGGCTGTTAGATAGCTTTCTGCAGCTCGATCCCCATGCATGGGGATCGAGCTGCGGAAAGCGATCTGGCAGCCCAGGCGCAGTGATGCACATAGTGGGTCACTGCGCCCGGGGTGTCAGATCACTTTCTGCAGCTAGATCCTCAGAATCCAGCTGTAGGAAGTGATCTGACAGATCCAGTACAGTGATCCACAGTGATCACATAATGGTCACTGTGGATCACTGTGCTGGATCTGTCAGATCACTTCCTACAGCTGGATCCTCAGGATCCAGCTGTAGAAAGTGATCTGACAGATCCAGTACAGTGATCCACAGTGATCACATAATGGTCACTGTGGATCACTGTGCTGGATCTGTCAGATCACTTCCTACAGCTGGATCCTCAGGATCCAGCTGTAGAAAGTGATCTGACAGATCCAGTACAGTGATCCACAGTGATCACATAATGGTCACTGTGGATCACTGTGCTGGATCTGTCAGATCACTTCCTACAGCTGGATCCTCAGGATCCAGCTGTAGAAAGTGATCTGACAGATCCAGTACAGTGATCCACAGTGATCACATAATGGTCACTGTGGATCACTGTGCTGGATCTGTCAGATCACTTCCTACAGCTGGATCCTCAGGATCTAGCTGTAGAAGTCATCTGACAGCTCCAGCACAGAGCTGTCAGATGCGAGCGGCCGGGAGAAGAGGAGGAGGAGCGGGACGCAGCCGTGCACCGGGTGCAGGATGGAGCGTGATCGCCGGAGGGGTGAGTGGGAGAAGCGATCGCCGCTCCGGTGGTCGGGGGGGGGCAGGCAGGGGAAGAGGGGGGGTGACAGGGGATGGGGGGGCACTCACAGGAAGCGGGGGCAGGCAGGAGCAGGCGGGCGGCAGGAAGAGGAAGCCCGCGGTAGGGACAGGAAGCGGCGCAGGGACAGGAAGGGGGGGGGGGGGGGGTAAGAAAGATGAAGAGGGGGCAGGATAGAGAGGTGGGGGACAGGGGGGCACTTAGAGGATGCCAGGGTAGCAGATCGGAGGGTAGGGAGAGCAGGGGCAGGCAGGGAAGCATGACAGGCGCGGTGATTTTCACTTTCACTTTTGAGCGCCAATCACCGCGCCTGTAGCCGGGGGGGTGGGGGTGGGGGCAAATCGACCCCCCATGGGGTGTTGTACAACACCCCATGTACCTGCAGGCCGAATGACAGGTCAGTGAGACCCTCACTCGGCCTGCAGGAGCCCGATCAATCCATGGCCCACCCCCTGGGCCAAGGGTCGGGAACGAACTTGTTTCCATGGCCCAAACGGTGGGCCAAGGGTCGTGAAGGGGTTAATAATAGTTGTGCAGAGAATTCCTTAGTCTTACTGCTGGTATAGTAAAAAAATCATTGACTATTATGATGATTAAATTGTCTTTCCACTAGATGTAGTGGATGCATCCTTGTTATTATTGGAGGCCTAGGTGTAAAAAAAAAATTATAGAGACTTCTGAACTGTCAATTTATACAGTAAAAGTCTGCCCCCTCTGCCAAGCCCTTCACTGGCTCCCCACTTTTCAAAGATCCCAGTTTAAAACCCTAATCATGCCTACAAATCCATCCAGAACCTGTCCCCTCCATACATCTCTCACATGGTCTCCCGATTCCTACCCTCACGCAACCTGAGATCCTCCCAAGAGCTCCTCCTCTACTCCCCTCTCATCTCCTCTTCTCACAACCACATACAGGATTTCTCCCGTGTATCTGCTATACTTTGGAACTCTCTGCCCCAACACATCAGACACATCACACCTGAAGACCCACTTCTTCTGCCAAGCCTTCAACCTGCAATGAGACCCAGTCCACCGCATTGTCTCATGATCAGCACTGCCCCCTCCTACTGTATCCCCACCCATCCCTCTTAGACTGTTAGCCCTCGTGGACAGGGTCCTCTCCCCTCCTGTACCTGCATGACTTGACTGTCCACATATACTATACTTCTCCTCGTCCACATATATTGTTCTCGTCCATATGTAAAGCGCCATGGAAACTAATGGCGCTATATAAATAAATAATGTTAATAAATGTTACATGTTTGGTCTACCTGATGAAATTGCCTGTGAGAATGCCATGGGTAAACAAACACATACCTCCCAACTTTTGAAGAGAAAAAGAGAGACAGACTATGCAACGCACACAGTACACCATGGCAGGTTCTATGCCATGTCATTAACCACACCTCAAGACACACCTAGTTGCCATTTCATTTCCACCTGATCACATTAAGAACATTTTAGAAAGTGATGGACAACCACTTGAAGGCTGTGTTCATTTGGCGCCATGAGTCTGTGCCGCCACAAAAAGGTTGCTGATGTAATATTGCATTATGTATTGCCAGCTCTGATGGGAGTTTGACTTTTCTGCTGGAACAGCTACATCCACACATTTACTCCCACCCATTACTGGAACCGTGAACTTTGTCTGAGTTTATGGCTTTTGCACAGTCCCTAATTGCAAGAGGAGGGGCTTAGTGAGAGTTAGTTTCAGTTTAGTTGTAGTGCAGCAAGGAGAAGGACGTCCTGGATGAGGAGACGAGCTGCAAATGGTGGGGGCCTCAGTCCCTAGGCCATCCTGACTTTCAAGATCCAGTGATAAATCTAAATTGCTGTGTGGGTCTTTAACACTCAGAAGAATGTGCAGTTCCCAGGAGCTCAGCAGCATCATAGGATCAGGGACTTGCTTCAGGCATGTGTGCCCACAGGATCCGAGTTGCCAGCTCAGCTGGAGAAAATGCAATGAGTGCTACTCAATATTGGCAGTTTCAAGTCCAAGAAGTCTTTTGTCTCAGGAAGGGATTCATCGCGGGAAGGCAAAACTACTACCCAGCAGATACCAAAAAATCGGACAGCACTCCTTGTTGCAAACCATGCTTTTCTTTATTGGCCTATCAGGACTGAACATTTCGGTTCCTCAAGAACCTTCTTCCAGCAGTGCTTTAAGAAGGTTCTTGAGGAACCGAAACGTTCAGTCCTGATGGGCCAATAAAGAAAAGCATGGTTTGCAACAAGGAGTGCTGTCCGATTTTTTGGTAACTGTATACAGCTGAACACTGCTGGACTTTTGCACCCAAAGTGAACTGTTCCTAGTGCTGGCTTCAATTTTTTCTTATTACTACCCAGCAGAGGTATCAAATCCCCATTGTGCAGGTCAGACTGAAGTCTGCTGAAGGTGTACTGTGTCCTGTGCATCTGTCTTGAGTTTGGAGTAAACAGTAAAGTTGACCATCCTTTCTCCTTCTGCCTCTTCCTCTGCTGCACTACACTGACTATAACCTTCCTAAGAGCCAGCCCTATTTGGGAATAGTTAACTACCTGCACTGCTCAACACCATCTATCTCCCAGGGACCCGAAAATCCCAACTGGTGTCACAAACATCTTTCTCTTACTCTCTTTTTATTTTTACTATTGTGAACTCTGCACCTCTTGTACAGTAACCCTCTTTTCATGTGAAGCCAGAGCCACAGCAGCTGAAAATGGCCATCACTGTATCATAGCAATCAGGGTATTACCGTGCTCAGTGGTCTGAGTGGCCCGTCCCTTAGAGCTCCACATTCACACTACTGCTAAACCTTTTTTTGTCTTTTCTATTACGAGTATAAGAGCAGTACAGTGAACAACAGCTTGGGATGGATTTGTCATCAGGCACACAGTAGAGCCCAATTGTGCCCCCTTGACTAAAATGAGCTCTGTTAACATTCTTTCTGCCCTGGTGTCCATCATATTTCAAACCTAAGTTTTTGCTCCAATTGGTCCACACTCAGGCTGTCGTCTTGGTGCTCCACTCTATCCTCAGCTGTCTTCTCAGCCTACCTCTCTGCTCTCAGACATATTTAGTGTTCATCTGTGCTCACAAGCCACCTCCTCACAGTTCCTCTCATACCTTAGGCTTTCCCTTCAGCATTCTTCTCTACCATCAGACCAAAGCACTGTCTGTGGGTATTCCTTCTCTCTGAATCTGCTCCTAAGTTCTTAAGCTCGTGTGTAAAATTTCTGATCCATGGAACAGTTTCTCCTTATCCGTTGGTTTTGTCCCTTCAGAGAACCCCTCTTTAGACTTCCTGGTTGATGACTCACCCAGTGTAGGAGATCGTTACTTGCAGTTTTCTTGTGGAATGTCGTGGTTGCCAGACAGCCATCATCTTTTTTCTCGATAGTTATGTCCAGGAAGTTCAATTATTTGGTCTGAAATTCAGATGTAAATCTTAAACCAATGTGGTTTTTATTAAGGTCACTCACAGAGTTGTTGAATATGGCATCATTGCCTGACCAAAGAATAAAAATGTTATCTAAGTAGCACCCCCAAAAAATTATCTGGGGGCACCACCAAGAACTGTTGATGTCACCTTTGAAGATGATGGTGTTCTCCCAGCAGCCTAGGAACTCTGAATTGAAATACGTAATTGGAAATTGAAATAATTATGAGTCAGTATGAACTTCAATAGAGATAGGATAACGTCTTTATGATCCTTGAACTGGATACCTCTCGTGCTGAGGTAAAAACTAACTGCCTCCAAGCGCTACTGTATAGCGCTTCTACATCTATCTAAGCCAGATGAACTCCTTCATCTACCACAATGTTCTCTAGTTTGTTGAACAGGTCAAGGGTATCCCGAGATAAGGTAGCAAGGCTATCACGTAGTCTCTCAAGACTCAAACAAGGTAGATACTGGAGTTTTGGGAGAGAGAATCAATCCCTGATAAAATGGGATGGTGTAGTGGGTGAAGGATGATGTCGATGATGATGGGAGTAGTAGTGCAAGGAGTGCAGAGAGCTAGCAGGAATAATATAAGGAGGCAGTCTCTTGTTCTTTATCTTTTACTTTGTAGTTCAGTCCACCAGCACGTCTAGGGTACTAGTTCACCACGCCGTTGGTCTAATCAGTCTGAGGATAACTAGGGACCGCTGTGCCAGATGGGTATATGGCCTACCAGCTGACTTCTCCTTGGGATGAGGTTGAAGGTGCCTGTAGCTTTCCTGTTCCTCTGTAACTCCCTAGTGGCTGACTTCCAACTGGGCAGGCAACAAAGACTCTATGAGCAGCCAGACCCACCTCGGCTCACTACTCCTTTGGCAGTTTCTGTGCCCCGGACAGTCCCACACAGTCTGGCTACTGTGCTTTAAGTCCAGTAGCCTCTAGTTCACTGCCAGTCCTGAAGATCTGGCAATTTGGCATTCTGGCACCCCTTCTGCAGCTTGAGCTGATGCTCAGCATGGAAGCTTTCTTTCACTGTCTAACTCGAAGTGACACCTGTTTGCGAACCCTCCCTATTACCCGCTACTGCTAACCCCTCCCTCCAACCAGAGTCTGTAACAACCTAAATCAGGCCTTCTTGTGCTCAGGCCTCTGATCAGAGTTCAGGCTGTGTGTGTCTGCTTTGAGAGTCTAGCATAAGATACCTGAATCCTTTTCTGATGTGGCATTAGTACCGATGACCTTAAATACCACTGTAGCGACCAGTTCCGCTCTCTGGAGGATAGCAGAATACCAAGGAGACAAAGACCCCTGTAAGACCCCCAGTGGGTCGATATGCGAAGAAACAAGACACAATAAAGGTGAGTTCTCTTGCCCAGTGTACTTCTGAGAAATATTGTACTTTTACATTTAGATCTGCGCCTGTTTTCTCGCTCCCCACCCTTCTCTGACCTACAGCCTCGAGGTCTATTGTGTGCAATTTACTGTAGCGACCAGGGCACCACATTGAGCTCAGTGATTGCAGTAATCACATGACTACAGACATGATGTCACCATTTTAGCCTGTAAACCAGAGCAGTGGCAGAGAGCTGTCACTGGAACAAAGGAAGGTGAGTAATGCTGACAATATTTTATCGTGACTAGAGATGAGCAAACTTTCCTCAAACATGTTCGTCAATTTAAAGTCTGGCACGAACATTGCAGATTCGGTTCATGATTCGAAACCCGGTGAACATTGTTTTGTTCAGAAAAAGTTTGAAGTTTTAAAACTGTCCTAAAAGTTTCCTTAATCTTTGGGGCCAAAACTCTCACCGGAAGACCCACTAGCTGGGAACAACAGATAACTATATGGTTAGGAGTGTTCTCAGCCAGTGGGTCTACTGTTTTCTTTCAACCTGTAGAATTTAATGGAGCTTTAAAGAATGTTTTTAAGCTTCCTTAAGTTTGCAGGTGTTGGGACAACTGCAGGGTGTGAATGTTTGAAACATTACCAGATGTGGCAGCAGCTGTGAAGTCCAGAAATCTTATAATGTTCTGTAAACATCTGTTTAAGGGAGCTTTTTTATGTATATTTTTTAAATTTATTTGTTATTATTAATATTATTAAATTTTTTTTTTAGAGAGCAAACCTTTATCATTGCAGAGGGTCAGCAGTGTGCGAGGCCACCTCTTCTACACTTATCTGCTAGCAATTCACATAAAAAAAGCATATGTTCATTATATGCTAACATATATTATCTTATAGGTCTGTTCACAGTCATGAAAAACCATACTATGGCTATTGCTTATTGTAAATGTGCAATCTCTTTATTTTCTGTCCTTACATAAGTTTAGAATTCAGATTTTTGACATGTGCACAAGTTTTCCATATGTATCATTAATCTTTGACCTATCCACGAATTGCTGCCCACTAGCCTTATTCAAGATTCCAGATGAATTGGTGGTGATCTGCAAATAAACTATTTTTGTTTTCTTATTTCTCTTCCAAATATGTCAGGCTTCGATAATCACTCCCCCCAACTGCACCTCAACCCCTTTCAAAACAGCCAAGCAGTGTCAGCCACAAGTCATGCAGCAGTCAGTAATTTTGTTTGATGACTCTGCTGTCTAGGGTTCCATGATCCAACCATCTGTTCCTTCTCCAGAGGTGGAAAAGACTGAGTGCACTGATGCTCAACCACTTCTTTTGTTGAAGGATGAGTCTATAGGAGGACTGCTGCACACTGTCAGTGGATCACCGCACCACAGCTCAAAAGATAATGCAACAGAGGTGCTAACTGCTGCGGCTTTAAACAATGTGCAGTCCGGGAAGGAGTGGGTGGAAGATGATGCGAGGGATGACGAGGTGCTTGATCTCGCCTATAGCGAAGGCCATGCTACTGCTCATGCAGCCCCACAGCAAAAGAGGGAGCATGGGGCAAAATTCTAGTGGATGGCCCATAGCCAGTATGTCAGCAGGTGCCGCGCCAGCGAAAGATCACACCAAAGCCAGCTTAAATGAGCTCCCTGGAATTGTATTTCTTCCTAGAATATGTTGATGACAGGTGAGTGGTTGTTTGTACTCTGTGCCATCAGAGCATGAAGTGAAGGAAAAATCTTCTAAAGCTGAGCACCACCTGCATGATGTGTGGTGCCCCTGCATCTGGTCGCCACAGATAGATACCACATGTAACATACTGTGTACTGTTAGTGACTCGCCCACTAGGACTGTGGGGTACTCGGAACCAGGCCCTGTCGTCGGCGTCTGGGGCTGCGGGATGTCACGGTGTCATGACAAGGCCCCGTCGCATGGGCGATTAATAAAAGGAACAGGGGACAATTCTTTTAGGGATTATCGTGATGCCACCTGTGGTTTGCAGCTATGTGTAGCCACCAGAGCAGTCGGGACCTCTGGGGATTAGCAGCTGTGATGTTGAGCCCTCCATGGGCAGGGCTGGTCCCCAGGGCAACCATGTAAAAAGTGAAGTGCAGGGGGTTTCAGGGTTCTTTTTACCATCAGGCTGTCTCTGGTTGCCAGCTCACGGACTCAATCTGTCTCCTCTCAGATGCCGCAATCAGAGTCTCCCACATTGTTAAGCTTTAACCGATTTACTTTCCTGCTCAGCAAATGGTTACAACACAGTCAAAACAGTAGTGGCTCCGGTGTTGTCTAGCAGCTGGGATGGTTTGTCTGCAGCTACCCCTTTCATGTTCCTTCCGAGCTTTTTTGGTCTGTTCTGCCTGCTAGGTACAGTCCAGTGGGCACGGGCTTTCAGGGGGTATCTTTTTGGGTCCCCTAGCCCTAATACAATGGCCTTCCTTTCACTGCACCGGAGGTTGGGTCTCAGGATATAAAGACCCTGCACCCCGCTGGGATTCGTGTTTGGGTCATAAAGCTTCCTGGACAGAACTGGCACTCTGGTTCTGGCCCGGTCCCTCAGTGTCCCCACTGACACGGACACACCTTGGACCCCCTCTGTCTTTGCTCTGTCCTCAAGGAAATTAAAGGAGGGTTCCATTCCAAGCCAGAAATCCCAATTGCAGCCTGGAGCATTCGCCAGGATACCATCTAATGAACTGTTGAACTGTAAGCTGAGAGAGAGTGTTCAAGTAAAGTTACCCGGTGAAGTGAAGCTTTGACTCTGCTGCATCCTTTCAATTACAAACTGTTTTATTACAGCTTCACTGCCCCAGTGGTCCAGTCCTGCCTGCGGGGACTATTCCATCTAAGCCGCAATACCACCGACTGCCGGAGGACTGTGGTGGCGCTGGTGATCATCACCAGACTCAGAAGGTGGCGTCACGATAAAGACAACTTGTAAACTTGACAACTTGTAAATAGAAGTCCCAAAAACTTTTCAGCCCTGGGTGCGCGTCAATTGACTCTAGGTAGCTTGGCACACATGACCCAATATATGCTGTTGTGTCAGCACAATGACCCTCGAGTTGCCAGGAAATTACTGAGTGGCGACCTTGCTGGATCCACAGTACAAAGACAACATCGCTACTTTTGCCACTGGAGCAGGATTGAAAAAATGTGTGAATTTAAGTCCATGCTGTGTAATGTTCTATTTAAGGCATTTCCAACAGACAGTGGGAGCTCAGTGGAAGAAGAAGGTGGGGAAGGAGGAAGTGAACAATGTAGCTGTTTCACCGTCTGCACATCAGAAGGGAGTGTTATCATGGCTGCATTTTGGCAAAAACAAATGTGCAGCCCAACACACCAAACAGCAACAATGTCTCTTGTCTTATGACCAGGAGGAAGTGTTTATTAAACATGGTGGAAGAGTACATGTCCACACGTCTAGCAGTGCTAGCTCATGCTTCAGCCCCATTTAATGTATGGGTTGTGAAATTGAATATGTAGCAACCCAGGGTTCATGTGCCACACTAACATCACCAAGGGTTAATTCCCCACACAACCCACAACACTACACTAGCGCCTCCAGGCCAAAAGGGGAGCTAAAGCTGCTTCCCTATATATTCTTTGTGGAGAGGAAGTGGCAGTTAGTTCAGTTCCTGAGAGGACTGAGGAAGAAGGACCTGGGTGTCAAAAAGCTGCATTAGGCTCAACCCACAGTCCACTGTCCAGTTCCAGGCCGGCCAAGGTCTGAGGAAAGGAGAAGGAGCAGAGAGGAACACACCTGGGAGACTGAGTTCCGTGAGACTCACCCCAGAGAAGCGCATAGAACGGATACCGGATCCGATGCTGTGCCTGACACAAACAGCACAGTGAACACCAGAATAGTGAAGGTCCAACATCTTCACTGTACCACAGCGAAGCAACACGGCGGGGTCAGGAACACGGAATAAGACTCAAGTTGCCTAGCAAGTTGGTACCCGTGAGGGGAGACAGGGTCAGCAGCTTAGCTAAAGCGGCAGCAGGACACACACACACACAGAGCAGAAACATGGAGCCAAAGGACCTGGTCAGGGTGGGAGCAACCCGGCCCCTGTACAGACTCCGTGGATAGTACCCTGCTGAAGTATCATCTACAGTAAAGGACCTGGAAAACTACAAAACCATGAGTCTGCGTAATTCTTGTGCTTGAGCCCTGCTCTCCCTCACAAACTGTTATCATCACTACTGTCCCGGGGACCAGGCTCTACCCGTGGAGAGCCGTCACATTACCGTCTGCCATCCATCATCCCCAGAGGTTCTGCAGCAGCGGTGGTCACCCTGACCACATACTACAGGTGGCGTCACGACTGTATCCCCTGTAAATAACCCCCAACCTCTACTTGTGGGCTTGGGACACGGTCCGAACCAAGACCGCCATGATACCCTGTGATACCCCGGTCTGGTACCGAGTACCCTGTCACAGTGGGCTCCACAAATACATGGCTTAATCTTGCACAATATAGCTAGTAGGGGCTGGCCTCCACTGCCGCAAGTGTACTGTCTGAATGTGTGTTCAGCACAGCAGAGGGGCCATCACAGACAGGCAACATCTGCCATTCCTCAGCTATCATGGACTAGCTGACTTTTATTTAAATGAATAAGTCACAGTGCTAGCTGATGGTTCAGTCTCATTTAATTTATGGGTTGTGAAATTAAATACATGGTGTGACCTTGCACATTACGCCTTATAGGTGCTGGCCTCCCCTGCCACGAGTGTACTGTCTGAACGGGTGTTCAGCTAGGAGGAGGGGGTCATCACAGACAGGCGCATCTGCTAATGTGGACAAGCTGACTTTTATTTAAATGAATAAGGCTAGGGTCACACTTGGCATGCGTTTTTAAGGTGCATTTTGGCACCCTGCGTTTTTGCATGCGTTTTTGCTGATAGGTGTGGGGCACCCTTAAAAAACGCATGCAAAAACGCATGCAAAAACGCATGTGCCATTTAGTGCCATATAAAAACGCATGCGTTTCCCATAGGGCCCCATGTTAAAAAAATGCATGCGTTTTTGAAAAAGCACCAAAAACGCACCCCAAAAACGCATGGTACATTCAGACATGCTTTTTTTCTATTGGGGCATGCGTTTTTTGCATGGGGGCCTATGGATGCATTTTTGCATGCGTTTTCAGAAAACGCAAGTCTCAAAAACGCATGTAAAATCTGCAAGTGTGACCCTAGCCTAAGTCGTGGATTACGCTAGACTTGTCTGTATCTTTGGCTGA
The DNA here is from genome assembly GCA_033576535.1 of Allobates femoralis. Lineage (NCBI taxonomy): Eukaryota > Metazoa > Chordata > Amphibia > Anura > Aromobatidae > Allobates > Allobates femoralis. Next base: position 137,524,723 of record JARQOC010000006.1, read on the forward strand.
GTAGACAACCTTAGCAGATGAACTAGACCAGAGGTCCCCAACTCCAGGCCTCAAGGGCCGCCAACAGTGCAGGATTTCAGGATTTCCTTAGTATTGCACAGGTGCTAATGTGATCATATGCACAGGTAATGATGCCAAGCCCTGTGCAATACTAAGGAGATCCTGAAAACCTGCACTGTTGGCGGCCCTTGAGGCCTGGATTTGGGGACCTCTGAACTAGACGTTCATATGCTGTATTTGCCATGCCGAATGTTTTGGACAATTCAAAAGTACAGTGACCATTCCAAAAAAAGACATTGAAAAACCACTAAAGAAATGGCTGACTGCCTCCTCCACCGCCTCTTCGACTAACATCGCTACATCCAAGTTAACCTACTCAACTTCCACTTACTCCTTCTCTAAGTTCCTTTTTTATTGTTTAGGGGGTAGAGCTTCATGTAAGTTATGTTCACACTATAAGGAAATAAAAAAATAAAATAGATCAACACAAAAAAGTCATCATCAAAATACTAAAATAAAAGGTTGGCTAACACCTTTTTGAACTATATCCCATCACCCCCACCTGACCTTACTCCATTACCACCTACTTTTTCCCTTCCTCCTCCTCTTAATTCCTTTTCAGGCTGGAGTCACATTTGGAAACATAATTGCGGTTACCGCATCCAGATCAGGATGCAGTAACCGCAATTGCATTCAGACACATTTTTGAGTCCAAATCTGTTCTTAAAACCGGAATGCAGTAACCGGATTGCTCCAGATGTGTAATCCGGCGCAATCCGGTTACCGTATGCATTGTTCATCCCTGCTGCCGCAGCTTTTTAAGGGCTCAAAACTAGGGATGAGCGAGTCCTAAATTACTCGGAATCGCTAGACCCGCACGAGTCCGAGTCCAGGACTCGCTACTCGTTGCGAGTCTAGCGAGTCCAATGTTAATGAATAGGGAACCGAATAATAGCGAATAATGCGATTTACAAATCGCTGATGTGTCTCTGAAAGTGTGCGAGTCCAAACTTGCAGGTTTTTCTCTTATTTGGAGCCGATGATGCTAGGGGAAGCGATTCTCCTGCACACACCATGCTTTAAGCAAAGAGGAAACGACTCGCTGTGACAGACGCACACACACAGCAATTCCTTCCACAGAGCAATCATGGCCGGCCGTGTCACTGTGAACACGCTGCGTTTGATTCCTCTGGTGGAGGCTCGGCCACTGCTATGGCTCCCAACAGACCCTGACTATGGGGATAACATCATGAGGACTACTGCCTGGAGAGAGATCGCCCAAGTGATGTTCCCTGCGTTCCATCTGAGTGGCCATGATGAACAGAGCAATATGAGTAAGTTAAATGAGTTCACCCGTTATATATTGGATTTACTGTATATATACTCGTGTATAAGCCGACCTGTGTATAAGCCGACCCCCCTATTTTTGCCCCCAAAAACTGTGAAAACATATTGACCGCCATCCTTGTATACAGCGGCTATCACTGGTAGACAGCCCCCCAGCAGAGTATACAGCTCCCCCTGCAGAGTATACAGGCCCCCAGATGGGTATACATGCCCCCATATTATGGTATACAGGCAGGGGCACGGGTCATGCGGCTGCAGGAGCATGAAGCAGCGCATGACCCCGAAGCAGCAGCCGGAACCGCAAGCTCCTGGCCGCGCGATGACGTCATCATCGCGCGGCTGCGGCCGGGAGTGAGTGGCTGTGAGGAGCGTGAGGCTGCGGCTGGGAGCGAGCCCTAGGAGACTGCGGGAGCTGCGGTGACTGTGAGGCGGCCGCCAGTCATCACCCCTCCCCACCCCCGTCCTCACCTGTGTCGGACCGGTGAGGGAGGGCTGGCACCCAAACTGTAGGGTGCCAGTCAGTCCCTGTATACAGGGCCCTCAGTGGGTCTACAGCCCCCCCGGCAGTGGGTATAGAGGGCCCCCAGCAGTGAGTATACAGGGCCCCCAGCAGTGGGTATACAGGGCCCCAGTGGGTATACAGGGCCCCCAGCAGTGGGTATACAGGGCCCTCGTGGGTATACAGGCCCCCCATAGCAGGGTATACAGGACCCTCAATGTGTTATCATGCGCCGTCGCATAGTTGCCTATATTTGGATGGGGTCACAACAGTACACTTAGTTTAAGGGCTGGTGCTCCTGGCTCTTACGGCCAGGGGGTTGGGTGTATATTAATACCACTAATGAGCAGAGTCTGGTGCCCGCACTATTACCTTCTCGATGCGTCGACATGTGTCCTGCCTCATTTGTGATAGTGTCCACGTGAGCTCAATGTCCGTAATGCTGTTGATGATGTTCCACACATGTCGTGTCACTGTGACTTGTATACACATTACACACACAACATGAATAAAATGTTATTGTTGATTTGTACACATACTTTTGGTGTTTCAAATATTACACATGTCTAAACCCGGTTTGAAATCATTTCACAGTTGACCATCTTCAAAAATGTTGGAGGAGCTGCCGCGATCAACATCGCAAACAACATCGCCAGATCGCAGAGGGGGACCCGGGAGCAGCTCCAGAGCTGATCTACAAGCACTACGACCGGCTGTCCTTCCTTGGACCGGTGGCCCGTATGCCAAGGTATGTGTCTGCAGCACTGTTGTCTACTATTATTATTATTTATTTGTATAGCGCCATTAGGTTCCATGGCACTTTACATGAGGATAATGGTTAACTACAAAAAACAGTAAAGGAAGACAATCAGGTCGTACAGGTACAAGAGGAGAGGACCCTGTCCACGAGGGCACACAGTGTACGTATGAAGCTCTATAATGAGTGTGCTGGTTTACATACCCACACTGGGGTTTGTTTCTGCCATGGTGCAACAGATTTCTATTACCTTTGGCAATGATCCAAGACATACACATTTATAGTCACATTGTGACGTTGGGACAAATAAGCAGGGTGGGCAGACACAATGTTCCGTGACCTCACAATTAGCTATTATTGTTGGCATGTTTGTGGAACAAAGCCATATTCTTCCCTGCAATGGCCTCTAAGGTGTGTGGCCTTGTCTGGTTTGCCTGTCGTAAGCATCATTTGTATGTGTTCCTAATGGCCTCCCTCCACTTGCATAAGGGCCACATACATCCCTACACGTTTAGTTGTGGGTGTTTTTTTCGGCTAAATAACGTTGCAAGGATATACCCCTTTTGCACTAAACTGTTTGTACACCATCCCAGATTGTTGACACAGTCACACACATTTCAGGACATACCCTCTATCACTACAAATATGTGTGGTTCAGTTTTCCCATGGGTATATTTGGGCCTGCAAGGTGATGGTGTAGATATTAGGGCCCACATGTGAATTTAATTGTTTTGTTGTTAACTGATGGCCACATTAAGAATCCTCTGAAAAACATAGTGTATTAATGCTGTATAAAATCAAACTTAAGGGGGCCATATTTTCTGTGCAACAGGCTTTTATGTCCAAGGTACTTTAGGGAACAAGAAGTTTGTCCTTGCTGTTCCCGGCTTTGTGTTCGGCCCTGTTGGAATAATTGTAAAACTGTCCATCTGGGAATACCACCTTGTTTGGCACCAACGATGTGTGACCTGCTGATCAAAAACAACCCCATACTCTATGTCCATTACAGTCATTTCAAAATCCAAGCCATATGTTTTGTGGGTTTTATTTACCAAGACATTCCTGATTAGCATACATGGCAGCAACAAGGAGTGTAGGCCACTAACGCCGAATGCTCATGTGTCACCTATGCTGCAGGACTCCATTTACTGTCTTGCTCACCTGCCCTATAGATCTGGGTTATGTGCTTTGAAACCAAGGCCGCCCACACTGCGTCTTTTTGTGTCCATCTGATGGCAAACAACCCTGAAGAATGTGTTTGCCTCAAAGTGTCAGGCTATAGCTTTGTCCACATAAAGTTACAACAAAAAGTAAATGCTATACTTGTGGCCACTAATGTGTCTTCAAGTGCCTAAATAGCTGTCCTGCCTAAGGCAGGGCACAGTGTAATTGGGCAGACAAATGGTTAAATTGAAAATGTAATGTCAAAAAATCGAGTACCAACACTACCCACATATAGAATATTGGTTGAGCCATGAGCCAAAATGTCCTAATTTATTGGCTGCAATTCAATCTTAAGGTCAACAATGAAAACACAGAATACACAGATATGGGAGCCATGGACGAGGGTTGAGAAAGATGTGGATGGAGATAGTGGCTGAATAGTCATTATTATATATATTGTATTATATTACATATTATATGATATATATATATTGTATACGTTTGAACCCCTTCCCTGGTTTACATAGATGATATAACCTAAAAGTTTGGTAAATTAAGTATGTCAAGTTAACAGTGAAGTCAGGGGGACGTTTTTTTCATGTGAACCATTGGTGTTATTGATCGTCTAGATTAGATGGGATGGGGGGTGGGGGTTAATAAGGGGGGAAAAATTATGTATTATTATGGAATTAGCAAACAAAGTGACGTATTCCTTTATGTTATGTACAGTTGGTTATTCTTTAATAATAATAAAAAATATCTGATTCAGAATACACTGATACACAGAGTCAAAAAAGCGTGCAACTTAATGTTTGACCTATGTTTTTGTTTCCAAATGCAATGCATTCACCAAACTTTTTTGGCCTTTACCCACAGAGAGGTTCACTACCGCAGGCGCCGTGCTAACCGTCCACCACCACAGCTGCCTGAACAGGCGAGGGAGGCCCCTGAAGCCCCTTTAGTGGAGGAGCAAGGCCAAGCTGGTGGAATACCACCACCACCACCGCCGCCGCCACCAGCACCAACACCACCACCACCGCCGCCACCAGCACCAACACCACCACCACCGCCGCCACCAGCACCAACACCACCGCCGCCACCAGCACCAACCCCAGCTTTGGGGCATGTCCGGCCGCAAGAGGAGGAACCTGGATGCCCACCTCACATCAGCAGCCATGGTCTGATCCCGGGGTCACCTAATCGACGGCGTGCACAAAGTAATGCTGACTTTGCCCACAGTCTGATACCATTCCTGGATGTAATTCCATTTGACAGGCTACTGCGGGCAAGGTCAGCATTACATATTGTGCTTGACGCCAGTCGCCCCCCAAACCACCCAGGTGAGGTTTTCAAGTATTTGGAGGGGTGGCAACTCAGACACTCCAACCTCCAAGACAGGCCCACACCCCGGGACAGCCATGTGCCACCCCAGAGGCCTGTACCTCCTTTTCAACACTGGCCACCTAACAGGGACCTACCATTTTTCCCCACACCTGCCCAGAGGATCCACCCTCAAGGGTTGGCGGAGGCCATTCATGGGGCCCTTGACCTCTTGCAGGACCAGGGTGATGGTGTCACTTTACTGGCAAGCCCGGAGGATGCGGCAACCTACCACCAGCTGTAGACCCCTTATTTTTTTGTTTTTATTTTTTGTTCATGTGCATTGCACAATTTCTTTATGTTATTATTTCTTATATTCTCCTACTTTTTACAAAGTTCTAACTAAAAAAAAAAAATAAAAAAAAAAATAAATTCTGACATCTTTACCATTATGGCGGAATAATACCCAGTTTACAAAAACTGCTTTGTGTCTGTCTTTTTTCAGGGAATGGATGTGTATGTTGTTTTGTGGGTGGGCTTAAAGTCATCATCATTATTATAATTATTATTTATTTATATAGCACCGATAGGTTCCATGGCGCTTTACATGAGGATAAGGTAGACAAGGACAAGTACAATAAACATAGACAATAAGGTCATACAGGTACAAGAGGAGAGGACCCTGTACGCGTGGGCTCACATTCTACGAGGGGTGGGTGGGGATACAATAGGGTGGGGAAGGTGTCGGTCGTGGGGCGTGTAGCGGGGTGTCATGGCAGGTTGTAGGCCTGTCGGAAGAGGTGAGTCTTTAGGTGTTTCTTGAAGGTTCCCAGGGTAGGCGAGTGAGTGATGAGGTGGGGCAGCGAGTTTCAGAGCATGGTGGATGCCCGGGAGAAATCCTGTATGCGGTTGTGGGAAGAGGAGATGAGGGGGGAGTGTCGGAGAAGTTCTTGGGATGAACGCAGGTTGCGTGAGGGATGGTATCGGGAGATCATGTGTCGGAGATGTATGGTGGGGATAGGTTGTGTAAGGCTTTGAATGTCATGGTCAGTGTTTTAAAGTGAGCTCTCTGTGGGGCGGGGACCCAGTGAAGGGCTTGGCAGAGGGTGTAGACAGGTGAGTAGCGTGAGGACAGATGGATTAGTCGGGCAGCAGAGTTTAGTATAGATTGGAGAGGTGCAAGAGAGTTGGCAGGGAGGCCTGTGCGAAGGAGGTTCCAGTAGTCAAGGCGGGAGATGATGAGGGCATTAATGAGTGTTTTAGCTGTGTCAGGGTTGAGTAACGAGCAAATTCTTGAAATATTTTTGAGTTGGAGTCACAGGGACTTGGTTAGGAACTCGAGGTGGGGCTTGAAGGAGAGGGAGGAGTCAAGGATTACCCGAGACATTTGGCGTGGAGGACAGGGGAGAGAGAGCATCATTAGCAAGTACTTTACGGCCCGCATGGAGCATGAAGTCACCTTGGTTACTAAGTGTAAAATCATGACTCCACATACAAATGTTGCTGACAAATAAACAGTGCCTGTGTTTGGGGGGTTACTTAATGCCTCGCTATGGCAACAAGACTAGGAACACACATGTGAGAGGCTGGGACATCTACCTGCTACACATTGCGTCTACGCGTTTTCTACAGAGCGTACAGTGGGACCTTTCACCAGGCCCCAGCAGGATGATAGTCCAAGCAACGCCCACGATGCAAGCATAGGCTTGTTGCCTAAAAAAATTAGCTCAAGGGGCTTCATATACATTTTTTTCAGAAAGCAGGGTGCTTGGCCCATACAATAGAATTGCTTGTGCTAGGAGCATAGTACATGCAATGCCCACGATGGAGGCATAGGCTTGGTGCCTGGAAAAATTAGCCCAAGGGGCTGTTTGGCATTTTGAGTATAAATGCAGGCCTAAGGGCCATGATCAGCTTGTTAGCCTGGGTGGCTCCAAAAATTTGCCCAAGGGGCTGTTTGGCATTTTGGGTATAAATGCAGGCCTAAGGGCCATGATCAGCTTGTTAGCCTGGGTGGCTCCAAAAATTTGCCCAAGGGGCTGTTTGGCATGTTGAGTATAAATGCAGGCCTACCGTCCATGATAACCTTCTTAGGCTGCGTGTCTCCAAAAATTAGCCCAAGGGGCTGTTTGGCATTTTGGGTATAAATGCAGGCCTAAGGGCCATGATAACCTTCTTAGGCTGGGTGTCTCCAAAAATTTGCCCAAGGGGCTGTTTGGCATTTTGGGTATAAATGCAGGCCTAAGGGCCATGATCAGCTTGTTAGCCTGGGTGGCTCCAAAAATTTTCCCAAGGGGCTGTTTGGCATTTTGGGTATAAATGCAGGCCTAAGGGCCATGATCAGCTTGTTAGCCTGGGTGGCTCCAAAAATTAGCCCAAGGGGCTGTTTGGCATTTTGGGTATAAATGCAGGCCTAAGGGCCATGATAAGCTTGTTAGCCTGGGTGGCTCCAAAAATTTGCCCAAGGGGCTTTTGAATGTTTGCTAACACAAAATAAAGGTTGATTCATTGTCAAAATGTGTTCTGATGGTTAATGAAACTGAAGTAAAGGTATAGTGTTGGTTTATGATGAAGCAGCCTCATTACCAGGTTGCAGGAACATGGTTAGGCAAATCGTTACTGGTGTTGTACATACTGCTTGTACCAAAAAGGCACAATATAATATAATAAATCATTGTATCATATTGATGTTGAACGTGGCACTTCAGCTTTGACTACTGTCGTCTTCAGGGCTCAAGAAGTCTTGTGAAATCCAGTTCCTATTAAACTTAATTAGAGTAAGCCTGTCTGCATTCTCTGGAGTAAGACGTGTCCTGGTATCAGTTATGATACCCCCAGCGGCACTGAAAACCCGCTCTGATGTCACACTAGCCGCAGGGCATGCCAGCACCTCCAAGGCATACAACGAGAGCTCTGTCCAAGTGTGGAGCTTGGAGACCCAGTAATTAAACGGGACTGCGGCATTAGTAAGGAAGCAGGTACTGTCACTTAAGTATTCTTGTACCATGTTGGTAAGTTTCTGTCTCCGAGAGATGGTTACTGGAGCAACATGGCGCTGCAGGTTCGATGGCTTATTGAACATAGCCCACTTTGCGGACATCTTTCCAGCATCTCTTCTGGACAGCGTGGATGATTGTGCCCCGACCAATGGCTGCTGTTGCACAGAGTTGCTAGCTATGGGCAGAGAGTTGTCTGACGGTGATATTAGAAGCATATTATCCACAAGAACCCTCTTGAAATAGTCAATTGTCAAGCCACGTGGTGACTGAAACAGCAGCGAGGTGAATTTATCTTTATAACGTGGGTCCAGGAAGGTGGCCAACCAGTAGAGGTCGTTGTGCAATATGTTAATCACTCGTGGGTCTTCTAGCAGACAAGTGCACATGAAGTCAGCCATGTGTCCCAAGCTGCATAGACTCATGTCTTCAGTGTCCTCAGAACGATGTTCAATACCCATTGCATCCGCAAAGTCTGTCTCCGCCTCCTCCTCTCCAGCCACACCCATGGTGGACAGACACAAAGCTGGGGTTGGGAGTACCATCTGGGTTGACATCGGCACCAACAAAAAATAAATCCTCTTCCTCGTCTTGCTCCGGTTCCTCTTCAGGAGCCAATGTTGCCTGGTCAAATTGGCTTTGCTGGCTAGGTACTGCGCTGTTTAAATCTGCCTCCATTGCCATCTGCTGGGCTCTCAATGCTTCATTTTTCTGATTAATGAGGGTTTCTTTGAGCAGACACAGCATGGGGATAGTGACACTGATGATGGACTGATCCCCGCTCACCAGTTTTGTGCAGTAGTCAAAATTATTAAGAACCTCAGCTGTGTCAGCGATCCACACCCACTCCATTGTACTAATATGTCGTGGCTGACTGCCGGTCTGACGGGCATGTTGCAACTGATATTCGGATATTGCCCTCTGCTGTTCATTGATCCTCGATAACATATGGAATGTAGAGTTCCATCGTGTCGGCATGTCACAAATGAGTCTGTGGTTGGGCAAATTCAATTGCTTTTGAAGCAATGAAAGTTTTCCAACCGCTGTTGACGAATGACGAAAATGTGCGCAAACTCGACGCACCTTCTCCAGTAGGTCAGATAACTCTGGGTATGTACGCAGGAATTTCTGCACTACTAGATTCAGCACGTGAGCCATGCAAGGCACGTGCACAAGGTTTCCGAGCTTTAGTGCAGCCACTAGGTTACGACCATTGTCGCTCACCACGAGACCGGTCTGGAGTTGGAGTGGGGATAGCCACTCATCTGTCTGTTGCTTCAGACCTTTCAACAGCTCTACTGCAGTGTGCGGTGTGTGACCTAAACAGATCAGCTTCAGCAGAGCCTGTTGGCGTCTTGCTGAAGCGCTGCAGCAAACCTCCCAACTTGGCCGTGATGTTGAGGGCAATTGAGGATTGGTCGAGGAAGCAGAAGATGTTGTACTGGACATATAGGATGATGCAGAGACACTGAATGAGTTTGTGCCAGCTATCCGTGGCGTGGGTAGGATGTTTGATGCAACACTAACAGAGTTTGGCACACTCTCCACAACGTTGATCCAATGCGCGGTGAGCGAGATGTACCGGCCCTGTCCTGAACTGCTTGTCCACGTGTCCGTAGTAAGGTGTACTTTCCCGGTTACAGCGTTGGTGAGGGCACGCTTGAGGTTGTTAATGACATGCTCATGTAACGCGGGGACGGCACAACGTGAAAAGTAGTGGCGGCTTGGAACCGAGTAGCGTGGTACTGCCGCAGCCAAAAGCTCACGAAAAGAGTCTGTACCCACGAGCCTAAACGGCAACATCTCGACTGCTAACAACTTAGCTATCTGGGCATTTATTTTTTTGGCTAATGGGTGGGAAGAGTGGTATTTCTGCTTCCTTTCGTATAGCTGTGTCACTGATAACTGTAAGGATGTTGCTGACCGAGAACTGTCTGCACTCGTGTTCAGTCTCTCTGCAACCACTGCTTGGGATGAGTACATATGAGCTGGACCAGCTTCAGCAACACTTGATTGTGACGGACGGATCTGAGTTACCGTGGCAGTCTTTGGGTCTGATGACACTGTTGTGGAAGGCTGCACTTTTGACCAATGAATAGGGTGCTGACCAGCCATGTGCTTCCGCATACTGCTGGTGCTCATGTTTACTTTCCCGTGGCCTCTGCTTAGCCTTGCATGGCAGATGGTACAGATGACCACATTTTCATGAGAAGGCCCATCTTTAAAAAAATTCCACACAGTGGCTGACCGACCTCTATGCTTGATTGTACTCACAGAGGGATTACTCAGGCCCACATTTGAGACATTTTGTACAACAGTCGACAAATTTTGCGCCACAGTGGACACAGGTTGGGCAACAGTGGTGACTCTTTCAGTTCTGGTGGGAGGAGTAGGCCTTGGTGCCTTTGTTGGTGGGACATACACACTTTCTTCCTCCGTGCTGCTCTGCTGGCTCTGCATGGCAACATTCCACGTAGGATCAGTGGTCTCATCATCAACCCCTTTGTCTTCTAAATCTTCCCGATAACAAGATTGATTTTGCTCCCCGGATGACAAGTGTGTCTCATCATCATCATCCTCCAACTCCTGAGACGGTCTAAGACTTTGCTGAAAGTCACGTTCATGTGGCCGGGGTGTCTCTAAAATTTGTCCATGATTGGACAATTCTTCATCAAGTATCTCATCTACTACTGAGTCTGGCAAACCAGATTCATGCAAAGGATTATATGTACCAAATAAGTCATCTGAGTGACCCATGTCAACATTTTCCTGGGGCTGCTGTTGGTCTGAGGAACTGTGAAGAGGTTGTGGATTAGATGACCCAGCATGGTATCTACCAACAGTAGACACAGTGCTCAAGGAACCTTGTGTGCTGCAAGAACCTGTTGTTGAGGTCTTGTCTGCCAGCCAAGACGTTAGATGGTCTTCGTCTTCCGGCCTCAATACTCGTTTACTTTCCTGACGGGGAAAGTTAGACAGGAGGAACGATTGATCAATCCTCATCTGTCTGCCCGAACTGGTGGATAGTTGGCCACGACTACCAATGGCTGTACCTCGTCCCTGTCCCTTAGCAACGCTTTTTTTGGGAATTGCTTTTTTGGGTGACATTTTAGAATTTCTGGTGGCTCTAAATGTGTAAAACAAGTAGCAGGTACTATTTCGTGAAAGGTACACACTAGAGGCTAAGATATTTTAAGACAGATGGAAGGTACCGTGCGAGGTGCAGGCAGGACACCGTACAGCAACGCACTGGCACAGGCAAAAAATTGTTTATTACGCAGAACCAGGCACTATTAGGCTGCGGTGCTGGCTGCGTGGAATGTTACAAGTACCGTGCGAGCTGCAGGCAGGACACCGCACAGCAACGCACTGGCACAGGCAAAAAATTGTTTATTACGCTGAACCAGGCACTATTAGGCTGCAGTGCTGGCTGCGTGGAATGTTACAAGTACCGTGCGAGCTGCAGGCAGGACACCGTACAGCAACGCACTGGCACAGGCAAAAAATTGTTTATTACGCAGAACCAGGCACTATTAGGCTGCGGTGCTGGCTGCGTGGAATGTTACAAGTACCGTGCGAGCTGCAGGCAGGACACCGTACAGCAACGCACTGGCACAGGCAAAAAATTGTTTATTACGCAGAACCAGGCACTATTAGGCTGCGGTGCTGGCTGCGTGGAATGTTACAAGTACCATGCGAGCTGCAGGCAGGACACCGTACAGCAACGCACTGGCACAGGCAAAAAATTGTTTATTACGCAGAACCAGGCACTATTAGGCTGCGGTGCTGGCTGCGTGGAATGTTACAAGTACCGTGCGAGCTGCAGGCAGGACACCGTACAGCAACGCACTGGCACAGGCAAAAAATTGTTTATTACGCAGAACCAGGCACTATTAGGCTGCGGTGCTGGCTGCGTGGAATGTTACAAGTACCGTGCGAGCTGCAGGCAGGACACCGCACAGCAACGCACTGGCACAGGCAAAAAATTGTTTATTACGCAGAACCAGGCACTATTAGGCTGCAGTGCTGGCTGCGTGGAATGTTACAAGTACCGTGCGAGCTGCAGGCAGGACACCTTACAGCAACGCACTGGCACAGGAAAAAAATTGTTTATTACGCAGAACCAGGCACTATTAGGCTGCAGTGCTGGCTGCGTGGAATGTTACAAGTACCGTGCGAGCTGCAGGCAGGACACCTTACAGCAACGCACTGGCACAGGAAAAAAATTGTTTATTACGCAGAACCAGGCACTATTACACTGCGGTGCTGGCTGCGTGCAATGTTACAAGTACCATGCGAGCTGCAGGCAGGACACCGTACAGCAACGCACTGGCACAGGCAAAAAATTGTTTATTACGCAGAACCAGGCACTATTAGGCTGCGGTGCAGGCTGCGTGGAATGTTACAAGTACCGTGCGAGCTGCAGGCAGGACACCGCACAGCAACGCACTGGCACAGGCAAAAAATTGTTTATTACGCAGAACCAGGCACTATTAGGCTGCAGTGCTGGCTGCGTGGAATGTTACAAGTACCGTGCGAGCTGCAGGCAGGACACCGTACAGCAACGCACTGGCACAGGCAAAAAATTGTTTATTACGCAGAACCAGGCACTATTAGGCTGCGGTGCTGGCTGCGTGGAATGTTACAAGTACCGTGCGAGCTGCAGGCAGGACACCGTACAGCAACGCACTGGCACAGGCAAAAAATTGTTTATTACGCAGAACCAGGCACTATTAGGCTGCGGTGCTGGCTGCGTGGAATGTTACAAGTACCGTGCGAGCTGCAGGCAGGACACCGTACAGCAACGCACTGGCACAGGAAATTTTTTGTGGAAAAATGGCACCAAAATTATCTGGTAGACTAGTGCCAAAAATAAGAAAAAGCTTAGGATTGCAGCTCTGCGGAAAGCTGGGTGAACTAAGCTCTAAGGATGGTGCTGGATTCACTGTAAAGCTGCTCCTATCTCTCTTCCTTCAGTCCTGTACAGCAATCCTCCGTCCTGGTAGTTCTGAAAAGAACTTTTGGGTTATATGTGAGGAATCTTGACTCCTACACTCCGTCCTGTTAGTTCTGAAAAGAACTTTTGGGTTATATGTGACTCCTACACTGCCTAACTGTCCCTAGATCTGCTCCAAGTCTCCCTGCACTAGGTCAGCTCTTCTCAGGAATGTGCCCAAAATGGCGGGGGCAAGCCTTATATACTGCCTTGCCTGTCATACATGACATAGGCATCACGATGGACAGCAGCCAATCATAGTCCTGACACAACCAAAGCTGCTATGGCTTTACTGACTATGATTGGCTAACATGCTTGTCCTTCTTCACAAGTTTTCTGACCTAACACGCAATGCTGACTAGTAACATAAAAGATTCTGGATTCGCGAGTCCCGAATAGAGAATACAGGACTCGGAATCGCAGACTCGCTAGGATTCGGACTCGTAGACTCGCTCAGACTCGCTGTTGTTTGGGGAGATTCAAGCTATATAGCGATGTGATATAGCGAGTCTAGCGAGTCTAGCGAGTGAGAGAAAGTAAACTCTGACAAAACTAGGATTGCCATTTACTTGCATTGGACTCGTTACTGAGCGAGTATTCGCTAAAAGACTCGCCGATTACCGAGTCCAGCGAGTCCCTTAAGAATCGCCGAGTAACGAGTCCTAGCGAGTAGACTCGCTCATCCCTACTCAAAACCGGATCAGGATTTCAAAATTGTGCCGCAAGTGTGACCCCAGCCTTATTATTGTTGTTGAGGGGCGGGGGCAGAACTTCATGTAAGAACTTATGTTCATGAGGTAGGGAAAAAAAGACAAAAAATAAATAAAAGATAAATAAATACAAAAAAAGTCACCAAAAAGCTAAACAAAAAAATAGTGGTTGGCTAATGCCTTTTTGACTTACATAGCAACGTTCCCCTGGTTATCTGGAGGGGGAAAATCTTAAAATTTAGGCCCTGGGATTGAACCCAGACTGGACACTTTATACAGACCTTTGAGATATTGGTTTTCTGGGGGTGGGAAATCTTGATATTCAGGCTGGGGAAGGGGGGCGAACCCCGGACTAAAGGGTCCCTTAACAGCCTCTTTTGCATGTTGACCTTCATAGCCAAGATTATCTGAGATCCACCAGGCCTTTGTACAGGCTTTTGAAAAATTGGTTTTCTGGTGGTGAGAAATCTTTAATTCTTGCTTACGTCACCAAAAAGTCTCTGTTAGGCTAGGGTCACACTTAAATATAGGATTGCGTTCACCACATCCAGATCCGGATGCGGTGAACGCAATTGGCTTCACACAACCAGCAATCCGGGAACCGGATTGCTGAAGCCGCAATCCAGTAACTGGATCAGGATGTGTACAGGATGTGTACAGGATGACTTCTGTCAGCTGCTGTATAGTTTTATCAATGAAAGCGCTGGGCTCCTCTGAGAGCAGCGCACATAGTATAGCTATTACTATAGTATGTGCGCTGTCCAAGGTCCTGAAGCCTTATACAGTAAGATCTATGGGCAGCGCTACCCATAGATCTACTATAAATGGCTTCAGAACCTCGGACAGCGCACATACTATAGCAATAGCTATAGTATGCGCGCTGCTCTTTCATTGATAAAACTGTACAGCAGCTGTCAGGAGTCAGCTGCTGTACATAAGTGATTCCAGCATTATATGCCCACCTGAGTGGATGGAAGGTCTCTAGGGGGAGTGGGCACCCCCTAGAGACATTATAGGAACATTTAATAATTAAATTAACAGTATATGTGGGAACCGCATTGCTCAGGATTACACATCCTGAGCAATCCGGTTCCCTTATTGCGGATGTTACAACCGCTCCGAAAACTGCAGCCTGCATGATTTTTCACACAGGCTGCAGAGTCGGAGATGGAAACCGGATTGCTTGTGAAGCAATCCGTTTTTTATCATAGGCTCCTATGAGGAGCGTTTCCTGATCCGGTTTTGAGCTTTTTAAAAGCTCAAAACCGGACCAGGTTTAAAAAAAAAAAAAAAACAGATGTGTGACCCTAGCCTTAGGGACTTCTTTAAAATTGGGTGCTCTGTGATAGATATCAGCAATCTTGGCTGTGAGGGTCAACAGACAAAAAAGGCTCTTTAGTGGTTCTCTATAAAATTGGGTGGTGTTGGTGGTAGAGATGCTTCAGGATGAGGACATGGTAGATCTGTGCTTGCTATGCATGAAAATTAAACATCTTCATATGGTGCATGCATGCCACAGGCTGTTATTCATCACTTCATAGGGCCACCTCTCTCCAGCAAGCACATGATGTGCCAGCAACACAACCTCCACCACCAGCGTGATCTACTATCTCCACACCGTCCCATGGAAGTCTTCAGCTCTCCATCCTACAATCCAAGTATGGCCTTTTTAAATGCTGCAGCCATAATGTCCGCTATTGGAGCTGACAATTTTTCCCTGAGGGTGAAAAGTGGCAGTTTAGAAGTCATTTAAAAATTGGGTGCTCAGTGCTGGATCTTTCTATGAGGGTAAATCAGTTAAAGAGGTTGTTACATTACAGACCCATTGTAAAAACTTGTTGCTCTGTGGTGGAGCTCTGACAATATTGGCTGTGAGGGTGAACTGTGGTAATAGGGAATGCAAGGGTCTTTTTAAAAACTGGTTGCTCTGTGGTGGAGCTCTAGCAATCTCTACTGTGAGGGTGAACTGTAGTGACAGGACATGCAAGGGTGTTTTTCCAAATTGGGTGCACAATGGGGGATTTATGAGCATGTACTGAGTGATGGGTCTCCCCATATAGTTACGGTTCAGGACGCTTTGTCTTACACCTATTCCACTTTTACACATGGACCCATTACCGACAACAAACAATCAGAACAAATTATTCCATTATTCATAGCTGTTGTATTCAGTCATGGCTGCCTTCTTGGAATACGAATTTAGGTGGTGTATCTTGGGTGTGCTAGTAACAGCTCCAAAGAGCCTCTGTTGGGGCCTCCTGTAAAAATGGGTGCTCTGTATTGGGTTTCGGTCAATCTTGGCTGTGAGGGTAAACTGTGGTAAAGATGCTATTATAGCCCCATTTTCAAGATTGGCTGCTCTGTGTTGGATCTCAAGCAATCTGGGCTGTGAAGGTGAATCAGGTAAAGAGGCAGTTACAGGCCAGTTGTCAAAATGGGGTGCTCTGTGGTGGAGCTGTGGCAATCTTGGCTGTGAGGGTGAACTGTGGTAACAGGGAAAGGACCATTTTAAAAATTCTGTGCTTTGTGGAGATATATGTGAATGTACTGAGTGATGGGTCTTCCCCATGGAGTTATGGTACAGGCGATTTGTCTTGCACCTGGTCAACGCTTAATCATGGCCCCATTAATGACAAGAAACAGTCACACTGAAGTTCTATTACAGAATATCATTTGACCATATTAACAATTGTTAAACAGCATTTAGGTATAGACACATTTCATAGTCACATAACAATTGTGTCAATAAAGCACTAAAATGTGATGTGCTCTACCACTGCTAATTAAAGTACTATGTGTTGATTACATACGGATTACACAGTTGTTACATAATCACAGGTATGCACAGTGGTTTTACTCCATCCATAGTTGTTATACAGCATATGAGTGCAGGTGAAAATTCATAATGACCAAATCATTAATAATCTATAGATACTAAGATGTAGTGTGCTCTGCCACTATTAATTAAAGTGATACGTGCTGATAACAACCAAACTACACAAATATTGTGCAGCCTATCGGTACAGACAGTAATTCATGTCTTAATCACCGCTGAGGTGTAATATGCTTAACCGCCTCTAAAAAAGTACTATATGCTAATTGCAATAAGGATAAAACTACAATTAGCCAACAAAAATTGTGAATCATAGATGTTACCTTAGGGAATCCCGCTGGCACGCTCAGCCCAAAGCCACAAAACGTCTGGGACAATGTCCTATGGATAGATGAGGCAAAAATGAAACTTTTGGGTAGAGATGAGCCACCACCGTAGTGTTCGAATTCGATTAATTTCGTCGAATTGGGGGTGTGTTTGTTGAATGTTCGTCGAATGTTCGTCGAACACTGTCGAACACCATTGAAAGTCATGGCAGGCAAACACAAACACATACAAACACATAGAAAACACATAGAAAACACCTTCAAAGGTGTCCAAAAGCTGACAAACTACTCAGAAGATACAACAAACACATGGAAAAGTGACAAGTACATATAGTCATGCGAAAATGAAAGAGGTGAAGGAGTAAAAGGAGGAGGAGACAGAGATATAGGCATGTCATGCCCTTCTAAAATGATGTAAAACACAGCAAGGGGACACCAACAAGAGTCTCCATTTTTTCCAAAAATGTGGGCACAGACACCACTTAAGTGGCATCAATTGCACCAGAGTTGCAAGCTTAAAATGGTGACTTTCATGCAGCACATTCAAAAATCCACAAGCTTTTAGTCTCCCCAGGATGACACATGGGTAGAAAAGTCCTTGCAGATCCATGACTTGTTCATCTTGATGAACGTTAGTCTGTCTACATTGTCACTGGACAGCCGTGTCCGCTTATCCGTCAGCCAACCACCAGGAGCGCTGAAGACACGTTCAGAGAGAACGCTGGATGTGGGGCGTGACAAGATCTCCAAGGTGTGAGTGGCGAGCTCAGGCCATTTTTCCAGATTGGAAGTCCAAAATGAGCAAGGGTCCAGTTCCATAGTCATGGCATAGATGTACACTTGGAGATACTCCTGTACCATCCTCTCTAGGCATTGACTATGTGTCAGACTTCTTGTCTCTTCTGACTTTGCAAAGGATGGTCTAAAATATTGGTGAAACGATTCCACAAAATTACTGTTACCACCAGATAGGGTGTTACTGTTACTGTTTGAGTGATGACTCGACAATCCCATGGTTGGCAAGTTAGAACTGTGAGATTCACTATGTGCACAACTGGTGTTTTGTGGAAAAGCAGATCTAAGATTCTGTAACAGCTTTTGCTGCTACTCCTGCATGTGTGCATCTCTTTCTATGGCAGGAATTATTTCGCCAAATTTACTCTTGTACCGGGGATCTAAGAGTGTGGCAACCCAGTAGTCGGCATTACTTCGAATTCTGACAATCCGAGGGGCATGTTGCAGGTAGTGCAGCAAGACGGCACTCATGTGTCTTGCGCATCAAGGAGGTCCAAGTCCTTGTGTTGGTGGCGGCGAGGTAAGGATCATGCTTCCTTCTTCTGCTCTCTCTCCCCAACCTTGTACAACAGAAATGTGATCAAAGTCTCCCTCATCTGCTGAGTCTTCCATGCCCATCGCCAGTTTGTCCTCCATTTGTTCCTTGGCTCCTGCACCTTCCTCAACAGTTTGGCTGCTACCATGCGCCATCGTTAATCCCTCTCAACCACCCTCCCATGCCTGCCGCCTTGGTGCTGGACCTTGGAGATCTTATTATCCCTTCCGCATACGACTCCTCCTGTACTTCCTCCCCCTCCTCTTGTCCCACCACCTTACTCCGAATACTGTTTAAAGTGTGCTCCAGCATGTAGATGACCGGAATAGTCATGCTGATAATGGCATTGTCAGCACTAAAGATCTTTGTTGCCATTTCAAAACTTTGCAGAAGGGTGCATAGGTCCTTCATCTGAGACCACTCCAGCAGCATAATTTGCCCCACTTCTGGATCTTGTTGGCCCAGGCTATACTTCATAACGTACTGCACCAGGGCTCATTGGTGCTGCCACAGTCGCTGCAACATGTGCAGAGCTGAATTCCATCGTGTCGGCACATCACATTTCAGCTGGTGAACTGGCAGGCCGAACGACTTCTGTAGAGATGCAAGTCGTTGAGCTGCGGAATGCGAATGCCAAAAGTGAGCACACAGTGACCGTGCCCTCTGCAGAAGCCCATCTAGGCCAGGATAGTGGGCTACAAATTGCTGGACAACCAGGTTCAAGACGTGAGCCATACAAGGCACGTGTGTCACATCGCTCCGGCGAAGGGCCGCACCCAGGTTTGCAGCATTGTCGCACACGGCCTTCCCTGGCTGCAGGTTCAGTGGAGACAACCATTGATGAAACTCGGTCTCCAGAGCTGACCACAACTCTTCAGCTGTGTGACTCACATTTCGCAGACATTTCAACGTAAACACTGCCTGATGCCATTGAGCCCTGCTGCCAGCATAGTAAGGAGGTGTGCAGGATTCCTTCTAACCAGTTAGAACGTGGGTGGCATTACCAGACAGGCTTTGGGTGCAGGTGGAGGACCGAGAAGAGGTTGCGGAGGCAGAAGCAGTGGAGGAACTTCTACATACAGAGGATTGAGGCACAACTCGTGGGGACGGCAAGACTTGTACAGCAGTCCCTTCTCCTGCTGTCACCATAGTTACCCAGTGGCCAGTCAGCGACATGTAGTGCCAATGTCCATGCTTACTCGTCCGAGTGTCTGTGGTGAAATGCACCCTGTCACAGACAGAGTTTCTCAAGTAAGCGGTGATGTTGTGTGCGACATGCTGGTGTAGCACAGGCACAGCTTTCTTTGAGAAGTAGTGGCGACTTGGCATCTGGCACTGGGGCACTGCTGCGGATATAAGGTCTCGAAAATCCTGTGTCCACCAGGCAGAAAGGCAGCATTTCTGTAGCCAACAGCTTGAAGATGGTGAAATTCAACCTCTAAGCTTTGTCATGGCTAGGAGGAAACAGTCTTTTACTTGTCCACATCTGAGGAACCGAGGGCTGGTTGCTGTGCTGAGACGGGGTTGAGGAGGGTGTCCCTGGCAAACTTCTGGTCTGTGATGGAGGTGCAGGTGGAGACATTATGTTGCCTTCATCCAAAGGTGGTGCTCTCGATGTCGGAGAGTGCTCAACACTAGCAGGTCTTTCTACTTCCAAAAGAACTGACAACCTGTCGATCACACTGTCTGTTGCGGGTAAAGAGGTGGAAGGTTTGCGTCCAAAAGAATGTGTGACTGCTGTCCCCACAGTCACAGAAGATGAAGAAAACGTGGATGCACTTGATGGGGCAGACGGTGGTTGGCCCGGCCCGCTAGGCCGCATTGTAGCACAGTGAGCTTCCCACTGCGACAACATATCCATGTGATGGTTCATGCATGAAGTACTCAAACTATTGATTTTTTGGCCTCTACTTAAATTTTGGTGACAAATCTTACAGATAACATGAGTTGGGTCATCCTTTGCAATCTCAAAAAAGGCCCAGGCTAGGCAAGGCTTAGAGCCTATGCGACCTGGAGCCACCACGACTTCTGCTCAGAGGCAGAGTTGTGGTTGAGGATGCAGTTATTGACGTGCTTCCAGTACTCCATCTCTGTCCAGGAAGGTGCAACCTAACCTCTTCTTCATTAGCATCCTCCTCCACCTCTTCTGCTGACCTCATCGACTGGCTGACTGTGGGTTGACAGTAAGTGGGATCTCCATCCTCATCATCACCCTGTGTGCTCTCACACCCGTCGTCCTCAGAGCCAACCTCTTCCTGCGCTGACCGAAAAGTCAAGTTGTCGTTCCAATCAGGTATCTCAGTCTCATCAGCATCTTCCTCATTGTCTCCACCAACAGGAGTTACAGTTTGGGAATGAGGGTCTACATTATGCTCAGAACCTTCTTCATCTGGGCCTGGATCTGACTCACAAAGCTTCTGGGCATCAGTGCAGATGATTTCCTCGTCTGGACTCACAGAAGCTTTGGAGCAGACCTCTGATTCCCAGGCTATAGTATGAGTGAACAGCTTTGCAGACTCAACCATGTGTGTTACCCCTTACTCAGACGGACGGCTGGAGACTTAGGAGCTGTCAGGAAGCAAGTGCGATTGGGGTGACACCCCTGAAGACTGGAGTATTTGTGATGTTGACGTTGAGGTGGAGAAGAGCCCACTTGATGGAGCGCTTGATATCCATTCAAGCACCTGCTCTTTTGGTGCCTCATCTACAATTGGTAGCAATGGTCGTGTCCGTAAAAAAGGAATCATATCAGATTGTCCACGAA
This sequence comes from Allobates femoralis, assembly GCA_033576535.1. Taxonomy (NCBI): domain Eukaryota; kingdom Metazoa; phylum Chordata; class Amphibia; order Anura; family Aromobatidae; genus Allobates; species Allobates femoralis. Next base: position 137,545,765 of record JARQOC010000006.1, read on the forward strand.
AAGAAGTAGACATCTTAGTTTGGCTGGAAGATGGTCTTTCTTTTGCAGATGTTACTGTTGCTTTACCACCTACCCCACGGACACAAACTTTTTTTCCCTTTCCAACCGGCTATTCCCCTTTCCACCAGCAGCAGGCCTTTTGCCACTCATTTTGGAGGTTAACTAATTGGCAACTCTGTAGTTGTTGGCACAAAAAACTATGGATGGAAACCGAGCAGAGCTGAGTGGCCAAACTGTGGTACTAGGCCCAAAGGATTGCCTGGGCTACATGCAGTTAAAAATAGTTATTAGTGAAAAAAAGGGGGGTTGGTGCTGCACAGCTCTCAAATAAATAAGGGGTGCAAGACTGCATATATAATCATATATCATGAGAGGGAAGAAAAAAAGATTATGCAGAACAAACTTGCACACCCAAGATCAAAACATGGAGTTTATTGTAGAAAATAACTAAGGCAAACAACACATGAGACACAAAATTAAAACCACTTAAAACAAAGTAGGTCCCAGTATGCCGGTTGCAAGCAGATCAATACCAATGAAATGACAGATGAAATGTCAAGATTAAACAAAAATAGCACACCATGTGAAGTCTATGAAACAACTATACAACAAGGTCCTCCATGTGCATGGAGGAACCAATTAGACATGGTGTGGATGAAAGTCAATATGAACATGCATCATAAGTGAAGGATCATACCAAAGATGGATGCTGCAACCTGGGTGACCGGGGACCCCACGCGTTACGCTGCAACTAGGCAGCTTCCTCAGGGGAGTCTGATGTGCCCTGTGTCAGAGCCGCCTTATATACAAGAGGCTGTAAAGCCATACAGCCCAGTGGGTCCTGATAATCAATTACAGCTAATGAAGCAAGAGGTGTGGTTACCTGTAATCAACTATGTCCAAGACTGTCAATTGGTCAAAGCATGGAGAAGGGGAGGAAAGAGAAAAAAAAAATAAAAAAAAAAAAAAAAAATATAATATACCATTGTAGCGCCGCCGGTTGCATCTAATCCCGGTTTATTATTGGCGTCAGTCACGCATGTGAGGGTGCCGCCTGATCGCGCACCGGAAAAGACGTGATGCCGTTACCATAACAGCGCGTTGTGTAAATGTGCGCGCATGGATACATATGAGGACGCCACAAGAACGCGCATCGGAAGTGGCGTAATGCCGTTACTATGGTAGCGCATTATGTATATATGCGCGCGCAGCGATGGCGCGTAGGTAGGTATAACGTCACCAAGGCAAAGTCGCGCCGGAAATGATGCGGACTAGTTGTCAAGGAAAAAGACAACAGTCGCGCCGATCTGGCAGAGAGATCAAGGCAATCACATAAAGGGCAAGTGTGGTAGCCGCACCATATCGGAAATAAATCCAAACTGGCTAGCATTGTGGAAGAGGACCCCCCACAAAACATCAAAGGAGGGGGGCCTCGCGGCAATTATACAGGCGAAAAATAAAGCAAACACCCACGGCCAAGCCGGTGCGACGCTTACAGCAGTGAGAAAAAAAAAAAAAAAAAAAAAAATATCGCATAGACCTATAAATGGAAAAACATAGACTAGTCCCTCGGCAGAATAATACATAAGTTACCCTGCACCAAGGGGGGTGTCAGCTGTGGAGGAAAAAATTAATTTAATTAAATAATCAGTATGGATGACCCATATAGTAAATCAAACAAATGGATGATGCATAGCTCAGTAAAGAGCTGATGGTTCAAATAAACACCTAAGACGAGAGGAGCGGACCAGGGTCAGACTACCCCAAGGGAAGGTGCTTTCCCATAAGTGCCATCTCAACCCCATTCGCTGCAATTAATTGTATAAAAAATCCAAACCATTTCAGCTATAGTTATTAGATACATGTGGAGCCCACTGGGACGGGGTACTCAGTACCGGACCGGGTTGCTGCTGGGGATGTCACGGAGGTCCTGGTCCGAACCGTGTCCCAGGTTCTCACAAGTAAAAGGGGGTATTTACAATGGATTAATGTTTGTCGTGACGCCACCCATGGTGTGTGGTCAATGATGGGACCACCGCTGCTGCAGACCCTCAGGGGATGATGTTAGGCAGCTGTAGATGGAATAGCTCTCCGCGGGTAGAGCTGGGTTACCCGAGGCAGTGATAGTTAGAGTGTGTGATGGTTATGATGGAGGGTTGCAATAGGTGCAGTTCACTTACTTTCCTGCTGCTGCAGCCTTCTTCCAGCCAGTGTGTAGAGCCGACAGGCTGTGGCTCTCCAGGTGGGAACTTTCTGCTGTCCTGCTGGAAGAAGTCAGTCACAGACAAGGGAGCGAAGGTATCATAAAGTTCTGTCTGTGGGGAAATCACACTTGGGAGTCGTAAACAGGGTTCACAGGGTTTACTGTGCAGTTTTCTCAGTACAACAGTTCAAGTTACAGTTCTCTTACAGAGATTACAGATTTTCTACTCCGCGTTCCTTTAAACTCCCTGCAGCCAGGTTGTTACTCTGCGACCCCTCACTCTCTCTATTGTTCTTTCCAGGCTTTGTTCTCTGTCTCGGTGTGTGTCGCCGGACAGTGTAGCGGTAGCTCTGACCCTTGTGGGTCCTTGTGGTTGCCACTGAGCTGTCTGTCCTTTGGGTAGGAACTACAACCTAGAATCGGAGCTCTCCGTCGGTGAATCTGGGGATACCGGGTAGATCTTCAGTTCCCCGTCAAAGCCGACACGCTGCAATCTGCCTAGCTTCCAATAGTCCTCTCCCGCAAGGCACTATCAGGCTCCCTCTGACCCGTGTGATTCTGGTTTCAATATGGAAGGCTACTCCGCTGGGAGTTGGTCAGTGCTGCCGTATTCCTAGGACCCAGTGCTGCTGGTCCTCTCTTTTCTCACACTCCTGGGGTGCTAGCTATGGATGTGCTTTCTCTCCATGGTTTCTCTGGCGCTTTGGATTCTGCGTCTCCATCAGCCTCACTCCTCCAGAACGTGTGCTTCCTTCTTTCTGCTCGGCACCCTCTGGCCTACTCTGGTCATTTCAGCTCGGTCTTGCTTCTCAGCCCACTCCTGGTCTGTGCTGCTCAGCCTACTCCGGCCTACTGCTGGTCTTTGCTGTTCAGCCTACTCCGGCCTACTGACCCCTTCCTCCTCTTCTTCCTCTATTTCTACCTTCTGTCACCTGACCTACATGCTTCCCACCCACTGTCCTCTAAACCCACCACCCCTCGCCCGCCTAGAGTTCCGGGCTCCGGGTTGGGTGCTGCCTCCTAGTGGTGTGTGGGATGTCTGTGAGGATGTTTGTGGTGCAAACTGTCTTTTCCTCCTACCTGGCTGCAGTTCCCTACGTGGCCACCCTGGTTGCAGGGGCGCCACATTCATAGGCAGTGTAGCTTGCTTCACAGCTGGGCTACTCCGCTGACTACCAGACACTGCTACTAGCCAAAAAGGATTACCTGGGCTAGATGCAGTTAAAAATTGTTATTAGATACACAGGCGGTGTAGCTTGCTTCACAGCTGGGCTACTCCGCTGACTTCCAGTACACTGCTACTAGCCCAAAAGCATTGCCTGGGCTAGATGCAGTTAAAAATTGTTGCTAGATAACAGGCGGTGTAGCTTGCTTCACAGTGGGCTACACCGCTGACTACCAGACACTGCTACTAGGCCAAAGGGTTGCCTGGGCTAGATTCAGTTAAAAATTGTTATTAGATAGACAGGGGTGCAGCTTGCTTCACTGGTGGATTACACCACTGATTACCAGACACTGCTACTAGGCCCAAAGGATTGCCTGGGCTAGATGAGTTAAAAATTGTTATTAGATAGACAGGCGGTGTAGATTGCTTCACAGTGGGCTACTCCGCTGACTACCAGACACTGCTACTAGCCCAAAGGATTGCCTGGGCTAGATGCAGTTAAAAAACTTGTTACTTAAAGACAGGTGGTGCAGCTTTTCATTACAGCCAGTGCTACACTACTAGCCCAAAAAGGATTGGCTGAGCTAGATTGCCAATGCTGTGAAAAACCCTGGCACAGGGTGTCTTGAATCATGTAGCAGGGTACAATGAAATACTCAAACTATCAAAGGATTCTTTGAGAGAAAATATGCTGCCAGTGGCAGAAAGCTTGGTTTCAAGTTGCAGGTCCTGGGTCTTGCAAAAGGATTCAAATGACTCAAAAAAAGCACTAGCTAAAAACACCCAAGAATGGCTAAAGAGGAAAACATTGCAACTATTCTGAAGTGGTCCTTCTGTGAGGCCTGACCTAAATCCTACTGAGCATCTTTGGAAAGAGCTGAAACATGCCATCTATGAAAAGGCAACCTATCAAACATAGAGACAACTGGAGCACTTTGCTCTTGAGGAGTGTGGGCCAAAATACCTGTCGAGAGATGCAGAAGCCTCATTGACAGTTACAGGAATCATTTAATTCAGTGACTGCCTCAAAAGGCTGCGCAACAAAATATTAAGTTAAGCGTACCATCATTTCTGTCCAGGTCTATTTCATGAGATTAATCTTTTAAAAAATTTGTGGAAGCAGGGTTGAAAAGCAATGACTGACTTTCATTTGCTCAAATTCATAGATTTTTTTATTTATTATTACTTTTGTCGGATTCAAGTTATTTCTGTGACCATTGTGGGTTTTTCTTTCATTAAATGACGGGTACCAACAATTTTGACCGCATGTGTACCTCTCACCACTGTCCAATTGGGTATGTGGCTTCATTTTCAAAAAATGTAAGCAGTAGTCACTGGGCACCAGGTAGCGCAGGTTTAATCTGTCCAAAATTTTGCAACTGCGAATCCAGCAGGCAGTGTTACATAGCTCTTAAAACCATCTATATGTAAGCAGTGTGCAAGAGTGGTGAATCTTGGGTGAACTTGGCTGTGAGGGTAAACCGAGTAATGAGACTATTACAGTCCATTGTCAAAATTGGGTGCTCTTTGTTGGATCTTGGGCAATCTTGCCTGTGAAAGTCAACTGTGATAAAGAGGCTCTTACAAGCTCGTTGTCAAATTTGGGTGCTTTATGCTGGATCACGGGCAATCTTGGCGAAAGGGTGAACTGGGTAATTAGGTTGTTAAGGCCTGTTGTCAAAATTGGGTGCTCTGTGGCGATTTCGGGCAATCTTGGTTGTGAGTTGAACTGTGGTAAAGAGGCTGTTATAAACTGTACCGACATATCATAGAAGTAGCCTTCTTTATCCTTAGACGAGATGATCTAGTAGTATACTCGTTTGTTTAGATTTGTCTAAGGACAACTGTACACCATTCTGTGACCTACAGACGGACAAAATGATCTGATTAACTGAAAATTTTACCTTCTATCTTTTCCCCTAGTGGCAGATTTGTTGTGTGTCTTTGTAGTCAATGAAGGTGGTTTGTGTTGGTTTGGATTCACTTAGTCTATGCTGAATTTTAAAGCATAAAAATAACTATTTATTAGTTTTATGAATTTTTCCTGTAGTCCGTACAGGCCCATTGCCAAATTTGGGTACTCTGTGTTGGATCTTGGGCAATCTTGGCTGTGAGGGTGAACAGGGTAAAGAGGCAGTTACAGACCTGTTGTCAAAATTGGTTGCTCTGTGGTGGAGCTCTGCCAAACTTGTCTGTATTGGTCAACTGTGAAAACAGGCTTTGTAGGTATTTGTATTGCTTTATGAGGTATTTATTAAGTCTGTCTATGTGTAGTGACTGTAAAATGTTTTTGTTTTCACATTTACTTGCTGTGTAACCAGGATTGATATGGTGACAGAACCCCTTTAAGTAAGTACCCTAACCAAACTTGTTTGCAAGGCAATTGTCCTGCTCTTACCCCCATTTTTCTCTATTTGCAGCCCCCTATCTGTTAATATGACCATTTTACAGCCATTTTTCAGTACTGAAGTTCAGGGCTCCGTTGTCTTGTATGGGGTTCGGAGTCAAATTTGGGTCCCAAATCGGACATTTTTTGAAAGTTCAGACAATCCAGCTGAGCTTGAACATCCATGGGTTCACTCATCACTATTTGAGAAGCCAATTTTAGAGCATCATTTCAGCTCAGAGTAAGGCCTACTTCACACATCTGTATAAAAACAAGTATGTGTGGCACGATCTGGTTTAATGTCTGTGTTATTCCTTATTACTAATCCTTGTGTATGTTTTTAAAAATGTTTGTATCTGTGTGCCAATCCGTGCTTCAATATAGAAAAATGAAATTCAAATTCTTCTCCTATACTTGAATTTAAACCAATATAGCATATGGATGACACATGGATAGCACACAGATGCCATCTGTTTACAGAATCCCAACTTGTATTGACCCTTGTCATCCGTGCTGCCAGAAATACTAAGACAATTCCTCCTAGGTAGGTCAATCAGACACAATAAATGTGTAAAACATGGAATGTGAGAGCATATTATATTGTCTTATCTGGAACCATGGCTACCCAGAATTTTCCCAAGGCTAGGGTCCAATGAACACACATCCGCCCTGAAAGGGGTGTCACCCCCCAGCCCGGGTTCCCAGGCAAACCCGGTGGGGGGTATTGGGAGCGAAGTACCCCCTAAAAGCAATGCGTATTTCTTGTGAATGTTGAATCCCTATTAGATGCTTAATACTGCACGAAAGTTTCAGCTTCTCAGGCATCCAAATGGGGTGGTCCAGACACGTAGTTCCCCCCTGTGCCCACTGTCGGACCATAAAAATAATGGATGTCCTTTCCATGTAGGGTGGGCATGCCCACCGGATGGAACATCGATCCGAGTCTTAGTTCTTTCAGGTCACAGTTCGGACCAGTTTCTGTGATCTGGCGATGTCATTATATGGGCAAAGTCTTTGGAATGTTGATGCAAACCCATGGTGTTTGCATTAGGATGAAAGCGACACTGCGGTGCAGATCCTCCCGGGTCTGTTGGTATTGCAGCATGAGATGGTTAGCCAGTCCACGGTAGATCCTGTAGCCCAGGCAGGCTAGATTATAATGGTAGATAATGGCACAGGATAACTGGAGGAACAGCAGGATGCTGTCATTTAGTCTTACTCACAGTTGAAGAGCTCCAGGTGATTCCAACTTCAAGGGGCGCTGTGCTCTGTGTAGGCTTAGACAACTCTCAATTATTCAGGACTTCTCCTGATTCCCCCTTTTGATTCTTCTCGGCCATCTCCTTGCGCTGATTCAACGCCCCTATGTCTGTCTGTCTTCTCTCTGTTTGGACGATCACAGCTCTAGTCCCAGACATTTTCTCTCGATGTGCACCTCCACCGTCTTGCTCTAATCCTCTGTTCTCCTCATATTCTCCTACGTCAGTCTCTCCCACTTTCTAGTGCCCTGTCACTTTCCACCCACATCCCCTACCTGTCCTTCCAGCTGGATGGGCCTCCTAAACAGGGTCACTGAATCCCCGACCTGGGTATGTCGTTTTGATGCGGGTGTGAGGTGCCAAGGAATGTCCCTTCTTACCCGAGATCGGGTCCACACTCTGGATAAGTGCAGTACCTCTGTGGCAATTGGAGCTACGAGGTGCCACATACCCCTCGTTACCAGCGCCACGTTGGATTAGATGTACAGCACAAAGACATGCAATATTTGGACGCTTAAACAAGTTTAAAACATTCAAACAGGTAATATTCTTCTTTTCCGAGTGCGTTTTCTTAACTGCATATAAGACTATAAACAATAACATTATCCTAATGAAATTTCATAAAACTCCGTCACTTTAATGGTGCAGTAGGTTCCATGACCAGGATGTCCTTCACGTCCTTAGTCTGTATGGGTCCTGTTTTAATCAAATCCCCATGTAGGTCCTGGCAGCTACAGGAACTTGCTGGTCTCCATTTTAGATCACAGTTTGGCCATCGCAAACAGGTTTTTTCTGTGGCAAGTGTAAAGTATTAGAATCTTCGGTACAAGTTCGGCTGTACACCAACAGGCAGCTCACTGAGTAATTAACTATTTACAACAATGTCCTGATCACTCATCGTCCATGATCTGATTGTCGTTTCCTTTTAACCGGGTCTACATATTCTTATTTATCACACATACTTAATTACTATTTACAGTGCTGTCCTGCTGCTCTTTATTGCCTCTTCCAAGGTAAATTTAGAGGCCCACATTCTCTCCGGTGAGAAGGTTCTCCTCACTTGCTCCTACCAGGTGGCAGCCATTGTACTGTCTCTACAGTCGGGGTCTGCGTAACCTGTGTCTGTGTTCTCTTTTGGGGAACAGCTGCAGGCTCCGGTTCAGCAGCCAGGGTCTTTGCCTCTGCGCACGGTGATGGGGTTGCTGCTTCTTCTGCTTGGGTGGGGACTGTGAGGCACGAGGTCGGGGGCTTCACCTCCTCATGCACCTTTTTCACATGAAGTGCTTACAAGCTCATCTCTCCTCTGTGCTTGGTGACGGTCACGCGATCGCCTGGGTATAAGTCCCGCCCAGGATGGAATGTCCTTTTTGTAGAGGTGACTCTACGTCCCTATGAATGTCCCTACGAACAGTTCCTGTATCATACTAGGCTCCTTAATGAATTCCCACCCTCTTTTTAGGTCAAATGTGACCACGGTGCCCTCTCTGCGCGGGCCCCGGTCCGCTGCTTTTGTCTTTCTAACTCGGCTCTTGGCCCGCAAGTTTCTTTCTTCCATGGAACCCAAAGGGCCTGCTGATCTTTCCCCTCTGCCGCCTATTTGTCCTGCCATTGTCGGCAATACTCCTCCCAGGTCAGAGTCTCTACTTGGGGCTCTTCCACTTTGGCCTCGTCCAGGAAACCCATCAGTTCTTCCCCCTGCTGTTTCCAGTGGTACATGACTCACTCTCTAGGGACTCCCTGGGGCATGGTTGTCGGCTGTAAGGGTACCGCCAGTCTATGCCCAGTGTCAGCTGTTCGGTCCCAGGCTACGTTCTTAAACAGTTGGCCAAGTGTACAAGTGGTCGGGTGTTTAAGGGGTCCAACCAAAGTCTCTACAGTCACCGGGGCAGTGTCCATACCTTTCTCCTCTGCCTCCTTGGTACTGGATCCATCCTCCTGGGTCAGAGATGCGGGCGCGAGGCCAGCCACTGCTGGGAAACTTTCTCCAGCGGGCCTCTCTCCATTTCCCCACCTCGGTGATTTGGGTTTTTAGGAGCTGGCTCCTTAGCTGTTCCACCTCCATCCACAGGAACTCTCGGTTTACCATTGGCATCTGGTCTTGGTCCTCCTCCGGTCAGCTGGGGGAAGGCTTCGTCTCTACCCCACGCTCTGGAACTTTCTGCCCATCAATCACCATGGTGTTCACCGGGTCTCTCCCTGCTTCCGTCCCAGTGCTCCTTCTGACCTCTCCCCTTCGTGGGCGGCTCCTCATTCTTTTTCTGTCAGCCACACCTATAGTCGTGGCTCTTGGGCTGACAGACAATTTTGTTAGTATCGGAATCTTTGCTGTGAGTGGGCATGGCATTTCACGTCATTTTGCAACCCAGCCCATGTTGGGAGGTCACATCTCTCCTCCCCTCTCGCCCATGGCACAGGTCTCCTTAATGGGTGCCATGACACAGTCCTGCATACAGTCTCTAGGCGCACTAGACCCGACTTGCCGGATCAGTACATCCTGTTCGTGACACCAAGTTGACATGCCCACTGGGACCATGGGGTACTCGAAACTGAGTCGTGACCCGGTTCCATGGCCCTGGCGGTGTCATTATGTGGGGAACAAAGTCTATTTGGGAAAATGATTTGTGACACCACCCGTGGTGTTCGGCAATTAGGAATGAATAGCTAACCCTGCGGTGCAGATCCTCCAGGGCTGTTGGTATTGCAGCAGAGATAGTGTAGCTCTCCACGGGTAGAGCTGTAGGCTCCAGGGCAGGGATAGAATATAATGGTAGGGATAACGGTGCCGCGAATAACTGGAGGATCCAGCAGGGTGCAGTATTTTAGATCTTTACTCACAGCTATACAAGGCTCCAGGTGATTCCAGCTTTTAACGGGGTACTGTGCTCTGCGTGTCAGGGCTCCAGACAACTCTCAAATTATTCAGGGATTTTCGACCTGGATCCCTCCCCCTTCTGATGTTCCTTCCTCAGCTGTCTCCCTGTGCTGGATTTACGCCCTCCTCCTTCAGTCCATCCTATCTCTGTCTCAGGACGAGCTCCACTGGCTCCAGTCCCCTGGATGTCTCTCTCGAATATCTAGAAGTTACCTCAGGGGAAATGGTGTATCAGTGTCCGCGCTGCTGAAATCCCAAGAAAACGATCCGGAAACCATATGTAGGTTGCATCAATCATCCATTTATTCCTTTCCTACGTGTTTCAACACTGTCCTAGTGTCTTCCTCAGGGATATCCCTGAGGAAGACACTAGGACAGTGTTGAAACGCGTAGGAAAGGAATAAATGGATGATTGATGCAACCTACATATGGTTTCCGGATCGTTTTCTTGGGATTTCAGCAGCGCGGACACTGATACACCATTTCCCCTGAGGTAACTTCTGGATGATTCCCACGTGCATGTGGAAGGTGGAAGTCCTGCAGCAGCTGCATTTAATGCCAAATGCTTTTACACCAGTTGTGGGTCTCACAACTGTGCTAGGTGAGTGAATTCATACCCACCGCATACATTAGTGTCACTAGTGATAGGGCACTATTGCGCCTCTTGTTCCCCCCCTATTTTTTTCTCTCGAATGTCTGGTCGTCTCCGTGTCCTCGCTCTAACTCCTTTTGTTCGCCTCACGTCCTCCTACGTCAGTTCATCCTGTACGTCCTTTCATATTTCTTCCACTTTCTAGTGCTCCTGAATCAATTCCTCCATCCACAACTCCTACCTGTTTCCCCTACAGCGTGGGATGTGGCCCTTCCTAAACAGGGTTCGCCCGAATCCCCAAGTTGGAGTTTGTAGTGTTGGATGCGGGTGTGAGAGTGCCAGGTAGTGTCCCTTCCTTACCTGAGAGTGTGATACCACACCTCTGGCTGAGGTGCAGTACCTCTGTGGCGACTGGAGCCTCAGGGGTGCCACAAGGGCAAGTTGCAAAAGAAACCCCGACCATTAAAGACTGACAGCAGAGAATGGGCAGAAACTTCAAAGAAACAGGATTGAGAGCCGGAAGAGACCACACCTTGTCAAGGGCGGATCTAAAATGCAAATTGTCTAGAGGTGAATAGGACAGTGCCATCTTGTATGGAGGAATGGAGGAACTAAGGCTGCATAGTAATATGGCTGAACAGCAAATGCTAGAAATCAAGATCGGATCGAATCATTTTGTGAATAGAAAAACTCCTCAAAAAAGGGCAGCTTCAGAAAATTTACCATCAGCAGCCAAGATCAAAAAACAACACTGCACTTAGCAGGATGCAGTCAGACCCCATTATGTAGAGCAAGCCCAGGTGCAAGCAGATAAAAATTACCATCTACCTACAAAGACATGTGGGAGGTGACTTACCATGCAAGACCTATTCTTGAACTGCTGTCTATGTTTTTGTTCTACATCCCAAACATCTGAATAAAGCTCGGCTGACATCTATTCGCTGAGCACTTACACTAGGGTTTCCGCATAAACCACAAAAACTGCGTTTTACACAAAACCCCTGACAGAATCACTCACTATAATGTGGCAGATGGAGTCACTTTGGACTCCATCTAGTCTTTGTTCTAGTGGTTTTGCATCATTTTAAGCATCTTTTTAGCGCACAAGTGTGGATGACCACAGTTCTGTGCACACCTAATTGATGGACACCAGGGAAACAGATGGTATATGGAGTCCAAAGTGTCTCCATCTGCCTCTTTAAAGCGAGTGGTTCTGTCGGTGGTTTCGTCTGAATCACATTTTGGGGGCATTCATATGAAATGTGTTCACTGCAGAAGACAAGAATGTGACCCAAGCCTTACACTGAAAGTGATCAATAAATGTTCTGCACCCCAAAATGTCACCAATAAAACCCCAAACTTACCCTGCACAAACCCAGCCCCAAATCCATCAGCTGTCACTGGAAGTATAGAGGGCTCCCACCCCTCTAAAATCTACATGCACCCCTCTATCTGAGCACCCCTGTCTAATCCACAGTAAGCGACTACATGTGTGACATAATTGAAGTGGGGAGAGTGCACTTAATTTAGGCAGTGAGTTTCTTCAGAAGCAGAAGCTTGGTACAATTGGGGTCATTTCTGGCACTGAGAGACATAGACGGAAGAGGGCCCCTGTGCAAGAACAGTAATTTGGCCCTTTGTAGTCCAATAGCTAATCTTAACGCTCAATTATACTAATATGAAAGGTGGAAATGGCCCCTTTACCTCTTAAGCCCATATGTGGCTGCACTGTTTGGCCTTTTTCTGCTATTCTGGCACCTTAGAGGCTCTGCAAATGTCACCTGCAAACTATTCTAGCAAACTCAGTGCTGTAAAAGCCAAATATTGCCCCTTCCTGCTCAGACATGCCGTGTTGCCAATCAGAACTTTTTGGCTACATGTGGGTTATTGCCACCCTCATAAGAAAGTGGACAACAAGTTTGGGGATCCACTTTTTGGTGTTACTGCTTGTAAAAGTGAGAAATTTGGTGCTAAATCAGTACTTTTGTGAAAAAAAGAACATTTTCAATATGATGTCCTACTAGTATCAATTTCTGTGATGTACCTGAGGGTTCAAAATGTTCACTATACACTTGCATAAAATCCTTGGGGGGGTCTAGTTTCCAAAATGGGGTCACTTTTGGGGAGTTTCTGTTCTTTAGGTACCTTTGGGGCCCTGCAAAGGCGACATGGTGCCCGCCATCTATTTCAGGCAAATAAGTGTTCCAAAATTCAAATATTGATCCTTCCCTTCCGAGCCCTGCCGATTGTCCAAACAGAGGTTATTCTGGCTCTAAGGCAGTATTAAATACCTGTAGTTAAGATGTATTCCTGCTTTGAATGTCATATGGATAAGGGCTAATAATGAGGAAACATCTTGAAGGAAATGTGGTGTTATTAACTGTGTATAACTTGTATTTCCAATTTCTTCCTTAATTTGACCATGGTGAAACCAGGTGAATGGAGCGAGGTTCATATTCACTGCTGCTATGGGACTGATGTAGATACCTGGGAACAACACTCAGTTATCTTAATAAGTCCCATATATGCTAAAAAGAGAGGCAGAATCCATGCTTGATCCTCACTCTATTTCAACTGGGAAATCAGGACTCAAATTGTCGTGATTACTGTTTCCCAGGGATTGAACACTTACCACTTATCCTGTGGATAGGTGATAAGTTGTGATCTTGGGACATCGCTTTTAAGTCACTCAACCGCCCAGAGCTATTGGCCGAATTTAAACCCATGAAATAGGTACAATGATATCTTATACTGTTTATTTGCTCACTTCTGATATGTACACTATTTTATTTAGCCCCCAGATATTAAAATATTAAATGTTGATTTACGTCACAGTATAAACTAAGACTTAATGGACTTGAGGACTGCTGAGACCCACCTTTTTTCCTTTCCTCTTCTGTGCTCTTGCCATCTGAGATCCCCCTTACTCCTTTTACTATTAATAAACTCCAGGATGCCACTGCAAGCAACATCCAAGAGTCAAATATACTGCACTTTGCATCAGCACTTTGTGCTGTGCAGACGCCCCAGTGCACACGTCCTTCTCACTGCTGCTCCTCTGTGCAATAGAGAACCCCAAGAAACCAAGAAAAAAATCAAACCAGAGAAGGACATTCAGATCACATCAACTATAAAAGGAGAGCACTACATTGGCCTATCACTTTCTCCAACAAGGTATGGATAATGGATAATTATTACTGCTAAGATGATGTCCACTGTTTGGGCATAGGAAAGAAATTCTTTAAAATATTAGAAAAAGTAATTTATTTTTGCTTTAATATAACATAGTAATACAATAATTACTTTTACTTAACTCATGAAATGTTTGTCCTGTAATTGAAGATGTCTGCAAGTGAATACTGCTGAGACAGCAGGGCTAACCTCCCGAGAATTAGATGAATATAGACTGCAGCCAAATGCTCTATGGGTAACTTAAGAACCCTACAGAGATTTTTACTAGGCTGGCTCCCTCCTCTGTACCTTAGACCTTTGGAAACTTCTTGTACCTTCACCGCTTGGAGTTGATGCCAAAAATGCCCCGATATTTACAACACAAGAACTTTTTAATTTATACACTGAGTTGTCCGGAAATATTTTTATCTAGTTAATGTTGAGACTTTACATTTGTATCAAAATATATTATTCAAGGTTAAATTAAGGATACTAAATCAATCAGCTAAAAATCTGTCCCCGATTCCTAAAATATTTACGAACATTCATGCTTTTGCTCGTTTGCGCTTTTAGTTAAAGGTGATTTTATCTTTGAGGTACTAAGCCAATATTGGATTGGTTAATTATTCTGCTTTTATCATAGGCAACTTGGCCTAACCCTATACTAGTAACAATGTAGCATTTAGCATGAGTCTTTTTATGGCCATACAGCTCACATTTAGGCAGGATAATATTACTGGCTTCCCTTGAGGTCTTGGCAGGGTAGTTAGTGTTAGGTATTGGTCAAGCAGTCCTTGACATTTTCTTGTCACAGAGTTAATAAAACATCGTTAGACTGTATGGCATTTAAAGAATCAGTGTTTTATTTGAATCAGTCTTTTCCCTTTACCTGTTTGTGTATTTTCTACTGTCATAGATTTGATATAATTATGTCATAATGATACAAATTTTCTGTTTTCTCATATACTCCACAAAACACTACATGTGACCTTCCAAACATCTTAAAATGTAACTTTGTGATACAAGTTGTGTAGATTCTTACAAGAAGCCATCTTGTTCTTTAATGCAGTAATAAAACATGTCAAACGTCATGACAAGCCCAGCTGAGGTTTCTCGTGACATTTTCGGCTTGGTGTGTGCCAGCCATGACGTATATATAGTCAAGGGTTGAGTTAGGTATGTTTGTCTCTCTTAAAGCCACTGGGGAAGACTTACTTAGACTGATGTTTAATATCTAAAAATATTTGCGGTAAAGTAAGACGCACCTAATATATTAAGGTGCACATCTCTTTAATGAATGCACAACTTTAGTTCCCTGTGGACCAATATATACACCTGCTTTATTACTTTCTATGAATGTGGTCTGTGTCAACCTGTACTTGCCATTATTGAAAAGTAAAAAGGTAAAATGTTGCCCAGGTTTGCGTAAAAATGGTGTGAATCCAAAATAGTGACTTTTTATTTACGTAAGTGGCATAAAGCCCTGGATGCATTTCTCCCACTGTTTTGGTACCTACAATACAAAACGTTTGTACAGTGAAATATAATGAAATGTAAAATGTAAAATGTTAAGTGTATTTAGTCTACAGGGATTCCATGTAAAGTGTTCCAGGTACTGCTTTAGGAATTTGGATATTTAGCCTTTTATTAGTACAACATTATTTTTTAAATACTGATTTTAGTCTAATATATAATGGAAAGCGCTTTATGTACCGCATTTTTTGCTTTATAAGACACACCTGATTAGAAGATGCACCACCAATATTGGTGAAGGAAAAGAGAAAAAAAACAATTTTTATGTTAAATGGGGTCCATATTATAATGCCACTGTCCATCTTACAAATCATATATAAGTCCATCATCCTGGTATATATATAACCCCCATCTTGGTACATAGTCTCCCATCTTGGTATGCCCCGGGCACATATAGCCCCCTGTGCTTGCAGATATGCCCCTCTGTTCTGGTACATATGTTTCCCCTGTCTGTCACAGATGGTCCCCCTGTACTGGCACATATGTTCCACTGTGCTGGCACACATATGCCCCCTGTTTTGGCACATATGTCCCATGTGCTAGCACATATGTCCCATGTGCAGGCACAATCATTGCGCCCCCTGCTGCTGGTACATATAGCCACCCTGCTGTGCTGGCACAATATCCCTGTCCTGAGACAGCCTTCTGTCTAGCCACATATGCCCCCTATCTGGGAAATAGACCTCTTGCTGGTACATATGCCCCCTGTGCTGACACATATGCCCCCCTGTACTGACACATATGCCCCCCTGTGTTAGCCCATATAGCTCCCCCCCGAATCATGTAATCAGCACAGCACAATGATACATCACTATGCACCCCGGTCACATGAGCGGGTTGGACACAGACAGGAAGAGATACCGAGGAGCTGGGAGTAACACAGCCAAGGTGGAAGTTGAATTAAAAGCTTTGTTATTTTACTCTGTGCGTGCCATGCAGGGGGGTATATAGAGTGATGGGGGGACATATCTGGGTGATGAGTGCAGTCACATGTAATATGTGTCGCTCCCCTTTCCACATCTTAGCGTGGACTTCAGCACCGAGGTGATGGACAACAGGTGCAGTGCATATTACATGAGGTTAATGAGTGGGAGAACGTAACCTCCCGCTGCCTCTGCTGCCTGATCCAGTCCCCAAACACTGTTCCTCTACAGTACATGTAGATTCGGATTATAAAACACACCAGCCACTTTCCCAAAAAATTGGAGGAACAAAAGTGCATTTTATAATCCGAAAAATATGGTAGTTTAGCATTCCATATTCTAAAAGACTTGTTAGATTTAACATGGATGTTCCCATTTATTTATATTTTTGCAGGCTTTCATATACATGGTGTTAATGGAATAGGTATTTATCATTGAGTAGCAAATCTTTGACAAAACCTTTCATTCTTCACTTTTCTCATGTATGTTCAATGGTATGGTTAAATAAGTGGACCAATAATTGGTCAATTTTGTCTGGCATGTCGATGGAGGAGGTATAAATTTGAACAAATCATCATATGTGCAATATGTATTCAATGTATATGGGATTGAACTGGTAGTTCAGGGGCCAATAATTGAAGAAATTCTAGTTGTGCTGACTGATCGGTAAAGATTTCAGTAATTTGTTCTTTCAAGCTATGCTAGTGCCATAAACCCTATTTATCTTTCATGACAGCATATCTCTTCAGCATAGGTTCAGAGAATTTACCTAAGAGTCATTTATAAGAACAATACTCTGTGATAGTCTCATGTGGCGTAAGATCGCGGTCGCAGCAGTCGCGGCTGAGACCGGGCCAGCACCTGAAGGGGGGCCCGCTCCTCCCTGCAAGGGGAGCCGGACTCCAGCTCCCCCCGAGACCGCAATCGTGTGTATAGTAGAGGAGGTGACTGGGGGAAGCTTCCGCTGGCTGATTGCCCCTCCTCTCCTCTCATCTGCTGCCCCGCCTCCAGGTAACAACAGTGCGGCACCCTCCCCGGTCCTCATCTACTGCAGCATCCCCCCCCCGGCCCTCATCTGAAGCTCTGAAGCTGCAAACCTACCCCCCAGTCCTCATCTGAAGTGGCAGCCCCCCCCTGACCTCATCTGAAGCTGGCAGCACCCCCCCCCCCCCAGCTCCTCACTAGTACTAATTGGGCCCTGGTCTAAAAGCTGCACCGGGGCCCGCTAGTCAAGTTACGCCCTGGCCTAATGCAAATACAATTATGTAGAAATTCTAATTGACATAAGCACAGACGTCACTGATTTCATATGTAGGTATGCAAACCTTTTCCACTTAAATCAAATTCTGTATAATACCCCATCAGATTCCATATAGTACCTCTATAATATACTGGTTTTCAGTAATATGGCTATAGTATGGATCAAAGGGACACTGGGATTCTCTAAGGCAGGGAATGTCAAACCAAATACACATAGGGTCAAAATGAAAAACTTGACAAAGTCGTTGGCCAGCTTTGATATTTATTTAAAAACGTCTTCTATTGAATTAGTTTTTCTTTATCATCAAAAATTCTGATTAACCTTTTCATATGGAAAAAACTTAAAGGAGTTATCCCACAAACAAAGTACATTTTAATTAAGATATCTTAAATAAATAAGTTGCACAATTGGATGTGTTCATTTGGCCATAATCACAAATGGAAAATACTGGAATAATGTTATGTAAGACCAATAAAAAGTATATGGCTCAGTGACCTAATTTAAATACGTAATACCAAATTATAAAAAAAAACCTTGCATGAATAAATAATTCTGAATATCCTTGCTGCTTTATAACATAGTAAAGAGGAACCCCAGGTAATAAAGCATGCCTTCAAAAAAGACTTATTAGACTAATGCTTAGTATTTAAAACTGATGTGTGGTGCACCAAATGTATGAAGGTGCACATCTGTTTAATAAATGTACAACTTTAGCTCCCTGTTGGCCAAAATATACACCTGCTTTGTTATTGTTATGTTGTCATAGTCAATTAGCCAGAATGTGGTCTGTCTCAACCTCTACTTGTCACTATTGAAAAGTAATATAGGGTACATGTTAACAGTAGCAAAATAAACTTTAACTACTGCAGTGTGTGGTGCCAAACCTTGACACACGTTTCGGCACAATGCCTTCAGCTGGGGTGGCACCCCCCTATAAACGCTCTCTTTATATAAGCCACCAACCAATCGAGAATGACATCAATATGATAGAGAATGTAACAGCCTAGTTCATTGGTGCAGAGTGGAAAGGCAGAACAGAGACACATGAGCAAAACCGGCTCCAATCAGTAGTAAGTTGGAGTTGTGTCAACTGGATCCCCATTCATTGGTGCACAGCACAATGACAGGATGCCCATCATAACACAACTGACAATGTGTCCATGAGACTGGAATCAACTCCGGCATATATACAAATGAACCGGAGTCAGATCACAGACTGATGCACCAGCCGGGAGAGATGTCACAGGGATGTGGTTGTGCGCGGGTACTACAAGGGTCAAGATTAGACATCGACACTATGATACCCAATAAGAGGATAGGTGAGGTAAACATAGAACTGCAAACAATGGAAACTTAAAACAGAAGACTCTGCTGTGCATTTGACTTTTCTGTGTAAATTAGGACATATAGGCCCCAATTTATCAAGACCTGCATGAACAATTCCATTCTTGATGAAGGCCAAGTTGGATTCAGATATAGGTGATTCATTAAGACGCACATGCCTCTACATGAGTCAGAAGTTTCTGACAAGTGGTATGCACTTTAATGCACCTCACCACCAATATTTCTTTATTCAGGGACTAGAGTAAGATTTCTGGCATAAGTTATGCCACTTCTCATCATGAATTAGACAAGCAGTGATGACATTGTTCACCATGCCCCCATCCCATCCCAGCTCTGCCCAGTTTGGTAGAACTGGGTGAATCTGGCATGAAAACCCTAAAAATCTCAATATTTTTGCCCACTTCCATGTTATGTAAAAAGTTTGCAACTTTTCAAAGCATAATCGCATTGATGAATGGGGATAATAGTATACAATTAATTTTATTAAATACATGTGGAATCTTCTCTGTCTGAACATTTTCCTTGTAGTTGTGCCTAAAATGGCTGACCCTTAAAATGGATGCCCTGTTATATATCCCCTCCTGAAACTCCATCTCCACGACCCCTCATCCCTTAAAATCCTCTTATCCCATAATTCTTAACCCTACCCATACCAAAAAAAAAAACAATAACCCATTTTCATTTTCCTCTATTCCCCCTCAAACCCTGTCATGACATCCTCCCTTTAGCTTCGCCCTAGTCCAGCCTTACTTTTCAGCTGGGCAGGACAGTGCATCAACGGAAGCAATTTGACTGTGCAGTGTTGCGGTACTACTAACAAGTAGTATCAATAAAAAGTGGGAAAAAAGAGTTTGTTTTTTAAATATAAGTTCAAATCACCCCCCTTTTGTCCCATTAAAAATAAAACTATTAAAAAAAAATGCACATTCTGTATCGATGCGCTCAGAATTGTCTGATCAATCAAAATATGACATAAATGAATCTGATTGTTAATGAAAAGAAAAAGTCAAAATTACTTTGTTGGTCACAGCAATATTGCAATAAAATGAAATAACAGGTGATCAAAACATCGTATCTACCCCAAAATGGTAGAATTAAAAACATCAGCTCAGGATGCAAAAAATAAGCCATCACACAGCCCCAGATCCTCAATAATTAGAACGCTACAGGTCTCACAAAATGGCAACAAAAGCGCTATTTTTCTTTTGCCAAAATTCAGATTTTTTTGTTACACCACTTAGTTAAAAGTAAAAGTATACATATTTGGTATCAACAAAGTTGTATCAACCAGGGAAATAATACCGACAGGTGAGTTTTGCCATACAGTCAATATGGTAATCAATAATAATAAAAAATCATGAAATTCAACTTTTTTTGCAATTTCACCACACTTGGATTTTTTTTCCATTTTACAGTACATTACATGGTAAAATGAATGATGTCATTCAAAAGCACAGCTTGTCTCACAAAAAGCTAGTCCTCATATGGCTATATAGATTGAAAAATAAAAAAGTTATGGCTCTTGGAAGCAGAGGTGGAAACAACAGAAACGAAAAATGGAAAATCACCCGAGGGTGAAGGGGTTAAAGGGAAACTGTAAGTCGATTTGTGGTTTGGGCAATATGAATTAGAGCCTGGTGGCATGACTGCACTGAGACAATGCTCTGGTGTTTCAGAGAAAACATAGTTTAAAGGTCTGGCAGGGAACCATAGGTAGAGATAAGACTTGTCTTGTCTCTGCCTATGGTCCCCGACCAGATGTTGAACAGTTTTTTCTCTCTAATGCCTCCAAAAGGACCATACCAGGCTGCAATCATTCACCCAGGCTCTGATTCATGCTGCTCGTGGTTTAGTATTTGTAGTCCTATCTGTGAGCAGTATAGGAGAAGAAATGGGGCAGATTAATATATAGTTTTGCAGGAAACAAATCAGTCTATCTTGCATTATTTTCTTGCTATGCTTAAGAATCAAGTAGGTAGTCTTACTTCGTGTTTGACAGTTACTAGTCATTGAGTACAACTTTCCACCGGATATGTTAGCGGATAAATAGTAGGGATATGAACTGATGAAATACATGATAAATTGAGTTATTTCTGACTCTATCAGCTCAGCTTCACCTGCTCTATTAGTATAAAGGCCCTGTTACACAGTACGATGTCCCAGAGATCCAACCAACGACCCAGTCGCTGGGACATTGTTAGCTGATCGCTGGTGAGAAGTCAAACAGGCAGACTCACCAGCGATCAGAGAGACTGCTGGTAACCAGGGTAAACAGCGGGTAACTAAGCAGAGCGCTGCGCTTAGTTACCCAATGTTTACCCTAGTTAACTGCCCCCAGCGCTTGCTGTGCGGCGCTGGGAGGTCGTTCATCGTTGGTCTCCCAATGTCACACACGCCGATGCTGACCAACCAGCGGGAGACCAAAGATAAATTTATGGTCCAGTCCATTTTTGCACGATCAATGACCAACTAACTTATTGTTGGTCGCTGATACGTGTCACACGCTACAATGTCGTTTCGACTTCGCTGCAATGTCACCAAACCTGTGACGTTGCAACGATATCGTTAACAGTATCGTAGCACGTAATGGGGCCTTTAGGCTACATTCACATGCTGTGCTATTGATCCGCTAATTGTGGATCGGTTATTGCAGTGAAACGCATTGATGTTGACTGTCCCAGCCAAGTCAATGCATTTGACTATTTTGCATTTACACGCTGTGCTTTTTATGGACCCTCTTTTGGGCTAAAGAGCGGGTCCGTAAAAAGAATGAACATGTTAAATTCCTGGCGTTATTTTGTTGCGCTTTTTACTCACCCCATCGCGCTCCCTCGGTGATCTCTTCTCATCCCGACGCTGTAGGACCTATAGAAGACCTTGGACAGCACCATGTGACACCCAGTCATTTGGCAGGCTGCAGGGTCCTAGAGGCAGTGACGCTGCAGCTTCCGCGGATGACAGGACTTCGCCGGCAGTCACTGGAGGAGCGCAACAAGGTTAGTAAACCGCAGGCCAAAAGCGCAGCAGCGTTCACACACAGAACCATACGCTTTGTGAGGATCCGTTCTTGGTGCAGTTTTGCACCAAAATGGATCCTCACAAAATACAGCAAAATTGCTGTGTGTGAACCCAGCCTTACTGAGCTTGAGACTGTATGGTGAACGGCTCAATAAGATACTCAGTATGTTTATGAACTTAGTAAGGTTATGTTGACACAGGGCATTTTTTGTTGCGGTTTTTCAGCATGTTTTTTTTACTTGTTTTTATTCAAATATACGGTAAGTATATTTCATTCCGAGCAAAATACCGTACATGAGATTCTGGAAAGTCATGCCTACACATAGGTTTATTTTCCTGATGGAAGTGTAAATCTGCTTGGTTTTTACAGTGTTTTTTGCCTTGGTTTTTGGCGACATGATAAAAATCAAGGAGAGGGAGTGGGAGAGGGAGAGGCAAAAGCTGAGTCGACAAGAGTGACAAAAACATATCAAAACCACCGCAAAACTTGATGTAAAACCAAACAAAAAACTGCAAGAAATCGGCTGCCAGGAAATTCTGTTTAAATTCTTATGGATCAGGATGTAGCAAAAACGCCCTGTGTAAACAGTGTCAGACACTATTACAAACAATGTCAGGATAAAAATGTGTGACAAGGCTCATAGCGGAACATGGTGTATCATGTGGTCACTATGAGGACTTTGGAAAAAAGAGGTATTGATCATATTAGCTGCTTTCTGTATTGTATCAAGTGGTCAAGTGGTATTGAATGGATCCCATTTTAAGATTTATCATGGAACCATCTGGCCCCTATGTATGTACCTGAGGGTACCTTGACACGCCGTAGCCACGACAAGAATGATTGACGGCGATATTGCGACCTGGAAATATCGCTGCCACATTTCCTCCCAATTGCCTCCTTATTACGGCGTGTAAATAGGGAATTTGGCGGCGATATGTCGCCTCCCTCCAGTCGCCTGATTTCAGAGCACTGCTCCAAAATCGAAACCAGGCGACATTGGTTGTATCGCCGCCAAATTCCCTATTTACATGCCGCAATAAAGAGGCAATTTGGCGGCGATCCTTCCAGCGAGAAATATCGCCGCCTAAAATGTCTCCCGCGGTTGCGGCGTGTGAAGGTACCCTGAGAGTAGCTATATACACTATATATGACACTGTATATTTCAACACCTTGTGGTTGTGAGATATAGGGCCCAATTCATGAAAGCTTTTATGCCAGAAGTCTGGTATAGAAAACTTTGAAAAATTTGCCACATACAGTATGATGTAATGCCCACTGGAGTAACATTTGTGATGAGACCAACCTTTCAGATGCGAATGATTCATTATTTCAATAGCATATACTGCTAATGAATCAGGGGCACCTAACTCCAGCTCCCCTTCCCCCCCACAATCAAGACATTATGGCCCCTTTCACATCTAATGCTTTGCTGCGTTTTGCTTCATTCGCGTTTCCATGCGTTTTTACCGCAAAAACGCATCAAAACGCATGCATTTTAGCAAACGCAGCCCAAAACATGGCAAACAACGTTTTGGGCTGCGTTTGCAAAAACGCATGTGTTTTCCGTTTTTGAAAATGCACATGCATTTTTACATGCGTTTTTGCATGCGTTTCTATTCACATCAATAGGGGCAAAAACGCACGCGTTTTTATGTGTTTTTGCGGTAAAAACGCATGGAAACGCAAATGAAGCAAAACGCAGCAAAGCATTAGATGTGAAAGGGGCCTATAACAGAAAGTTTTTTATTTGTTTTTGACTGTTCATATAATATTTCTAATAAATATGCTTTTTGGGGTTTTTTTGTTTATGCATCTTGTTAAATTTAATCCTCTATCTCTTTTCTTTGCAACTTTTCAGATGACAGCAATGTGGCTCCATGTAGGAGCTGGGTATTTTGTGTCAAGAACCAGATTACAACATTTCTTCCCAAACAAAAGCTGGAAACATTCACTGCTGTGTTCCGACAGGAGCTGATCCCATTCTTGGCACAAAATATTCTGCAAATACAAAGCCATTATCGGTTGTAGTCAGGTTCATGCACTGAAGAGAGATGATATGTGTGTCCCATACTACTTCTGCAGTTTGCCCACTAAGACAGATCTGCCTGTAATGTTCTTTATAACCTGTTCCTCATACCTTCCTTGCAAACATTACAGTGAAGGAAATAATTATTTGATCCCTTGCGGATTTTATAAGTTTGCCCTCTGACATGAACATTCCATAATTTTAAGGGATGGTTAATTTTAACAGTCACGACAGAATATTACAGATAAAATCCAGAAAATCACATTGTCTAAATTATATAAATGCATTTGCATTTTGATGAGAGAAATAAGTATTTGATCCCTACCAACCATTAGGAGTTTAGGCTCCTACAGACCAGTTGGACGCTCCTTATCAACTCATTACCTGCATTAAAGATAGCCATCTTAAATTGTCACCTGTATAAAAGACTCCTGTCCACACATTCTATTAATCAGCCAGACTCTAATCTTTACAACATGGGCAAAAACAAAGAGGGAAAAGATCCTAGACCTGCACAAGGCTGGAATAGGCACAAAACCATAAATAAGATGCTGGGTGATAATGAGACAACTGTTGGTGCAATAGTAAGAAAATGGAAGAAATACAAAATGATTGCTAATTGACATCAATCTGGAGCTCCATGAAACATCTCACCTCGTGGGGTATCCAGGATCATGAGGAAGGTGAGAGATCAGCCTAAAACTACATGGTGAAAATTGTTAATGATCTCAAGGCAGCTGGGACCACTGTCACCAAGAAAATCATTGGTAACACATTATGCCAAAATGGATTAAAATCCTGCAGTGTCTGCAAAGTCCCACTGCTCAAGAAGGCACATGTGCAGGCCCATCTGAAGTTTACCAACACCTTGGTGATTCTGAGAGTGATTGGAAGAAGGTACTGTGGTCAGATGAGACAAAAATTGAGCTCTTTGGCATTAACTCAACTCGCCATCTTTGGAGGAAGAGAAATGCTGCCTAAGACCCAAAGAACACCATCACCACTGTCAAGCATGGTGGTGGAATCATGTTTTGGGGGTATTTTTCTGTTAATGGCACAGGGCTAATTAACTGCATCAATGAGACAATGGATGCAGCCCTATACTGTAAAATCCTGAGTGATAACCTCCTTCCCTCCGCCAGGACATTAAAAATGGGTCGCAGCTGGGTTTCCAGCACGACAATGACCCAAAACATACAGGCAAGGCAACAATTAGTAGCTCAAATAGAAGCACGATAAGGTCTTGGTGTGGCCTTGCCAGTCTACAGACCTCAATCCCATAGAAAACCTATGAAGGGAGCTGAAGCTCTGAGTTATCAAGCAACAGCCTCAAAATCTTAATGATTTAGAAATAATCTGCAAAGAGGAGTGGTCCAAAATTCTTCCTGACATGTGTATATACCTCATCGTCAACTACTAAAAATGTCTGATTACTGTGCTTGCCAACAAGGGTTTTGCCGTCAAGTATTAAGTCTTGTTTGCCAGGGAAATCAAATAATTATTTCTCTCTGCTAAATGCAAATAACTTTATATATTTTAGATAATGTGATTTTCTGGATTTCATTTTTGATATTCTATCACTCACTGTTAAAATTAACCTAGCCTTGAAATTATAGACTGTTCATGTCTTTGTCAGTGAGCAAACTTGCAAAATCAGCAAGGGATCAAATAATTATTTCTTTCACTGTACCCTGGAAAAAGAAGCCCTGCCTAATTTCTTTGTACATGTGTTCAATCAGATTTTGGCCCTCATCATCATGTACCCCAAAGCAGATGCATGTGTTAACACTGGGGTACTTCCACCAGTCTGGAAACCTCAATGTCACTGAATATCTGAAATTGCTACACGATTCGGATATCCATTGGCATTGAGGTTTCCAATGATGAAGAATGGCCTCATTATCTTTATACCCTATATACCACACCATAGCATCAAGTTTTGTGTTGGAGGGATTGTCAGACCAATAGAGGTGGTTTTGTTTGTTAACTTCACCATTCACAAAAAAGTTTGCCTCATCACTCATCTGGAGGCAATTGTCTATGCTGTGAAGATACGAGAAGTGCAGCATCTGAAACAACGCATACTGGATGCCTGTGCTAGCATTTCTTCTGCGGTGTTGCTATCAGTGCGCCAAGAGTGGTAGAAGAGGGTTGCATTGACAATCCAACACAATGGGCAGCACTTAGAACACATTTTATAAGTGGTCATAAACTTGTAAATAACTCATGATAGAATAAAGTTACCTTAAAACCAAGCACACCATTGTTTTTCTTATGAAATTCTCAATACCTTTGATGTGTCACATGACCGCCTTCCCATTGAAAAAATAAAGTTGGATCCAAAATGGCCAACTTCAAAATGGCCGCCACAGTCACCACCCATCTGGAAAGGTTTTCCCCCTCCCATATACTAATGTGCCACAAACAGGAAGTTGATATCACCAACCATTCTCATTTTATTTAGGTGCATCCATATAAATGGCCCACCCAGTAGATCGATAAGTACGCATAGGCGAACATAGTTCTTGGCTGTGCAAGACGTGTTTATAAATGGTGAAATATGATTATATACACTGTACAAAAGATCATTTCACCTGATCACCGAGCGTTTTACTTGTTCATTGGTTGATGGGCTGCATGTTTACATGCCAAGATAATCATAAATTGGCATTTTTTACAACACATGCTCATGATTATCTTACAATGTAAATGCCGCTTTATCCTTTACTTTTACACTTTGAGTCCTATTCATCAAAGCTTTCATGCCAGAATTCTGGTCTGAAATCTTTTAAAAGCCATGAAATAAAGCCGCAAACCCAGGGATAATCTGAATTTCGCCATTTTCATGCCAGTTTTTCCCAACTGTAACAAAATCATAATGAGTGAAGCTGGGGTGGAATGAGGGAGTGACGGGTGCAAGATGCCATCTGACTAGACTGAGATATGTGGTGTAGCGCATGTACAACATTTCTTGTCAGACGCTCCAGATTTATGAAGAGATGTACATCCCTTCAGAATCAAGAGCGTCTGACTTCAGCATTCCCCTAATCAATATAAGCTCATAGTTTATTTGCACATTTGTGTTGGTTTGCACATTCCCTAGAGAGGTGCTATCATTGGTATTCACGTAGCTGTGTTTATGACCCCTAATCTTCTTTGTAATAAAAGGCATAGTTTTGATTATAGTAAAGAAGATTTACAATTCTATGCACTATGTTTACCTGCTTGAGTGGGTTCCTGCTTTGCTAATTGCATTTTTTAGGTCTGTTCAATTAATACATGCCTCCGCCTTTCATGATGGGGGCCTTATGCATCTTGCAGTACATTAGTATTGGAAGACTAGGCATTGTTAAGTGTGGTAACTTGTTCCTGTTATCTTTTTTGGATGTCTTGTCCTTTTTGGTGGATTCCAATTAGGACTTACTGCAGCTTTAATAAGCGTCTGAAATCATGAAACATTAACCTCCTGTATCCATAGGTTTCAGCTGTAGCCCCCAATCCTTTACACTGGGTCCCCTTTTTTTTCAGATTGCTTTTTATGTAGAATTTAAAGCCAAACTGCCATTTAGGTATTTATTTAATAATAATGTAGATCAAGCGATTTTAATAAACTTTCTAATATACTTCATTAGAAAATTATGGTTGAAAGCCATTCATAAACTTTCCACAAGGTGTCCCCACAACACTATGTGTGATGCAGACATGTGTTTATCCAGAAAACAGGGTGCCGGGTACTTCACCTCTATGATTATATACACTGTATTTATATAACCCAATATATGGCAGTGTAAGGTGCTATTCTGCAACGGGGTGCTAACCAGATGAGAACATTTTGTGAATTAAAAACATAAAGGAAGAGGTTTCATATCCAAATTGCAATCTATGATACTCAGATTTATCTGGGGGGGCAAGAGACCCAGATTGCGAATGAATATCCTCTCCTTGCCCAAGACCAGAGGAGGGGTCGGATTACCCAACATACGAACGTACTTTTTAGCTTCCTCTCTAGTTAGAGCTTTGGACTGGCAGTATTCTGCGTCCTCCAAGAAATGGGTAGAGGTGGAGCAAGAGGGTTTGGGGATCCCGCTGAAATACCTACTCTGGATTTCCCATAGAGACTCTTCAGACTTAGAACCATTGACAGATATGACCAGGACCACATTGAGGGTATGGCACCTAGTGACGAAAGCCCTCCGCTTGGACGATCGACTTAGTCCTCTGACCCCTCTTTTTAGTAACCCATCTTTCTCTCCTGGATTTAACAGGCAGGGATTTTTTTGTTGGCAGAGTGTGAACGACACCCGAGTAGGACAGACCCTATCCAACGGTGGTTTGCCCTCTTTGGCAGAACTACAACTCAAAGATCCTTCGAGACCACTTAAGTGGTTCGAATTTCTCTTACAGAGCCTACCTATACTCAGCTGACCACTCATGCAGGGTGAGATTGACGCCCAACGTATTGGAAAAATTATTCCAATTGGAGTCTCCCCCAAGGCGCAAAATATCAGCTCTTTACCAGGCCTTAGGGCCCATGAGAGATCAGGGCACCCTTTACTTCCAGAGTGCTTGGGAAAGGGAATTGGGGTTTAACATTTCAGAGGGTAATTAGCAGAAATGCTTTATATTTACCCACACATTAGCTAATGCTTGTTCTGCACAAGAAAGAAGCTATAAGCTGCTCACTAGATGGTACCTATGCCCGACGACACTCCGGAACATGTTTCCTGGAACCCCTGACACCTGCTGGCGTTGTGGAGAGGAGACAGGTACAATGTTACACATTTGGTGGAGTTGTGGGGAAATCCGGCGGTTCTGGTCTGAGGTATTCAATGCATATACCCGGATAACAGGTAAACAAGCTGAATGCTGTCCAGAATCGGCACTGTTGTCCATCTTTCCAGGTCCTATTGGACTTCAAAAGAGGGATATTCTCAGCTTTTGTGTCTCGGCCGCTCGAGCGGTGATCCCGAGGTTCTGGAAATCAACTCGGGTCCCATCTCTTCTTGAGTGGTTCAGAGAATTGATGGACATTTATCGAATGGAGGAGCTCGCAGCTGATGCATCGGGATCTCGAAACAAATTCTGAGGGACTTGGTTTGAATGGATTCGTTTTCAGGATTCTACAGAATTTAGGAGTATCTTTTCCGAAACGGACATCGTGGCACGACCTCTGGCAGACAGGGAGTCAGTGTGACCTTTCCTCTTTCCCATACCCTATCATCCCTTTTTTTGTGGCCTTTCTTAACCCAGTATAACCTTTTCTAATGGTTTCTATATCTCTTCTCTCTTACTTCTTCTCTATCTTTCCTTTTTTCCCACCAGATTTATTTCCTTTTATTCAGGTTAGGATTTTTTTTTTTTCTATATCTAAACCCTCGGAACTCTGGTGAATATAGACCAGTATTGATAGCCCTGAGTTAGGAGTAGCTCTTTAGACCCTGGGCTTTCCTTTCTGGGGTCTCAGTCAGTGGACTACTCTGACTGGGCCTCTCAGAGGCGGGATTCAACGGACATTAACCCACTTACGTGGTATTTCTGCTAGTAGGGGCTAAGAGATTAAAATCTTTTTGTTGGGGTCGTAGGTTCCCCTGGGACCAGACCATCTCGAACCCCGGAGAGAAGGGGTCTAAACGTATTTGTTTAGAACAGTACCTTGATTGTAGTAAATATTCCATCAGGGATGGGCGCAAAAGTAAAATTTACAGCTCATCTTAAAGTTACTATTAATTTTGTGAATTTGTTTGTATACTTCGTATGACTCAAAATCCGTTCATAAGAATGATTGTATGTCTTTAATGTGTTTTTGAAAATTCAATAAAAATGAGATTAACCATAAAAACATAAAGGAAGGTGCACTCACCCATTCGACGTTGCACTTAGGTTTTATTTAATGCGATATCATATTGACACGGTCCAGGGAGGCTCCCTGCACTGTCTCAATGTGATACCGTAATAAATAAAACCTAAGTGCAATGTCAAACGGGTGAGTGCACCTTTCTTTATGTTTTTGAGACATATGTTTATTATCACTCAGATCTGTCTTCAGTAAATATGGGCATGTATCCATCTAAGGATAAAGGGGGCATGGTCTACACTATTGACTGCATCTCATGAGGAAACAACGTATCAGATTAGCTCAGCCAAATAGCACACAACGTCAGTGTCAGGATCAGGTTAAACTACTCAGTTTGTGCCAAGGAAAGATCTGTCATCTGGCTACACACAGCTCAGTCACAATCTCTGTTAACCCTTTGTCTACTGGCTCCCCACACTGCTCACTATCAGCATGCTCTCAGAAGCTGTGGAAATACACACATAGTGCTGCAGATTCTGGCGACGCCCACAGAGCCGTAAAATGCAGTTTTTAAAAGAGCACAGAAAAATGTTCCCCAGACTAGTCAGTCCACATAACATGTTATTATGCTCCTGTGGGCATGATAACATCCTTTGCGTAGCATCGTCATCCCAATTGCTATATTAAGCCAAGCATTCACACGGATGTATATCCCTAACCATAGATCGTCTCTGTCTCTAGGTGTATGCACCCCTGGATTCAGAGAGGCTCATTGCGCATGATCGAAAGTCATCCGTACTTCCGGTCATGATCAGAAATGTGGAGCCGATCATGCACGGTGAGCCTCTTTGCAGCCATGGATGCATACACCCATAGAAAGAGACGATCAATGGTGGGGGATACACAGCTGAGCGTTCATGGTTCTGTGTGCACAGGGAACCTGACAGGATCCCTTAAAACTATTAATATTGATTATGAAATATTGATTTGATGTGCATATGTTCTCAATATACATACAGAAACATTGAAGCATGCACAAAAAATAATTTTTTTGGCAATTAATTTTGCAGATTTTACTTCCTTTTCATTCAAATGAGGCTGAGGTGTAATAGAGATACAGCCCATAAACAACAATAGGACAACTTCTGAAATAAGCAAAAACCTTTTTGTAATCCTAGACAACCTCTGTAACTTGATTTATTTATAATATGCGCATTTAAAGGGAATTGTCACCAGGTTTTTACTACCCCATCTGAGAGCAGCATGACATAAGGGCAGAGACCCTGATTCAAGTGATGTATCACATACTGATCTAATAACGGCATTTTTGATAAATTTACTTACCTGCTACAGATTTACCAGTTCTCTGAATGGTTGGGGTAGGGTTATACAGAGTTCATAAATATGGAGGACTATTGGCAGCAGGTTTACTTGTCGTCCTGCTGGTAAAACAGGGAATTTATCAAAACTACAGCAAGCAACCCAGTCAGTGACAGATTGCTGGAATGAGGGTGTCTGTCTTCATATTAAATTGCTTTCAGATTAGATTAGATTTTTTTTAGAGAATTAGCTGAAGTTTGCACAAGATGAAATCTCTAGGAATATCAGGATGGCTTCTTGATGTATTACTAAACTTTTTTTTCTTCACAATTAATAATAAACTATGCTTTTTTAACAGAAAAACACAAAATCTAATAAAGTCTTTGCTGCAATGCCATTGTCTGGTACCCCAGCCCCAAACAAAAGGAAAAAGCCAACAAAGGTCATCATGGAGATAACCCGTGAGTAGATCCATAGATTTACTTTTTGTATTTAAAATAACACTCCTTTTCTTCCTTCTGCATCCTTTTTTTATACGGTAAATGTTTTTTTTTATAGAAAACTGTGTTAGTAAGTGGGGCTTCTGCTAGTGTGGAGCTGGAGAGTTGTGCTCTGTCCTGAGAATCCCGCAGTCTTAAAGGGAATCTGTCAGGTCAAAAATCCATATGTAACTGCTATTATTTTCTAATTCTTTTCTCTAAGCTCTCTCTATTCATGTATTTCTATTATTTGTGCTTCCCTCCTATCCTCTGTAAACTTCAAAATAAAAGATTAATTAATCTGTCAATCAAAGTGAGTTCTCTCTGCCCACTCCCCAAGGAAAGAATATTTATGCATCGCTACACTATCCTGCCTTACTGTGATCTGTTAGGCTGTGTGACTCATTGGAGAGCAGAGAGTAAGGGGTTTAGGAGGTGTTTGATCTTAGAGACCTTCATTTTGTGTATCCGAGGCATATGTACAGTGTGTACAGTCTGAGATATTTCTATCTAATTATAAGAACACTAAATGGTGGCCCGATTCTAACGCACTGGTATTGTAGAATATGTATGTAGTTGATATACTATGACTGACAGAACTTGCTCAGTCAACATGAGTGAACTACACCGCTCCTCCTGTCACCGCTCCTCCGTCTCTCCTCCTGTCCCCACTCCTCCTGTCACTGCTCCTCTGTCGCTCCTCCTGTCACCGCTCTCCTCCTGTCCCCGTTCCTCCATCTCTCCTCCTGTTACCGCTACTCCTGTACCCGCTCCTCGGTCTCTCCTCCTGTCACCGCTCCTCCATCTCTCCTCCTGTCACTGCTCCTCTATCACTCCTCCTGTCCCTGCTCCTTCTGTCACCCCTCCTCTTGTCACCATTCCTCCTGTCCCCGCTCCTCCGTCTCTCCTCCTGTCACCGCTCCTCGTGTCCCCGCTCCTCCGTCTCTCCTCCTGTCACTGCTCCTCCTGTTTCTGCTCCTTTATCTCTCTTCCTGTCACCGCTTCTTCTGTCACCGCTTCTCCAGTCACCGCTCCTCCGTGTCTCCTCCTGTCATCGCACCTCCTGTCATCGCTCCTCATGTCCCCGCTCCTCTGTTTCTCCTCCTGTCACCGCTCCTCATGTCCCCGCTCCTCTGCTTCTCCTCCTGTCACCACTCCTCCTGTCCCCACTCCTCCATCTCTCCTCCTGTCCCCGCTATTCCTGTTCCCACTCCTCCGTCTCTCTTTCTGTCACTGCTCCTCATGTCACCATTCCTCATGTCACCGCTCCTCTGTCTGTCCTCCTGTCACCGCTCCTCCTGTCCCCGCTCCTCCGTCTCTCCTCCTGTCCCCGCTCCTCTGTCTCTCCTCCTGTCACCACTCTTGCTGTCACTGCTTCTCTTGTCCTCACTCCTCTGTTTCTCCTCCTGTCCCCGCTCCTCTATCTCTACTCCTGTCCCTGCTCCACCTGTTCCCACTCCTCCATCTCTCTTCCTGTCACCGCTTCTCATGTCACCTCTCCTCCGTCTCTCCTCCTGTCACTGCTCCTCTGTATCTCCTCCTGTCCCGGCTCCTCTGTCTCTCCTCCTGTCCCTGCTCCTCTTGTTCCCGCTTCTAGGTCTCTCCTCCTGTCCCCGCTCCTCCGTCTCTCGTCCTGTCACCGCTCTTGCTGTCCCCGCTCCTCCGTCTCTTCTCCTGCCCCACGCTCCTCCTGGCCCGCGCTCCTCCTGCCTCATGCTCCTCCCCCGCGTTCCTCCTGCCATCTGCTCCTCCTGTCCTAGCTCCTCCGTCTCTCCTCCTGCCCTGCGCTCCTCCTGTCCCCTGCTCCTCCTGCCTCCTGCTCCTCCTGCCCCGCGTTCCTCCTCCCCCACATTCCTCTTGCCCCCTGCTCCTCCTGTCCTCGCTCTTCCATCTCGTCTCCTGTTCCGCACTCCTCCTGCCTCGTGGTCCTCCTGCCCTGTGTTCCTCCTGCCCTCTGCTCCTCCTGTCACTGCTCTTCTGTCTCTCCTCCGGTCAGCGCTCCTCCTGTCCCCGCTCCTCCATCTCTCCTCCTTTCACCGCCCCTCCTTCGTCCCTTCTCCTGCCCCCACTCCTCCTGTCCCCCCCCTCTGTCTCTCCCTCCTTCCCCACGCTCCTCCTGCCTCGTGCTCCTCCTCCCCCGCATTCCTCCTCCCCTGCATTCCTCTGCCCCCCGCTCCTCCTGTCACTGCTCCTCTGTCTCTACTCCTGCCCCCTCCACTCCTCCTGCCCCCTCTGCTCCTCCTGCTCCTCCTGCCCCCTCCACTTCTCCTGCCATCTCTTCTCCTCCTGCCCCCTCTGCTCCTCCTGCCCCTCCACTCCTCCTGCCCCCTCCGCTGCTCCTGCACCTCCTGCCCCCTCTGCTCCTCCTGCCCCCTCCGCTCTTCCTGCCACTCCTGCCCCCTCTACTCCTCCTGCTCCTCCACTCCTCCTGCCCCCTCCACTCCTCCTGCTCCTCCACTCCTCCTGCCCATCTGTTCCTTCAGCCCCTCCACTCCTCCTGCCCCTCCTGCCTCTTCCGCTTCTGCTGCCCCTCCTGCCTGCTCTGCTCCTCCTGCCCCCTCCTCTCCTCCTGCCCCCACTCTTCTGTCTCTCCTCCTGTCAGCGCTCCTCCTGTCCCCAGTCCTCTGTATCTCTTCCTTTCACCGCCCCTCCTCCATCCCTTCTCCTGCCCCCTGCTCCTCCTGTCACCGCTCCTCTTTCTCTCCTCCAGCCCCCTCCGCTCCTCCTGCTCCCTCCGTTCCTCCTGCTCCTCCTGCTCCTCCTGCCATCTCTGCTCCTCCTGCCCCCTCCGCTCCTCTTGCCCCCTCTGCTCCTCCTGCCCCCTCTGCTCCTCCTGCCCTTCCTGTCTCCTCCTGCCCTTCCTGTCTCCTCCGCTCCTCCTGCCCCCTCTGCTCCTCCTGCCCCCTCTGCTCCTCCTGCCCCCTCCTGCCCCCTCTGCTCCTCCTGCCCCCTCTGCTCCTCCTGCCCCTCCACTCCTCCTGCCCCCTCTGCTCCTCCTGCCCCCTCCACTCCTCCTGCCCCCTCCACTACTCCTGCCCCTCCTGTCCCCTTCATTCCTCCTGCTACCCTGATCCTCCACAGTAATAATAAAAAAATCCTCGGTGAGGATACTCACCCATCCGCCGGCTCGCTCCAACTCTGATGCGTCTTGTAGCTCCCAGGGCAGAACCTGTCATTGCCTGGGAAACTGATCAGCTGATCGGTCACATGACAAGGAGGTGGAGCGAGCTGGCGGACGGGTGAGTATCCTCACTGAGGATTTTTTTATTTTTACTTTTAATGTGGAGGAGCAGGGGGCTGCAGGGAGCGGGGGCCACAGGGAGTGGGGGGCCGCAGGGAGTGAGGGCAGGAGGAGCAGGGGGGCTTTGAGGAGAGTCGCGCAGCATGCAAATTTTTAATTTGCGCGCTGCGCGGCTCTTTTGCATACTGGCTACTTCCGTCTGTGGTGCACGATTTCAGCCTCAGACGGAAGTGGCCATTAGACAATTATATAGTAGATTTGATCATTTGTTCAGCAGATACACACATTACATGTCTGCAGGAAAACCAATCTTCTTGTAATAGAAATCTCTTACAGATGGCACACAGTGCAGAACAAAACACCTCCTCCCTCCAAGTACAGAGGGGAGGGACAGAACACAAGCTTGGGTGGGTGTGGATATTTAAATAACACTTATACAGCAGCCGGACTATTCAGCTGTGAATATAATGGAGAGAACTAATGCAGGAGCTGCCTGCAGGGTGTAAAAATACTTATAGCATGGAAACTACAAAATGTACAATAATGATTTTACATGTTTTTGAAAGGTCTGCACAGGCACTATTCAAGGTAATATTAGTATCATACTGAACAATGACCTGACAGTGTCCCTTTAAGGGGAACCTGTCAGAGAATAATGCTGCTCAAACCAGTCCACATAAATGAGAGTCTGACAGAACGAGTGCTCCAGTATACGCATTCCCACAGGCTGGGGCACCAAGATTGTGCCATGACCCAGCCCACTCTTCTTATAAGTGCACAGACACGAAAACAAAAATGTCACTGGAACTTCCCCATTCTTCTTCCCTTCTGAACATTGTTAATTATTTCACTGAAACATTTTTTAGAGACTGAAGATAAGAATTTTTAACTTCATACATTACATAGCTGGCACAAATTTCCAATGAAGATCTTAGTATGTAAAATCTGAAATACAATAGCAACCAAGTGGATGTGAGCTGAAAAAAACGTATAGATGCAGTAAAAAAACAATGAAATGCAGTGCAATCTTTTTAATTTGCAGAATGCCAATTCCTGTCTCAGTTTTGACCAATTAAAATAAATTGGTCACAAACAAGATTTTACAATGCAAACCATATACATCATTAATTAGAGCTCACAGAAATGATAAAGGCTGGTGTACTGATTTTGATTACACGTTGAGTATGTGGTCAGTATTTTATATCGGTATTTGTAACCAGCAGTGGAACAATCAGAAGAAAAGTGTAAGGTAAAGATGTCACTACTTCTGTATTTTTTATCCACTCCTGGTTTTGGCTTACAAAAACTGATGTGAAAAACTGGCTTTAAATTGACCATGTGAATGTAGATTAATCCTGATATTAAAATGAGCATTTCATGAGTCCAGCAAAAGGGTCCAAATGTATTAATTCTCCAACCACCCTCCAAGTCAGACTGTCAACTACAGTATAGCGTATACTGAGCAGCAAGAAGGAGGATCACTGAGGAGCTATCAATCAGGTTAGGTGAGCAGAGATTACATTTAGTACAGTGATACCTCAGTTTTCATCGATAATTCGTCCAAAAACTATTGACGAAAACCAAAATCGGCGAAAACCGAGGCAACGATTTCCATGGGAAACAATGTAAAATGAATTAATTGGTTCAAGACACTGAAAAAGACCTACAAAAAAATAAATTTTATAGTGAATAAAGATAGCGGTTTATACTGGAGACACTCAGAAATGACTGTAAAATGAATATGAAACACTAATTTAAAGAAAAAATAAAAATTTTACATGTTAATTTATTTTTATTAAAGCTCTTTTTGGTATGGAAGACGCCGAGGAGGGGAGAGAGGGAGCACATTTTATGTTTTGTAAGGGGAATCACATTTTTTAAGCCAAAATTAGCAGAGATGTATGGACAAAAAATGATGAAAATTGAGGCATCGATGAAAACCGAGACACATTTTTCATTGAAAAAGATCGAAGAAATCCGAAACCCATGATCATCGAAGTCGGCGAAGACCGAGGTATCACTGTAGTAATATATACAATTTGTATTATAAAAGCTGCAGACAGATGCTCTTTTACTTCTTAGTGCCACATGTAGAGGGTGCTGAGGAGCTGCACTTGCTTGTTAGGACTCCTGTGAAGCCAAGGCCGTAGCTGGGCTTCATGAAGATCTGTTGGAACTATACTTATGTATTGCAGTATATAGATCAAGCAATCAAATTACCACATATTCAAACTCCTTAGAGGATTAAAAAAATTGAAAACTAAAAATGAACACAACATCTAATTATTATTGTTATATTATTATTATTATTATTATTATTATTAGAGCCATTTTTTGCATGGTACTTTCCATTGTGAAAAGGAGCATACATAGACAAGTACAATAATTATTATGAGCAATACAGGGCACACTCAGGTACAGGAGGAGACCCTGCCTGCAAGGGCTCACAGACTACAAGGGATGGGTGGGATACAGTAGGTGCGGGTAGATCTGGTTATGCAGCAGTATACTGGACTGAGGGTTACTGCAGGTTGTAGGCTTTTTGGAAGAGGTGGGTCTTCAGGTTCTTTATGAAGGCTTCCTGGGTAGCTGAGAGTCTGAAATGTTGGGGCAGAGACTTGTAGAGAATGGGTTGCATGGAAATCTTGTATACGGTTTTGGGAAGAAGAGATAAGAGGGAATAGAGAAGGAGATCTTCAGAGGATCACAGGTTGTGTATAGGTAAGTACCCGGAGACCATGTGACAGATGTACGGAGGGGGCAGGTTGTGGATGGCTTTGCATTTCATGGTTAGGGTTTTGAACTGGAACCTCTCTAGGCAGTGGGAAACCAGTGAAGGACATGGCAGAGAGCATAGGCTGGGAACAGCAGGTAAATAGGTGGATTAGTCATGCAGCAGAGTTTAGGCAGATTGAGAGGTGAAAGAGAGCTAGAGGCGAGGCCAGAGAATAGGAGGTTGCAGTAGTCGAGGCGGGAGATGATGAGGACATGCACTTGTGTTTTTGCAGTTTCTAGGTCAAGGAATGTATGGATCTGGGAAATATTTTTGAGTTGGAGTCAGCAGGAAGTTGCAATGGCTTGAAGGAGATGGCAGAGTCAATGATTACCCTGAGGCACCGAGCATGCAGGGCTGGGGCAAGTGAGCAGCCATTGACTTTGATGGATAGTCTGGTGGGGTGGTAGATTTAGATGGGGGAAAGATGATGAATTTTGTTTTTTCCATGTTCAGTTTTAGAAATTGGGCAGTAAAGAAAGATGAAATAGCAGACAGACACTGTAGGATTTTGATTAGTAAGGAGGTGATATTAGATCCAGAGAGGTAGATGTGCGTGTCACCCGCATATTGATGGTACTGAAACTCGTGGGCCTCTATGAGCTTACCAAGGCCAAAGGTGTAGATGGACTAGAGTAGTGGTCCTAGAACTGAACCTTGGGGAGATGAGAGAATATGTTAGCAAGAGGGAATGGTCCACTGGGTAAAGGCAGAAGAAAGGTCCAGGAGGAGGAGGACAGAGTAGACTTGCTTGCCCTTGGTGATTAGTAGGTCATTGGTGACTTTAGTTAGAGCAGTTTTGGTTGTGTAATGTGGTCGGAAGTCAGATTGCAACTGATCAAAGAGGGAGCAGGAGGAGAGGTGAGAGGACAGTTCAAGATGGACAAGAAGTGATATGGGGCTATAGTTAGACACATAGGATGGTCGAGGGAGGGCTTTTTGAGGATGGGTGTAATCGAGGTATGGTTAAAGCATGAGGGGAAGACACAGGTTGTTAGTGATAGGTTGAAGAGATATGTTGGGTTGGGATGAAGACTCTGGTGAGGTTGGGGATGAGGTGGGATGGGAGTGGATCAAGCGTGCAGGTGGTGAGATATGATCTTGACAGAAGAGAGGAGAGCTGATCTTCTGTCATGGTGGAGAAGCTAGTTTTCGAAGAAGAGGACTGAGCAGTTATGAGGAGGGTCTCTGGGGGCTGCAGGCCAAAGCTTTCTCTGATGTTATCAATCTTCTGCTAATCAATCCACCTTTTTCAAAGTTAGGCTGGTTTCACACTGCAGTTTTTTCCCTGATCAGGTCCAATCAGGTTTGTGTGCCAAAACCAGGAGAGGAACTTGCAGAGAAAAACTGTAATTGAAAGATTGACACCTGTTCTGAGTTTTGGACACACTCCTGGTTTTGGCACACAAACCTGATCGAACCTGATCAGGAAAAAAACTGCAGTGTGAAACCAGCCTTAAAGCCCCTTTCACATCTTCAATTATTGTAATTCCCGGCAGATCCCTCATAATGGCTGATTTGCAGCACCGATCCGGCAAGCCCCATTCATTCTCTATGAGGCTTGCGGTTAGGTGCGGCAAGTGTGGTATTTCTGAATCCGGCACTTGCGGCACTACGAAAATACTGCTGCTAGCATTGTAAAAATATAAAGTAGTATACAGTAAAAAAATGAAAATAGTTTTTTTAAGTGTGGCACCTTCCACAAAGATTTAATATGATACAATTTAAAAACAACAGCTTGGCACACAGAAATCAGGATCTCATAAAATCCCTTAAAAGGGAAAGTAAAAAGTGTGTAGCACTCACAAAATGGCAGCCCAAACCAAATTCTTTTTCAGCAAGTTCAACATTTTTAAACCACTGAAATAATGAAAAAAACTATATTAGCTATGTATTCTCATAACTGTATTGATCTGAAGAATTATGATCCTAGGTAATTTTCACCATATAATTAAAGGACTCCGTCAGGTCATTTTTCAGTACGATACTAATAGTACCCTTGAATAGTGCTCAGGTAGACCTTTTATAATATGTAAAAATAATTAATGTACCCTCTTACTATAGGCAACTTCACACCCTAAAGGCTGCTGGTGCATTAGTCCAGCTCCATTACATTCACTGTTGAATAGTCCAGCAGTGTAAGTGTTATTTAAATATCCTCGCCTATCCAAGCTGGTGTTCTGTCCCTATCCTTTGTGCTCTGTGCTGTTAGACTGAGAGGGGGAGGTGTTTTGTGCTACAACTCTTGTAGTAACACACTACAGTCTGTGCTATCTGTAGGATATTTCTGTTTATATGAACATTGGTATTCCTGCATATACAGTTGTGGCCAAAAGTATTGACACCCCTGCAATTCTATCAGATAATACTCAGTTTCTTCCTGAAAATGATTGCAGTCACAAATTCTTTGGTATTATTATCTTCATTTAATTTGTCTTCAATGAAAAAACACAAAAAGAATTGTCCTAAAGCCAAATTGGATATAATTGCACACCAAACATAAAAAAGGGGGTGGACAAAAGTATTGGTACTGTTAGAAAAATCATGTGATGCTTCTCTAATTTGTGTAATTAACAGCACCTGTAACTTACCTGTAGCACCTAACAGGTGTTGGCAATAACTAAATCACACTTGCAGCCAGTTGACATGGATTAAAATTGACCCAACCTCTGTCCTGTGTCCTTGTGTGTACCACATTGAGCATGGACAAAAGAAAGAAGACCAAAGAACTGTCTGAGGACTTGAGAAACCAAATTGTGTGGAAGCATGAGCAATCTTAAGGCTACAAGTCTATCTCCAAAGACCTGAATGTTCCTGTGTCTACCGTGCACAGTGTCATCAAGAAGTTTAAAGCCCATGGCACTGTGGCTAATCTCCCTAGATGTGGACGGAAAAGAAAAATTGTGTGCATGGTGGATAAAGAACCTCGACTAACATCCAAACAAGTTCAAGCTGCCCTGCAGTCCGAGGGTACAACAGTGTCAACCCGTACTATCCGTCGGCGTCTGAATGAAAAGGGACTGTATGGTAGGATACCCAGGAAGACCCCACTTCTTACCCCGAGAC
This sequence comes from Allobates femoralis, assembly GCA_033576535.1. NCBI lineage: Eukaryota > Metazoa > Chordata > Amphibia > Anura > Aromobatidae > Allobates > Allobates femoralis. The sequence goes on from JARQOC010000006.1 coordinate 137,586,192, forward strand.
ATAAAAAAGCCAGGCTGAAGTTTGCCAAAACTTACCTGAGAAAGCCTAAAGCGTTTTGGAAGAATGTTCTCTAGTCAGATGAGACAAAAGTAGAGCTTTTTGGGCGAAGGCATCAACATAGAGTTTACAGGAGAAAAAAAGAGGCATTCAAAGAAAAGAACACGGTCCCTACAGTCAAACATGGCAGAGGTTCCCTGATGTTTTGGGGTTGCTTTGCTGCCTCTGGCACTGGACTGCTTGACCGTGTGGATGGCATTATGAAGTCTGAAGACTACCAACAAATTTTGCAGCATAATGTAGGGCCCAGTGTGAGAAAGCTGGGTCTCCCTCAGAGGTCATGGGTCTTCCAGCAGGATAATTACCCAAAACACACTTCAAAAAGCACTAGAAAATGGTTTGAGAGAAAGCACTGGAGACTTCTAAGGTGGCCAGCAATGAGTCCAGACCTGAATCCCATAGAACACCTGTGGAGAGATGTAAAAATGGCAGTTTGGAGAAGGCACCCTTCAAATATCAGGGACCTGGAGCAGTTTGCCAAAGAAGAATGGTCTAAAATTCCAGCAGAGCAGTGTAAGAAACTAATTGATGGTTACCGGAAGTGGTTGATCGCAGTTATTTTGGCTAAAGGTTATGCAACCAAGTATTAGGCTGAGGGTGCCAATACTTTTGTCTGGCCCATTTTTGGAGTTTTGTTTGAAATGATCAATGTTTTGCTTTTTGCTTCATTCTCTTTTGTGTTCTTTCATTTAAGACAAATTAAATAAAGATAATAATATTTTAATAATATAAAATTGCAGGGGTGTCAATACTTTTGGCCACAACAGTATGTAATGTGCGTATCTGCTAAGCAAATGATCAAATGTTCATATAAACACAAATAAATATCTCAGAACACACATTACACACATGCCTCAGATATACACAATGAAGATCTCAGAGCTGCACCATCTAAGAGAATACACCTCCTCCCCCTCCTTTCTCCTCTGTCTGCATAGAGATCAGAGGGCAGGACAGTGTAGTGATACATGAATATTCATTTCTTGGGTAGGGGGAATGTGTTGCAGAGAGCTCACTGTGATTGGCAGATGGAAATATTATTTTATTTTGAAGGTTACATAGGATTGGAGGGAAGCATAAATAATAGAAATACATGAATAGAGAGAGCTTAGAGAGAGGAATTACAAAGTGATGTCAGTTACATATGGATTTTTGTTAACAGAGCACCAGATGCTTCTCAAAAGGCGCTTTGCCAAATCTTTTGTCACACATATGGATTTTTGACCTAACAGATTCCCTTTAAAGCCATAAAAAAGAAAACCTGCAAAAAAGGGCAGAATTCTTTTCAACATTTCTCCTCACTAGGGATTATTTTCCCATTTTACTGTATTCTATATGATAAAGTGCATAATGTCTTTAATATTACATCTTGTCCCACAAAAAAAAACAAGGTATTGTGTCATATATGGTACAGTCTATATAGAGTCTAATGCATGGGTATAATGAGACACATGAGACGTACGCTTCTTAAGCAACTCTTGTATTGCTTCATACAAGTTAGTGCATCAGCAGGATAAAGTAAATGTAAGTTGCAGAGTGCAAGGCAAAACAACCAAGGACATCAGAGCATTAAAGCATAGTACAAGTCTCAAGGAAAGCATTCAGAGTTCATTACTTCCCTGTCAGATGTTGCTGGCAAACAGGATTCTGTGTTCATAAATAATTCCAGGCAGAGTGAATCCAGGCTTCAGAGAGCAAGTCACAGACAGATTGCAGACCTGATTCTGGAGCACAGGTTAATCATCTGAAACTGATTAAAAGGGCAATTGGCAAGAAACAGGGCAGGGACATCAAAGCTGAGGACTCCATATTGTTTGAGGGCAAAAGTCAATGCACAGGACAGGAAACAAGATGGCCGACGACAAGCTGAGAACTCCATATTGGTTGAGGGCAAAAGTCAATGCACATGACAGGAAACAAGATGGCCGACAAAATACACTAAATGCAAACATAACAACAGATATAGCAAAAAAGACTGAAAACCTTACATATTGTATGGATATGTCAAATGGAAAAAAAGCAATCAATCAGGTGAAATAAGCAGTGATTATGTTTAGATTTTCTGCGGTTAGTACACCAGAATCATCAGGACCAAGAAATCTATCTAACAATGTATGCAAAATCTGATGACAAATTGTCTGGAAAATGAGTTAGAAAGACCAGCTGTGCAACAAAATACTGTGTTGAGGATTTTGCTATGAATCTCCTGTCGATCTGCAGCTAAATCACGCTATCAATCTCTGACAGCAGAATTTAATTTGTCATTCTCTGCTCCCATTAGTGCTGCTGTGACATTATTTCAGGCTACCCCGATTGGGTTGTCATGATGTGAAGGTATCTCGGGGAGATAGTTATGGGCAATGGGCTCTCTCCTGGAGTCTGCACCCCTGCCATTCCATTCCCATAGCGCAAGGGTGGTTTTTGTTGAGAATGTTCTGGGTGGGTGTGTAGTCTTTGTTAAGCCATACATTCATTTGGGTTTTCTTGCAGACCAGGATTCATCCGCTAGGCAGTTACTGACACAGATTCCGGTTGCTTTTGTGGCGCCCCACTAAGAATGTGTCACAAAAGGGTACTGCACCCCTGACTGAAGGTGTCGTACACTTTGTTTTGGTAATGGGTAGAATAAATCTGAAGCTTCAGCACCACATGCAAACACTTAGTGTTAGAGGACCAATTAGACGCCCGTTACTAGGGTAATCAGTCCTGGTGGGAGGAGAGGCTAGGTAATAAAGCAGTGGGGAAAGCAGCAATGAGTTAGAACAGGAGAGATCAGGAGAAGAGATCAAATTCAGAAGAGTTCAGTTAGAAGGGAGTTGCAAAAGATCAGTGCAGCAGATGAAGCAGAGTTGGAGAGCTACAAAACAACAGAGAGAAGCTAACGGGGAGGGCACCTCAACCTAGTGACCCAGAAGAGAAAGGGGCCAAGAATAGAACGGGTATCCAAATGCCCTAGCCCAGTCCAAACCTGGAGTGCCGGCTCCGAAGCGGTCCAGCCAGCTACAACCCTGAACCACAAATCTGGAGTGGTCGATGACTTTTTAGGAGCACAACCCAACCGCCCTACAACCAGCACGGTCCTCACCAGAAGCTCCAAACAGAGGTGGGGTCTCCTTGGAGGGAAAAGGGGACCACATTTATCTTGACAGGCCTGGTAGTGTTTTACTGAATGTTCTACATAGCACTACAAAAACATCAATACAGCGCACACAACATTTGAACAAGTCTTTGGCAACACATTTGGCATTATGACATACCTTCACTTTAGACTGCTCCATAACTCCATAGCTCCTGGTACCACTGCTGTCGCTAATCTGTTCTACTTTCTGTTTAGCACCGCATTCCCACACATGAGTCATTTAGTCCCCTTATTGACCTAGGGTCGCATCCCACCCACAAGGACCCGTTGACACAACGGTGCAGACAGTCAACTGGAATCTTCATTTTAACATCTGTTACTGCGTCAATCTGTTCAGCAAGGTCTGCAAACATCAGCGGGTTCTGAAGCCTTTAGTTCAATGTGTATCGGTGTCTTAAGTTATATCAGGAATGGAGGTGATTAATATGTCTCTTATAAGTTCTCTTTGGATAGTATAAAGTAGTGAGTTTATATTCAGCTTTTGGAAACCCCTGATAAAGCCATGTAATTTGAAAGGTTCTTTTAGATTATAAAGCACTGAAATTAGAAGCATAGCTATACACGCCTCATATATACAGCGGATGAAATAAATATTGAATACCACCAATTTTCTAAGTAAATATATTTCTAAAGGTGCTATTGACATAAAATTTTCACCAGATGTTGGTAACAACCCATCCAATCCACACAGGCAGATAAATCAAATCATAGATATCCATAAATTAAGTTATAATGTAATAATGAAAAATTACACAGGGAAAAAAGAATTGAACATGTTTATTGAAATGTATTTAAGACTTCATACAAAAGTCTTTGTTGATGATGACAGCTTTTGACGCCTTCAGTATGGAGAAACTAGTTACATGCATTACTCAAGTGTCATTGGCCCATTTTTCCACACAAGCACTCTTCAAATCCTGAAGGTCCCTTGGGCTTCTATGAACTCTGAGCTTTAGTTCCTTTCATAAATGTTCTATTAGATTCAGTTCAGGTGATTGGTGGGGCCATTCTAACAGCTGCATTTTCTTTGAAACTAATTGAATTTCTTTGGCTGTGTGTTTGGGATCATTGTTTTGCTGAAATGTCCACCCTCATTTCATCTTTATCGTCCTGGTAGATGGCAGCAGATTTTTATCAACAATGTCTCGGTACATTTGCCCATTCATCCTTCCTTCAATTATATGATACTTGCCAGTGCTGAATGCTGAAAAAAGCCCCACACCATTGTGTTATCACACTCCGAATTTCACTGTTGGTATGTTGTTTTAAGGGGAAATCTTTGAATCCAAAGAGTTCAATCTTGGTCACCTGTGACCAGAGTATACTATCCATGTATTCACAGGCTTGTCTGACTGTTGTTGAGCAAACTATAAGCAAGCTTTGACATGCTTTTTGTTCAGCAATAGAATCTTGAGTGGTGAGCGTGCATGAAAACCATGGGGGTAGAGGGCATTACTTATTGTTTTCCTTGATATAATTGTACCTCCTAATTCCAGGTCTCTCTGTAGCTCTCCTCAGATGGTTCTTGGCTCTTGGACAACTATTCTGATGATTATTTTCACTCTTTGGTCTAAAATCTTGCAGGAAACATCTGGTCAAGTTCAGTTTATGGTGAAATTATGATCTTTCCACTTTCGGCTTATGGTCCAAATAGTACTCACTAGAACCAACAGTAGTTAAAAATTGTTCTGCAGCAATGCCATCGGTATGATTACAACAATAAGGTTGCAGAGGTTTTGAGACAGCTCACTGGTTTTACCCATTATGAGATGTTTCTTGTGTTGAACCTTGGTAATGAGACACCTTTTTATAGGTCATCAGTTGAACCAGCTGATATTATTTTTCACTAAGTGGCAGCATTATTTTCTAATTACTGATAGATTTCTGCAGATTTCATGATATTGTATGTCTTTTTGCACTGCTCTTTATGCATGTATTTAATCATTTTTCCCTGTGTCATTTCTCATTATTACATATAACTTAATTTATGAACACTATGATTTGATTGGATGGGTTGTTACCAACATTTGGTGAGAAATTAATGTCAATAACACGTATGGAAATATATTTATTTAGAAAATGGTGCGTTTTCAATACTTATTTCACCTGCTGTAAGTACATGTCTTTTTATAGTAATATAGTATACTAAGGAGTATTTTTTAGAGCCTTCTGATAAGTTGAGATTTTCTCTGAAATTGTGAAGCTTAGTCTTTTAAAGGGAACATGTCACGTCGCTTTAACCACTCTAACCTTTCTCCACCTGTCCCTGCACCTTCCTAGCTGTTCCCTAACCATCCCTGTCTGCTGTAAATCCGCCCTATAACGAGGAGAAAAATAACTTTATCTAGTTACATATAGTCTCCAGTTAGAGAGTGTAAAGCAGGGTCCGGACTGCTTCCTCCTCCTTGCTTGGTCTCCGCATGCCACTGGCGTCATCGTTCCGTTACTTGATCTCCTCCTAGTATTGAGTTGCCGCCTATTCTGCTCCTATGCAGCACCGGCTGAACGTCTTATTGGTCTATGCATTGTGGGGCTGATCACATGGTACGGGATGGGCTCCGGCGCATGCGCAGTCGCATATTGAAGCCGGCCCATACCACGTGATCAGCCCCACAATGCACGGACTGGATAGATTTCGTCCGGTGCTGCATAGGAGCAGAAGAGGCGGCAACTTCATAATAGAGGAGATCAGAAACGAACGATGATGCAGCGGGCATGTGGAGACCAAGCAGGAGGATGAATGCAGAACTTGGAGCCTGCTTTCAGTCTCAACCTGAGACTTTATGTAAGTATATAAGTTATTTTTCTCCTCTTATAGGCACTTTAGAGCAGACAGGGATGGTTAGGGAACAGCTGGAAGGTGCAGGCATAGGCAGAGATAGGTTGAGGGTAAAGCGACTGACAGTTTCGTTTAAACACAACTATAATGTGATTGCTATGTGGACATTACATCAACTACATAAATAAAAAAAGTTGTTAATTTGTTTACAGAATCCATTATGTTAAGAAATTAGTATGTGCTCTAATATGTAGAGTTGGTGTCAATTATTTTGCGCTTCCTATTCCAATCATGTTACGAGGTGCCGGGGCTACGAGGTTGGTCTGCTAGTAGCAAATGCTTGTATTAAAGATGAAGTCATACATTTGTAATACACAAGAACTATACAGTGAATCTGCAAATGACTCATTAATCAGCTATGGATCCAAGTGGTCTGTAGCTGCATGGATGGGAGAGGAAGTATTGCTCTTACCTGGAGGCGTCATTGCTCTTCTTTTGATTAGCTGATGTGACATCATATGTGTATGCAGATTGTCTCTTCAAAGAGGATTTGGACTCTAGTGCCACCTATTGAGATTAATAATCCTAAAGGTCAATATGGGACACTTTAATGAGCCTTATCATATGACCAAGAATATAAGCCAAAAGTCATATTCTCAATTTGCTGACACAGTGTTTTGGAGTGTTTGCTCCTTGTCAGTGCAAAGTATGAGATATGATTTGGCTGAGTGAGAGACTAAAGGCCCAGTCACACATAACAATATCGTTAGCGAGATCATTGTAACTGAGACGTTACAACGATCTGTACAGCGATGTCGTTATGTGTGACACTTAGCAGCGATCAGGCCCCTGCTGTGAGTTCGCTGATCACTGCAAAGTGCTCTGGGTCATTTTTTGATCGTTGGTTTCCCGCTGGTCAGCACGAATCGCTGCGTGTGACAGCGAGAAACCTGCGATCAGTGACCTCACTGGCTGGTAACCATGGTAAACACCGGGTATCCAAGCAGTGCGCGCTGCCTGGATACCTGCTGTTTATCATAGTTACCAGCGTCCTCCCTGCTTAGCGCTGCCTGTAAGCAGGGATGACTCTGGTAATTATGATAAACACTGGGTATCTAGGCAGCGCGCGCTGCCTAGATACCCGGTGTTTATCATAGTTACCAGCGTTCTCCCTGCTTACAAGCAGCGCTAAGCAGGGAGGACGCTGGTAACATCGCCTTCAGCAATGTGGAGGTGGCTCCCTGATCGCTGGGGATATCTGCCTGTTTGACAGCTCCCCAGCGACCAGGTAACGACACTCCAGCGATCCCGGCAGGTCATTATCGCTGTCGGGATTGCTGGAGCGGTCGTTGTGTGTGACAAGGCCTTAAGACTGGGGATCTAAGGTATAACGTTTCTTCTTATGGAGAGTCAATGGTCAGAATAGAGGGGAAGACAGGTTCACTCCGCGCTACCAAATAAAGAACAGTTCGGGTGCTTTTCTTTATGCTTTATTTGTGCACAAATAAGCATAAAGAAAAGCACCCGAACCGTTCTTTATTTGGTAGCGACAGAGTGAACCCGTCTTCTCCTCTATTTTGACCAGGGATTGTTCCATACGAGGATCTGCAGTGGCCATATATGTTATATGCTGATTAAGTTGGTTGTGATTCATACAACCAAATAAGGTGAGTATAACTACATATATCCTGTGAAAGTGTACCATGGATAAGACCCTATGTGCACTCCCCTCTCTCTTTTTTATGAGCGTGACATATCAGGTTTGGCATGGCAGTATGAGGAGACTTAAACACTTTGCATTCTCCCATGAGTGTCACACTGCAATGATGAAGTTGTGTAAGGCAAGCTAATCAAAACAAGAACTATGGATACCAACAAGTAAGAGGCATTGCACCCTCATTTAGCAGAAACATTCTCCTTTCATGGTCAATGGAAAGGGACCTGCGAATCAATATTCGTCAACTCTACTTATATGACTTGCTTTTTGGTGGCTGTTTCCCATGCAGAAAATCTGCAGACATGAAGCTTTCTAGGAATGAGCATAACTGTAACACTTGTTCACCTTCAGCAATGACGGGACTCCTTGTCTTTGGTTGAGATTTTATTACAGTAGAGATGACTAATTTCGACAATCACATGTAACGCAGAAGGGAAGAAAAATAGAGTTAAGTGTGATCCCACTATAACTGTATTCAAGACATTATGATAATCTACAAAGCATCTATCGATATGTTGTCTGAATTTCTTTGTTTGTAGATCCGTAGATGGTACTCATCGTGGTGTGTTTTGTAAATTAATAAAATACACAACTAATGGTTAATTTACAGCTCGATTATGATCTGAGCAGTTGCACTCAGCTCTGACCTGTCACTCTAGAAGAGAGGGTGCATTAATTATAATAGACTCTGGAGGACACACGCACCATGCACCTTCCGTGATTCTTCACATACTTTGTAGAAAGGCGGCTACACAGAATCCTGCCACATTTTCTAGTCTTTTGAGTGGGCACTGATATTTATGTCACTGCAAGATCTATTATTTGGGCTCTTTATTTTACATCATAAGTAGAGATGAGTGGACCGTGGAAGTTTGGGTTCGGCAGGTTCAGCGGACTTTATGTAAAGTTCTGTTCTGCACCTAAACTTGACCCAAATCTCATTGGAAGTCACTGATTGGGCAGTTCGACTCTCCAGCCACATAAAGCCTGCCATAAACAAAGCACTTTCGGGGTAGGAAGGGGTTTTGCCTTTTTTTTTTTTTTGTACACACTAAATTCGATAATGCTAATTTTATCCCAGTGTGAGCCGTTCAAGTACTGCAAGTGACTCACACTGGGCCAGAGCACCCGGACATACACATATGTATAACACCCAAACTCTGAATTCGAACACTTAATTTTTTTTGCAAAGTCTGTGATCGGCACGAACACCAAACTTTAAAGTTCAGGTCCGCTCATCTCTACTTATAAGACAAGGTTATAAATAGAAGATACTGCACAGAGCCTCACTCACCCCTACATGGATCCTGAGTCCACTTATGCTATTAAAACTTTATAGAAGCTTAAATTTCTAAGGAGTCAATAGTGTTTAACATATTATTGTTATTGTTTTAGCATCAGGAGAAGGGGAGCAGGAGGTCTCCAGGCTAAATTTAGGGAAGAAGATCAGCGTTCCCAGGGATATCATGCTGGAGGAGTTATCTTTATTAAGCAATAAAGGCTCCAAGATGTTTAAACTTCGTCAAAAGAGAGTGGAAAAATTCATCTATGAGAACAATCCTGATGTGTTCACTGACAATTCATTGGTAAGTTGATGAAGAGACATTTATTAGAAACAGTTATTAGGAGCAGACAGTTTTGTCATCATCACATGATGGTAACATGGTTCCAGATCTGATAGTTTTCATTTGGACAGAAGGAATAAACAAAAAAGATGTTGATGGAAATTCTCCTCTTTCATCTGCAATTTTGGAAAATAAACTGGTAAAGTTGTAAATTCAGAAAATACACCTGAAATGTGAAAGGTAGTAGGGTTTGCAGCTTCTAAGGCCCCTTTCACATCACCGCACTTGCCGCACCTGCCGCAAGCCCGCCTATACATTGTATGGGGCTTGCCGCGACCGTGCCGCCACCGTGCCGCAAGTGCAGCCGGTATGCGGTAATCGCGGCACATGCGGTTTTCACCGCATCTGCCGCGATTTCAAAAAAACGCTGATGTGAAAGGGGCCTTACTATATCATTTCCAGAGTTCAAATGAACTATACTGAAAGGGAAACTCCACCTTCACACCATATTAACAAAACTCAAAAGTTTACATCTACAAATACTTTGCTCTACTTGTCTTGTATGGCTTCTTAATTATACAACTTTTATTTCTGCAGTTACACTAAATTCAGAATTATGTTTTTTTATACCAGAGAGCAGTGTGTTATAGGAATTCAGATAAGTGAGATGCTGAAACACTTTGGATGTAAGATGACTAAACCTGACAAAGTCCTGAGGGATCACTAGCCATGTAGTGCATGCCTTTCTGCCAGAAGCTACATTTCCTGGCTCCTTATAGGGATAATATGATAATATGATAAAGGGAATAGCAGCACAGTACTGCCGTAAAAACTAGTAAGGAGGTGGCACAAAAAAGTGGGGTGAATGTGGCTCTGACAAAATGGGAATTAATAAGGACCTCCTACCTGTGCTGTTCTAATAACCAGCAGAGAGAGAGAAGACTCATGTACGAAGGTCAATGCCAAAATCAATGACTGACAGGACATCTGTTTTGGAAAGTTCTGGTAAGGATCAGCCAGAGAAGACTTCTGCCATGGGGAAAGATTATGGACACCTCCAGAGTTTGTGTGCTGGAAAAATGTGAGGACAATCAATTACACAATACTTCAACTGATAAGAGTCTACAATTAACATGAGTGAAGGATTGCTGTTTATGAGGTGGAGCATGTTCTTCTGCTCCAAATTATTCTAAGATCTAAATATGAGTGCCACTGTAATCTTCATAGAGGTGGTAACCTAATCTATTGCATGTTTTAGACTACTTTTCGTCCATATTCGTTTTTGCTTAAATTAGCATGCTGATATGACACCTAAATGGGCCAGGTTATTAATTGAAAGAGAAGCTGTTGGTTTATAGGCTTTTCATTCTGAAAACAATTCTACATAAAATCTCCACAAGTACCTGACAAAGGGGTTCCATGATGCCTGCTTCAGTAAGGCCCCTTTCACACTAGCGTTTTTTTCAAATTGCAGCAGATCCGTCAGATTTCCCGCATCTGCCGCCTAACGGCCGCACTTGCGGCACACTTGCGGCAAGCCCCATGCATTGTCTATGGGGCTTGCGGCAAGTGCGGTATAGCCGCAGTTCTGGCACTTGTGGCAGTTGTGGCTGCGAAAAAAAAACGCAGTCAGCAGATTTAGGGTATGTGCACACGGTGGGCGGGTTTGTGTCGGCGGCGGCTGGGCGGACCCGACAGGAAGCTCCGGAGCCGTCCACCGGCTTCCTGTCGGGTATGTGTGGCGGGAGACAGGCAGGTGACGGGCGGGTTAGCGCCGGCGGTTCTGCAGCGGCTGGAAGCAGTACATGATTCTGCTTGCAGCCGCTGCAGAACCGGGCGGATTATAGAACATGCTCATTCTTTGCTAACCCGCTGGGAACCCAGCGGGTTAGCAACGGATGAGCATGTGTAAACCGCCGCTGTGTGCACAGCGGGTGTCGGTTTACATAGGTTTCTATGTTAATCCAAACGCCGGTTTGGATTAACATAAATTTACATAAAACTTATGTAAACCGACCGGCGGTTTACACTGCTAATCCGACCCTAACCCGGCCAGTGCGCACATACCCCTAATGTAACTGCCGCAATTTGAAAAAAACGCTAGTGTGAAAGGTGCCTAAACACTGCTTACCAAATATTTTTATGCTTACTTTGCTGTATTAAAGGGATCTGTCAGAAGGATTTTACATCACAAGCTCTTTATATGCACATGTTGCACTTTCAAAGACAAGTCCAGCAATACCTTTGCATTGCCAGACCATTCCTCTGTTACTGAGAATTAAGCAATTAAAATTATATGCAAATGAGACTGAAGGATTATGGTAGATCTGAAGTATCTGGCCTGTTTCACACCTTTGCACCTGGCCACATCACCTGCACCAGCCTGGTCGTGCTGGCGCAGGTGCAGGCGCAGAGGTGATGTGGGGCCGCGTTTACAGCTTTGGAAAACGCATACCTAGTACCCCCTGTGCGCTCAGCGCATGCGCCTGGTCTTGACGCACCCGTAAACGCCCTACTGAGGTGTTTCCGGGTGCGTCAGAGCGGGCGCATGCGCCATGCGCTCTGCCAGTTTCACTTGCGCTTCTCACTGGCAGAGCGCGCTCTCATCTGTGCTTAGTCATAGGGTATAATGGGGGCACCGAGCGCAGCTGAGCGCTAATGCAGGGCATGTATGCGCTCCTGCACTAGGCTGCCCCAACCCTAAATGGCCCTGCGTTTGCATTTGCGCTGGCACAGGGCAGGCAGGGCAGCCTAGTGCACTGAGCGCATAGATGTGAAACAGGCCTCTGTCACTCCAGCTCTATTCCCTGCCCAGTCTCACCTCCTCCTGGTTTATTGACTGCTCATTTGCCTGAAAGAACACAGCACAGAGACTGTCAGGCATGAGGAGATGCCGCTGGGTAGGGAATAGAGCTGGAGTGACAATGGCTAAAGCTCTGCAATATTCAATCACCCTCATTTATATATCAATTTAAACACTGATTTCTCAGTAATAAAGGAACAGACTAGCCATATAAAGGTATTACTGAACTTGTCTTTAGGAGTTCTACTGTATATAAATAGTTTGGGGTGAATTCATGATGACAGATTTCCTTTATGAAACACATTAGTCAATGCTTTTCAGTCCTGCAAAGAAAAGGTATCTAATATATAAAGCTGAATGTGTGTATGTATGTGTGTATGTATGTATATCCGGGATTGGCATCTACACCGTCGCAACTACAGCCACAAAATTTTGCACAGTCACACATCTGGACCCCGAAAGCATCATAGGTTATGTTGTTAGGCGAAATTTTAACCCTGCGCGTTCCAGTTCACCAAACAATTTTGCCCCTATCTATATAATGGGGGAAAAAGTGAAAGGAAAAGTGTGGGAGGAAAATCGACAGCTGCCGGCTACAGCCACAAAATTTTGCAGAGTCACACGTCTGGACCCCGGGAGCATCATAGGCTATGTTGTGAGGTGAAATTTTAACCCAGCGCGTTTCAACTCACCAAACAATTTTGCCCCTACCTACATAATGGGGAAAAGGTGACAGTTACCAGTTGACAGTTGTGAATGAGAGGGGCTTAATGACAGCACCAAAGACTAACAGCATATACCAGCATATAGTCACTAAGGTGGGGCCCCAACATGGGATATTCACCACTCATGGGGACATGTATACACACCACACGCACACAAAGATTAACAGCAAGTGTATAGTCGCTAAGATGCAGCCCCAACATTGGATACTCACCACGCACCCGAACACACAAATACCACAAAGAGACACACACAACACAGAGAGACACACACACCACACAGACCCCACCACAGGGACACACACACACACACCATAAAGAGACACACACAACACAGAGACATACACCACACAGACCCCCCCACAGGGACACACACACATACACACACACACATACACTCACCACACAGGGACACACATACACACACCCCAGGGACACACACACCACACAGGCAGACACAGATGGGCACAAATCGCCTCACACAACTCACCTCATACGTGTGCTATCTTTAATTTCCAAAAATAAACATCTGATTAAAAACAGCCAATCTGCAACACATGTGCTATATAGGGAATTAAACACGATATGCAATATACCCTTCTTAAGGGTTGGGAGAGCCGCTGCAGCTCCATTAGGATCAAGCTGAAGGGAACTTCTCTGGAATAAAGAGTCTCCATCTGCTATTAATCTCACCATAAACGCAAAACCTAGTTGTGCAGGAAGCACAACTAGGAAAGGTGAGTAAAAACATCTTTTAACAATTATCTCAGCTTGATAGATGCACAGCGTGGCGCAACAATATATTTTGGTTTTTTTTGCATATAGGGAATTAAGGCAGATGTCAGTCACATGCGCTGTCTATTATGTATATGTGTGAGGTAACATATGCTGCCGGCCGGGGGGAGGGTTTACTGTTAGCTGGAGTTTTATCAGGCTGCCTATAGCAACCAATCACAACTCAGCTTCTATTTTCCTACAGGTCATTAATATGACATATTCAAATTCTATTTTGTTATAGCTAACATCAGTTATTTATTAACCCGGGTGAAGCCAGGTAGTACAGCTACTAAATTTATATAAACTGTAAAGGTAAAACATTCCAGTGGCACTAATCTCCAAAAGTAGAAGAACTTTATTTCAGGTGAATATGTGGCGCCCCACTAAGAGTGCATCACAAGAGTATACTACACCCCCGACTGAAGGTGTCAAATTCTCCGTTCCAGTGTTGAGTAGGATAATCCCGAGGCTCCATGCACCACATGCAACACCTAGTATCAGAGGACCAATTTGGCACCCGTTCCTAGGGTAACCGGTCCTGGTGGGAGGAGAGCTAGGGTATATAGCAGTGGGGAAAGCAGCAAGGAGTTAGAACAGTTGAGAGATCTGACAAGAACAGAACAGTAACAGTCAAGTCGTGACAGGAGCTGCATAGAGCTGTGCAGCACATGTAGTAGAGTGGGAGAAGAGCGGGAAGAGACGGAGACAGCTAACAGGGAGGGCACCGTCAAACCGGGAGCCCAGAAGAGAAAGAGAGGGGCAAAGTCAGAGCGGGCAATTCAAGGCCCGAGCCCAGTCCAAAACCCGGAGTAACGGCTCCGACGTGGTCCAGTTGGGCCAGCCCTGGACCACAGAACCCGGAGTGGTCGAAAAGCTTCCTAGGAGCCCGACTCACAACCTACCAACCACCGCAGCTATACCGGGGGTACCCACCATTGAGAGCCAGGGACCGTGAGTCTGGATCCACACGGGAACCCAACCGAAGGCCCTCAGTACCCTTGATGAGGTATAATAGAGCAGCGAGGCAAAAGGGACAGTGAGAGATAGAGAGTTATCTGTGGAGCTTTGGAGGGACACTACTCACCGCAGGAACCACCCGGTCCACTACCGGCATTGAGAACTGTGTTACCGTGTATGCCATTGAACACCCGAGTAAATACCCGTACAGAGGAGCAACGTGTCTGAGTCTTATTCCAGAATTGCCATTTATCTGCATTACTTTCCAGGAACAACCGAGCTGCCCTATTCCACAATTGCAGCTCACAGCTCCGGGGGCCCTGCTCGTCCTGTAGGGAGCGATACCATCTTGCTGCCACCCATCACCCCGGAGGACTAAGCAGCGCCGGTGACATCACCGGAACCTACAGGTGGCGTCACAAACAAAAACTTTATTCCCTTTTTATTATTTTATTTTTCCCCTTTTTATTGACCACCGGGCCCACAGCCTCAGGCTCCGAAACCGTGACCTACAGACTGCACCTGAGACCTGAGTCCCCTGGCCCACGGTGAGTCAAATACTAATAACAGACACTTTCAGTTAGAGTCAATGGCAGTCGAGGAGAAATACAAGGTGCAAATTGCTGATGACATGAGACTTTACAGGCGACGGCTGTTTCTCGCACCTGCATAATGTTGCAGGCCAGTGGAAGCGCAGGTCCGCGAAACAGCCGTCACCTGTAAAGTCTCATATCGTCAGCAATTGGCACCTTTTATTCTCCCCTCCCATCACCATGGACTCTGATTGAAAGTGTCTGTTTTTAATATTCACCTGAATAAAGTTCTTCTATATTTTGAGACGAGTGCCGCTGGAATTTTACCCTTTTGCATTCATCAACCCATCTGACTGGGCGTTTCATGGTTGCACACCGCTTCATGATCTTCATCTGCCACTGGACACATGGGCTGTGGTGAGTGCACTATGTACTACAGTGCTGTGCAAATTAATTGGGACAAAGCATTTTTTTAAGTAAAATCGTAAGTTGGGGTTACCAGTCAGTGATTCAAACCAGTTTTAACTCACTGTGTGAGTGTACAACCTTGAGTAACTAAATGCGGTTTGACTGGTTTTAGTCAGAAAATAACAGCTAGCTGCCCCCTCAGCCTCAGTTGAGAGCTTGTTTCTGTGAGGAGTGTGTTAGTGTACTTTTTCTCTCAGTATGATTCGTGCCTGTAAAAATGGATGTTACTCCCCGGAAGAGGTCTAGAATTATTACTCTTAATGAATATACAAGTCTGACTGTAAGAGAAATCGCCATACAAGTGGGGTTCCATGATGAAGAATTGAAGAATTTATGCAAAAACTTGGTAGAATCAATGCCAAAACGCATTGAAAATCTCATATCTGCTAAAGAAGGACATATTTCTTACTAAAATTAGTATGAAACAGTGAAGTATAACATTTTATTATTAAATATTCAAAAATATGTGTTTTTTTTGCTTTGTCCCAATTAACTTGCACAGCACTGCCAGCAACTAATTGCATTTTCTTTCTTTGGCATGTTTATCTACACTGTATCTGTACAATATTCCCACTTATGGGCACCATACAAAATACTTCAAGATACAGTACTTTCTTATAAAGACATTAGGGATGGGCGAATCTACTCTTACTACTCGCTACTCTGCGAGTAGTAGGGTACTCGGCCGACTCCTTACGCTGCGAGTTTCATTGCGATTACTCGCACAGTAACGAGTCCAATGAAAATCAATTGTAAATTCTATTCCTCTACTTCTTTGAACCGGATTGTCCCGGATTGACCCAGTCAGGTTCAATCAGGTACCATAGACATCAATGTTTAATGTACCTGGATCTGTACAAACCGGTACAATCCGGTTTAGTCTCGGTATAAAGAATCTGCTTAAAGCGGTCATGAACTCCATGTCAATCCAGTTCAACCTAACATGTTTGCTATGCAGCCGGATTGTCCCTGAATCGTTACAAAACCTGACCGGTTACCAGATACCCGCTGTCAGCAGTGAGTATTACGAGCAAGTCTACTCCTTTATTCTGTATTCGGTACTCGCCAAGGTTTAATATGGCTACATAGACCGCCATGTTAAAACAATTTGGATTGTCCCGGTCCGGTTCTAGCCGGTTAACTTTAACATGACTGTCTATGGGACCGGATTGAACCGGACCAGTTCAATCCGGTTCAATCCGTTTTTTTTTTTTAACTATTCTTTAAAAGCCCGCGGCTTTTTGCTGCTGGCTTTTAAAGAATAAAATGGGGAATTGCAGGTTTTTCCTCTGCTGCCAGACCCCTTTAGGGGTCCAGAAGCAGAGGAATCGCTGCAATACTCGCTTCCCCATTCATTTACATTGGACTCGCTAGACTCGCAACGAGTAGCGAGTATCGGGATCCTACTCGTTAGAGTCTAGCGAGTCCGAGTAATTAGTATTCGCCTAATCCTAAAAGACATGCTTCAGACACATTTCATAAGTGTAATATATACACTTTTTTGAGCTCTTCAGACAACATTTTAATGTAATTCCTAGATGCATGACTGAGGATAAAGTCAATGGTTGTCAATAAGTCTGAAATGCGACAGTAGTGATACAAATCAGATTAGGCAGTGGCATTTTTTTTTGATAAGTATTGACTTCTGTGTATTGCGTGGAGACTATGATTTGGTTCATGACCACAAAGTCCTCCTTAAAAGTTGTCTAACTTTCCTGGCATCTGTTGCTGAGAGACAGTAACATTTAGAAGAGTCTCTGCAATGCTTTAGGAGTTCAACAGCATGGTGGAAATAGCAACACATATGGCCTCCTCAATCATCCCAAGCCAAAAAAAAAATTAACCATATTAAAACATTATCGACCTACTTAATATGGAGTGGTCAGCTTTCATGACATTTTGTACTATCCATAATATGCTAGTTGTATGGCTTCCCTTTTTAGAACATGTGCCATTATTTATTAACATTTTTTAATTGACAACTAGGTGTTACCATTGGGAATGAGGAGTGTTCCTGCACACTGACACTGTCCAATCAGTGCTCACAGTCTCAGAATATGTATGGACAAACCCAATGACAAAAAGAAAAGTTAAGATTCAGTATTAATATTTATAAATACTGTATTCAAGAAAAATAAGAGAGGAATGACATACGATAACACTGAGTTATAAGACGAAATGAACCAGAATAGTTATTTGGAAGCATTAACCTAAAGCACGACTTCATCGATTTTTTTATTGCACAGCTGAAGTGATGCTTTGAAGCTATGTCCCCTAACCCCTGTCTTATACTCACCCTCTGGCATCTTCATCTTTTACTGCCATCACTCCTGTTGATCTCTGGGGATTTGTGATGTGCTGGTAGCTCCAATTTTTCATGTAGCACACCGGAGATCACAACTCAATACATCTCTGCGAGCCTGGTACTGGCCTCATAGAGATGCATTGAGAAGTAACTTATAACTTCCAACCAGTCAGAAGTTACAGTCACAAGATGGCGTCATGGAACCGGAGCGATGCCAAAAATGTATTAACACGCATTTACACATACATTTAAAATGCCACTCCAGTGCTAAAATCCCTGGAGTGGTGATTTAATATTTGAGTGCTGAAAGGTTCTCTTTTGCTTTTGTCTTATTAGAGATATAAGGGATATGTTATATATTCCATTGTACTATTTTTCATGTAACATAACATGTTTTCAGAAATAACAGAACAATTTGACTTGAAATTTGAAAAAAGCTCAAATATTTGTTCAAGGGAACCAACCAGCAGGACTTAGGGCTATAAAGTGTAGCCAGTGCCTTAAAGGCTCTGGGATGCTGAATGCAGGTATACCTTTACTTCAATGATAACATCACTTCAAAATCACCCAGAACTCCCTATCAAGGGCTCTCAGATGAATAATGAGTACAATTTCTATTTTTAAGTGATCACTTTATTAGTCATTAATTATAATATTCCATAAAAAACATTAAAATAATTTTTACATAGAAGTTCCTGATAACATAATTGATTTATATCTGGGTCCAGGACTGGGACCACTAACATCAATAGTTCTACAATACAAATTACACGGTAACCAGTGATATCAGGTATATAGGGGAATATTTTAACACCTCAGGCAGCGATGCACTCAAATATATATCTTGACACTGTTTCTTACAAATCCAGAGTGCCTGTGCACTGGCCCTATCCTCAATACCAGCCACAATTATGTGTGTACTCTGTGCACTACCAGTGCCCCTTTTAATCAGTGTTATACCGTGCACTGCTGCCCCTGTGCCTTCCCCTCTAGTGTCTCATACCTGATTATGTAGGTTGTGATCGCAGTCCTGGCTCCCCCACCGCCTACGGCCGTTTCGTCTCCTTCCTCAGGGCGTAACATGTATGATTGCAGAGAAAATATATCAAACACTGGGAAACAAGTGCAGCAAATTAGCATAAGTGCCACACAGCGTCACTATGTCACGCTGGGTTTATTTTTACTCCCCTGTTTGCTCTAAGCCAAACCCTCCCCTTCTTCCTCCCCTCCCCCTCTTCCTCCCTTCTCCCTACCTCCCTGTCACTATTTACCACACCCAGGACACCTGACATAGTGCATGGTGATAGCACAATGTCAGGCTCCTATATGGCTGAACTCAACACTCCCTCGCTCCCTTGTATGCGTGCCTGCTGGCATCCCACGGCTTCTCACTGCTTCTCCTGACACAGACAGTGGGAATATCCAGGAGAGGAGACCGGACATGCACAGTCTGGAGGGGGCGGGGCCTTCTCCTACCCTCCAGTGACAGGAGAAGCAGTGAGAACCCGGGGAAGCCAGCAGGCACACAGACAAGGGAGAGGGAGGGAGTGCTGAGCTCAGAGACACAGACGAGGGAGGGGGAGGGTTTGGCTTAGAGCAAACAGGGGAGTAATACAAAGAATCCCTACCCCCCTGTGCTGCACGTATGCACTGCACTTGTTTCCAGATGTTTGATAACAGTTTTCTCTGCAATCATACATGTAATCATTGTATTAAAGGTCTGATTGTGTTCAGCATCCCAGTGTCTGTAAAGGCTATGGCTTCACTTTATAGCTCTAAGACCTGCTGGTTGGTTCCCTTTTAAGTGTAGCAAACAATTAAGGTAGAAATTAATGTTTGACCATCCTATTTAATATAGGGAACTTATCCACATTACCTTAAAATGCTCAGCTTTATACCAGTTTCACTTATTCATGTGCAGCGTGGGGAGGGACAATAGTCATGGACGATATCTGTGCCTTGTGCGCCCTGGCACACTACATAAAAGAAGGGGTTCTGGCTGGGTGGTTGTGTAAACAAGTCCCAGTGATGCAATGACACAGTAAAGGCAACTCAAATGGTGACACACTACAGAGATTTATTTTGCACAAAATAAGAAGTAAAGAAAATAACACATTAATACATAGGAGAAGACACCGGGCACTATCCCAACTGCATAATCTGTGTCACTTTTGTGACCTATTGCTGCAGGTAACCAGTGGTGCTGAAATAATAGATAGTGAACATTCAAAATCCAAAAGAAGAAAGATGCCACACTTCACCAAGGTTGAGTTTTTCTTCCTTTATTCGTTGGTGCAATCCATGCGATTGAACAACACAGCAGGAGGGTGCAAGGGAGGCGGACGACGGTTCACGTTTCGCGTCGTGTGCCGCTCTACGGTCCTCTGTAGAGACCCGTAGAAGCGGCACACGACCGCGAAACGTTGAACCGTCGTCCGTTCTCCCTTGCACCCCCTCCTGCTGTGTTGTTCAATCGCATGATTGCACCAACAAATAAAGGAAAACTCAACCTTGGTGAGTGCGGCATCTTTTTTCTTTTGGATTTTGAACATTAATACATAGCAAGGCTATGCAAGATCTCAATGCAATTTACAATGTTGATTTTTTGTAACACTAAACAATGGATCTTACTAAGTGAATTTATTCCCATTGTCTCTGTCTGTGAATTGTTAGCGACACCCCACAATCCACTCATCTAAGTAATTCAATCTATCAACACACAGGCTCTAAAGAGAATACTGCACTGTTTCCTAAACTGCAAGTCTAATTTTAAGCAAGTAGCTCCCCTCACTGAGCACCGTACATCTGGACAGGAAGTAACGGCCAGGCTCATCGGATCTTCTTCTGACATGTTTTGTTCTTCAAGCTCCTTCAGGAGCCATTGGTTAGTATTCAGTCTTCAGGGTTCTTTGGAGATCAATGTTCAGTATTCAGTCTTTGGGTCCTTCAGGGGTTAATGTTCGATATTCGGTCTTGGATCCTTCAGGGATTGATGGTGCTCAGCTTTTCTTGAAGAACTGGTTACTATGGGGACTTTCACAGCAACGGTGGCTATAGGACTACTCCATTGCTTACATTTCTGGTTCCTTCTAAATCTTGGTGACAATTAATTTTCTTCCTTCTATTCTCCAATATTTTATATTACGGTAAGCAACAGCGCCACAACTATCACCTTCCCCGGTGTTTCCTCCAACTCTTGTCTCGTAGAAACACTAAGTTTGCTACTTGGTTCCTGATTGTTCCTAATAACCAGTAGATGGTGATGTTCTCGCACAAACACTGCAAGATATTAGCTATGTGCATCTTCTGTTGCTCCTACTTCCTTACATGTGGACTTCTGCTATGGAGGCGATACATGTTTGCAGGCCACATGATGGCAATGTCTTTGGCTGGCCACAATCAGGTATTAACCAGTTCATCAAGAGAGACCACCAGTTCTTTAAAAATACATTTTTACCAACAGTAGTTTGATGATTACTGTGTACACAAGAAAGCAGGAATGTTTTCTCGTACATTCCATGAACTCAGAGAATCTTGAGACACACTCTATTCACTTCCTCTGCTTCACCAGCTCCAGCCTCCACTAGTCTCATCTGTTCCACCTAAACCCAGCCTAGATCCACAGTACAGTCAATGAAAGTCATATTTTACTCCCAGACATCCATGTCTCTCCCTCTTAAAGAGATAACTTGCCAATATGGCCAGACCTAGCTTGCTGACGCTTAGGGAAGTCCTGTCTGGGGCACTTAGGGAACTCCTGTCTGGGGACCTGTACTGACTCATCACCTCTAAGAGTTGTAAACTTCTCTGGACCACATTGTTAGGTATCCTTACTTAGGACTCATTTTTACAAAGTCACTCCTCTGACCAGTTTCCAATGTCTTTCAGTGTTCTCTCACTTGGGATCACACTATTTCCACCTTGGTTCTCTCTCTCTAGGGACACCCATGTCATTCTCTGTGGACTATTCAGACTATAGGTCTTTCTCTGTTACATACAGGGCCGAATCTGATGGTCTGAAAGGAAACTGTCATTGTCCCTGCACTCAAGCCCCTCCCACTCTAGGCTAGTTCCAATTACTAACTCTGCCAATACCAATTCACTACCTGTTGATAGACAGAACACAGCTTCATCACATTACAGTACAAAACATTATAATGCATCACATCACAATTTACATTACACATTATAACAATAATATGGTGAATTCAAAGGAAACATGTACAATATTTCCATCTCCTTACACCTGTATCACAGTCAAAAATGTACCATGAAGCATGGACTGGCAGCAGGTCTCCTACCCAGACTCAGCAGCCTCATAGTTCAGGTGAAGAAACCTGCTGTTATGCCCACAGGATGTGATGATGTAAAGTGGACTCACTGGACCACTGGAAGTGCAGTGGTAGCTGTATACCCAATACTCAGGAGACAGGAGAGTGACTTTCATAAAATCAAGGATATTTATTGAGATTACTTAACAAAAAGGGAAAGGTGCCTGATGGGAGGACCCTCTGGATTGCAACACTGTACACTCGTAGTGGAGCATCGGCAGAGTTAACCCATGTACTGGGATTACCCATTATAACACTAGGAGGCCTAACTGCCACAAATCTTGGACAAGAGGGGCGACCCGTACAGACTGGAACATAGAGGCGGAGAGACTGTGGAATACTAGCTCTGTATGTAGAGAGGATCCTGTGAGCTCCATGTAATCTTGGATAGGCTGATCCAGCAGTGCAGGTATCCGGAAAGTTCTGTGAGTAGAGGTTTGGCCAGCTCAGGGAAGATCCGGATTGTCCAGAGGGATCCAGGATAAGAAACTGCCAGCAGTGGATACTGTGGAGACAGGGGTATTAGTAACATGCAAAGCAAACAGTCTTCCTATCACAGACCACTACAAAGTGAACAGAGGCAACTTCCAAGAGAATGAACAAGTTGCCCAGGCACCCCCATAGGGGAGGATGCCTTTTATGCTCAGAGCAGCTCAGCACTCAAGCAGAGACCTAAGATCCTAAGAGAACATTCCCAGGAGACCTGCCAAGAGGACGCAGGGTGAGCAGAACCAGCAGAGCTGCATGGTCTCCCTGCTTAGCAAAGACTGGTCCCGCAGCTGAGGGCATGACACTTGCAGATGGCCAGTAAATAATGGTTGGTTTTCTGACAATAACAAATGGATGTGTTAAACTGATTCAGGCCTTATCACATGGCTATAATTATACATTATCTCTGCTTTGTCTATAGCCATGATATTACATCATAAAAATGCATAGAAGGACTGAACACCTCTACATATCTGATTTCATATGGAGGCAGACAAGAGTTTTTTCCATATGAAACCTATGGAAGAAGAAACATGGTATTCTCCACCAGTTGTCATATGTTGAAGCGTTGCGTGGGACAATATGTCCCTTATACAGCACCCGCTGAAGTATGATAACTGGCACACAGATTTCATACCAGTCTCTGCCATAAGTGGCCTATAATCATCATGGAAATATTTGCTGTTTAAAGGCACCAACTGCCTTCAAAAATATGTTAAATATTGGCAACTATTGCGTTTTTTTTCTTTCTTTCTTTCTTTCTTTCTTTCTTTCTTTCTTTCTTTCTTTCTTTCTTTCTTTCTTTCTTTCTTTCTTTCTTTCTTCATATTTTAGAAATATTCAGTATATTACAGGTTAAAGAATGCTTAGTCTAAACAGAATATTAACATTGCTGGTGCTATGTGCAGGTTTTATGCCCAGTGAACCTTTTTCTTATCTCGTGGGTAAGGTCTGTTCTGCTTTTTAAGCCTCCAAGCACATGGGGTTATATAATCCCATGGAGTCTCCTGGTTTTTACTTCTTACATTTCTGTCTATATTTAGCCTTTGGAACAGCTGTTGTAGGAGCTGGTTTACAGATTTTCTCTGCAGAGCATGCACTTACACTGTCTGTGACAAAATACTAGTTTATGGGTCACTTGCAATAATCTGACAACATTGAGCGCATTTTCTAAACCCCTCATTGTACAAAATACAGTTTAGATAGATTCAAGCAAGGAAACACAAGTATGGAACAACACATGAAAAATTCTAAGTTATATATCCATACATTAGTTATCTAGTGCACACAAATATTTTTAAATAGTTTAGAGAGGACTTGTCACCCGGTCAAAAGTTGCCAGTTTATTCTTGCTCCCTTTAAAGGGAACCTGTCTCCCCACCAGGGCATTTTATACTGTGCCCAGCAGGTTATACATCTTGTAAATGGGGTTTTAGAAACCCCTGTATGTACCCAGAGTGACCCCACATATCTGTAATATGATGTTATATTGTGTGCACAGCTGGCCTCCTGTTGAGTCACGGAGGCAAATATTTGTGTCATGTTGGTGAAATGTCTTGCCGCCCCTCCAGGCTGGTAATCCCGCTTGCATCGTTCAGATCTCCCGCCCCTCCTCTTGCCGGCGCATGAGTAACAGGAGCACTCGCCCTGGTACAGTGGAGTGGAGCAGGTGTCAGCGGTCCATAGAAGTGATGAAGTCTCACGAGACGTCACTAATCTCTCAAGACTTCGGCACTGACACGGGCACTGGCTCCACTTCGCAGGCGCAGGTGCTGCTGTCAGTGCCGAAGACTCGCGAGATTAGTGAAGTCTCATGAGACTTCAGCATTGTTCTATGGCCCGCTGACACCTGTTCAACTGCGCCGGCGCGAGTGCTCCTGTCACTCATACGCCTCCAGAGGAGGGTGGGAGATTTGAACTATGCAGGGTGGGATTACCAGCTTGGAGGGGCGGTGAGATGTTTCACTAATATGATACAAATAGCTGCCTCTGTGACTCAACTGGAGGCTAGCTGTGCACACAATATAACTTCATATTACAGGTATGTGGGGTCACTCTGGGCATATACAGGGGTTACTAGAATCCCATTTACATGATGTATAACTGGCTGGGCACAGTATAAAATGCCCTTGGGGGGGTGACAGGTTCCCTTTAAAGTGGCTCACAGGAACCTCTGGAGACGTGTCTTCATGCTGTCCTGTATTATAACCCAGTGAGCCCCTGATAAAGACCATGAAAAATAACACCAAATAAAAAAGAACTGTATGGCAGACTTAAAAAATGCAAGTAGAGGGATCAGCAAGAATAACATAACAACAGAAACTGGCTACTTGTGAACTGTTGACAGATTCTGCTTTAACATAAAAAAGAATCAACACTCTCTCCCACTGATATTCCATATTTCTTGTGAAGACATTTACCCATCTCACGATACCCTCTTCTTCTGAGTCTTCTTTCAGCATTGAAGACATAGTATGATATACCGACTCTGCCAATTATTGGAAGAGTTGTGCCACTCCTTCTACCAGTGATTGGCAAAGCTGGCATCAATTGGAATTTCAAGTGTGTTGAGATGGGACCAGCAAGCTGTGATCACAGAGGGCTGGGTAAGCATCTAAACAGGGCGCTATAGGAGATCTGTTATGGTAAGTATCAATTCTTGCCTTTTTATATATCTCTGAGCATTTTGAAAATGTTTATCTTCATGGCAACCCCTTTAAATAAACAGAATCTTTGGACTCTCACACTACATCTTTACCAGTCTAGTTTAATAAATGACAGATTGTAAGTAGACATTTTATAACATTTTGCATGCCTCTATTAGGCCCCTTTCTCTTGACATTACCTGTACAAGATACACTCCCTGACAGAAGTTATGTCGCTTATCCATGTAATGTAAATAAAAGCGTATAACCTGACGTTAAATTCATACATTGGTTGTATAAATTACTCTTTTGAAAGCTGTAAATTTCGCAAGAAATATTAAGGGGATAAAACTTAACATTTAATTCAATCTTTTAAAAGACTAGATTGTCCATAAAATCCACACAAGTAGCAACTACACCATGTGCATGTGTGACACCAGTGATTTTTTAAAATAAACTTTATCTCTAGCAAATGTCTATCCAGGTTGCACATACCCAGTGAACCTTAAATTCAAGATCCACTAGTTTCAACCAGCCTATATATGTCTGGGTTTCAGGTATCCTTTCCTTTAAATCCCATACATGGTACTCAACCCAGCATATATCTATGTGTCAGGAACAAAAACAGTTTAACCCACTTCCCTCATATAAATGGAAAGCTCTCACCGGTCTTCCTGAAGTCACATATACTTTAGAGTCACTATTTGACTGATTATCCCTTTGCCAGTGACAATCATATATTTGAGCTCTCAAATATGCATTCATGTTACCGCCATAGTCCAATCCCGATGCGTTTCAGATTTGGCCCTCATCAGGGGATATAGGTTTATGGTTGTCATTGGGGTCCTGTTCACAGGTTCCCCTATAGTGGTATATTGGTGTCTCCAGCATCGCCCAATTCAGCTTCAAAACGCTAGAGCTCTAGCTATAGGGGGAACCTGTGAATAGGACCCCAATGACAACCATAAACCTATATCCCCTGATGAGGACCAAATCTGAAACGCGCCGGGATTGGACTATGGTGGTAACATGAATGCATATTTGAGAGCCCAAATGATATGATTGTCACTGGCAAAGGGATAATCAGTCAAATAGTGACTCTAAAGTATATGTGACTTCAGGAAGACCCGGTGAGAGCTTTCCATTTATATGAGGGAAATGGGTTAAACTGTTTTTGTTCCTGACACATAGATATATCCTGGGTTGAGTACCATTTATGGTATTTAAAGGAAAGGATACCTGAAACCCAGACATATATAGGCTGGTTGAAACTAGTGCATCTTGAATTTAAGGCTCACTGGGTATGTACAACCTGGATAGACCTTTGCTAGAGATAAAGGTTTATTTTAAAAAATCACTGGAGTTACACATGCACATGGTGTAGTTGCTACTTGTGTGGATTTTATGGACAATCTAGTCTTTTAAAAGATTGAATTAAATGTTAAGTTTTATCCCCTTAATATTTCTTGCTAAATTTATGATTTGACCAGAAACCTCATTAGGTTGATAACCGAAGAGGGACTAAGGTAAACACCCGGCTATACACATCTTTTGAAAGCTGAAAGCCTCCGAAATGTTGTTTAGGTTAAAAAATAAATTGGCATCAATGCTGAAATATTGATCATTTAATGAACACAGAATGGTCAGATTTTGGCAAGACAAAAGTTTTGTCACCCACAGAAAGTAATGTTATTTTCAAACAAAAAATAACTTAAAATACAAATATATGTTGCATAACATTGGTGACTGAGGTTGTGGTGCTATTAGAGTTATATTTAATATTTTGTGTGACTTCCATGAGCTTGAAGGACTGCAGCCATGCAGTTCAACAATGATTCATACAATTTATCAATGAAGTCATCAGGAATAGCAAAGAATGCAGTCTTACATGCCTCCCAGAGTTCATCTAGATTCTTTGGTTTTGTCTTCCAAGCTTCCTCTTTCATCCTACCCCAAACATGCTCAATGATGTTCATGTCTGGTGACTGGGCTGGCCAGTCCTTGAGCAACTTGATCTTTTTTGCCTGGAGGAACTTTGTTGTAGAGATGGATGTATGAGATGGAGCTCCATCCTGCTGCAGAATTCGACCCCTTTTATGATTTGGAATATAAGAGGTAGTTAATACTTCTTGACATCTTAGGTGCTGGTGACAGCAGAAGTCAGAGCCCAAAGCTCTGGTCAGACAGGCTGTTTCCAATCTGACAGAGTGGAATTGTGTGTGCTATCCTGCTGAAGTCAGCATGTCCTGGCTTCAGCCTATTAAAAGGCCAACATCCTACCAAAACCTTTAGCGTACTGCTTGAAGCTGCCAGATATAGGTTGTGCTTCCCTGGTTAGGTCTGTTTATTTTCTTGATCTGTATTGCTGTTTTCCTGTTTTTCTTCAGTTTGTTTTTTAAATGCTTCTTCTGCCTGATGGTTTTTTCCTTGCTGCCATTTCGCTTTTGACTTGGCTCACCGACTGTTGTAACAAATCCTGATTTTGTCTCTCTCGTGACCTCCCATATTTGACCCTGCTTGGTGACTACTCTGGTCTCTGTTTCACACCTCCGGATAGCAGCCCATCCGTAGGTAACATCTTCTGGAGCCCATTGTAAATCTAGATGCCTGTATAGGCGTTAGGAGTTAAAGGGTGTCAGGGTTTCTCAGGATTCTGTCAAATGGGAAGTCTGTCTGAGATAGTCGTTTTGAGTCTGTGTCCTCAAACATCAACATCTTAGTAGACCTCCACAAGTTATGTTGGCAGTGGCACATTACAAAACCTTAAATAAATATAACTATTGATAAGCGATTATACTCGTTACCATTTGCAACTCGCACGGATAGTAGGGTATTCGGGATAATCGGTACTTGGCGAGTGTAATTCTACCTTTAATGCATGGGTTCCGCCCTATTTTTAATTCACAGCCAAGGTAAAAGAGGCAGCTGAGGGCTGGTATTCTCAGCGGGGTTTTAGGGGCCACCAATGCTAAAGAATAACATCCAGCATCCACCCATGAACATGGCACATACATCATCGCACCATTTCCAGGCACTTTACCAGGGTCTTCGGTAGCAGTGGCATGCTGGGTAATAAGGGGTCACCACCATTTTTGTATTGCCAACTGGTAGTAAGCCCAGAGATTCTTATTGTCAGGCCAAGTTAGACCTAGCCATTAGGAATCTCAAATAGTAAAAAAGAAAACACAGGGAAAAATTGTTTTATAAAAAAAAACACAGGGACACTTAGTGACTCCATCTATCCATCTATATCACCTCCTCTCCACCCTCGTACCCCTCCACAATCCTCTTCTTCTCACTTCCTGGAAAGACTTAGCTCTGCTACATCAGAGACCACAGGGAGGAAAAACACATCCCGTGGTCCCTGATCACTGAATGAAAGCGCTAAGACCTGCAGTATAGTAAGCGGTCAGGTCATCATTGCCATAGCAACAGTGGTTACTATGTAAACGGTGACCTCACGCCTTAGTATATGACAGTGCTAAGACCTATGCTATAGTAAAGCAATAAAGCACAGGTCGCATTGCTGTCATATACTAAGCAGTGAGGTCACCTTTGCCATAGTAATCTCTATTGCGATGGTAACGGTGACCTCAACGCTTACTATATGACAGCGCTGAGAACTTCGCTATAGTAAAGGGGTAAAGCACTGGTCTCAACGCTGTCATATACTAAGCGGTGAGGTCACCGTTGCCAGAGCTATTACTGGTTACTATAGTAACGAGAACCATGGAGAGAGCTCTCGCACGTTCTGCAGTCTCCAGAATGAGAGAACATCTGTGGAGATCACTGTGGGAGTGCATGAAAACGGCGCACTCACATTTTTTTTGCTGTATGGCAGAACAGTACACAGACACAGTCTACATTATGTCTGCATACTGTTCCCATGCAGTTTGAGCACGCTATCAACCATCTCTGCCTAGGATCCAGCAGAAAATTACTCGCATTTCCCATTGACTTAAATTGTACTCGCTATTCGTAACGAATATACAAGTATTACAAACTACTTGTTACGAATATTTCGCTACTCGCTCATCACTAATGATAACCCATTAGGTTGTTGTCTTATAGAAAAGTACAAATAATGCCTCTCACTGTAACGTCAATGGAGTAAAAAGGGTTATACACTGCTAATATCTATAATGCAATCTGAGGTTATATAATAGGTGATCACAGAAAGAATTTATATTCTAGTGACCAATATGTACTGCATTGCTGAAAGGTCTTCAATTATGTAACTGAGATAATTGTATTTAGTTTGTTTACATGCGATATACTGACACTCAATATGAGTTAATACCTCTCTAAGTACTGGTGTGAAAATAGATCTATGACAGATAGGTGTTAAGCAGGGTTTAAAGAGTGAACAGTAAATAATTATTTTTTCTGTCTTTCATAGGACCACTTCCAGAAGTTTATACCATCTGTTGGAGGACAGCTAGGTGTCGGCGGACAAGCAGGTGTTGGAGGTGGTTATGGGTTAATACAAGGCAGTGGCCAATTTTTGTCTACTCTGTCTGGAGGACAACATGGGCATGGCGGTCAACCACCTGTTCCACCGCCCAAACCAGGGAGCAAAGCTGCTGCAGGAGGTCAACAAGGCACCGGTGGCAGTGGAGGCCCAGGGGGCACTGTGGGTATTGATGGTGCAGGAGGACAAGGTAACTGTTTCAAATGTTTCCAAAGTAAATGTAATCTATGGGTTATTAAAAACATTTGACCTTTTTCTTATCTTGAAAAAAAATCACTTTGGCTGGTTTCACACCACGGTTTTTCCCTGATCAGGTTCGATCAGGTTTGTGTGCCAAAACCAGGAGTGCTCCAAACCTCAGAACAGGCGTCAATCTTTCAATTATACTTTTTCTCTGCAAGTTCCCATCCTGGTTTTGGCACACAAACCTGATTGAACCTGATCAGGGAAAAAACTGCAGTGTGAAATCAGCCTTTATAAGTTAAATCAAACCTCTCTAGCTTTTTTTAAATTAATGACAGAACTGAGAAATACCAGTCTTGGAAAAAAAGAAAAGTATTAAGACATTAAAATCATCCACTAAGCTACTTAATTTTCTCACTATAAATGTATGATGTTTAGTATAGGAGTTTAGCTTACACATTGGCATAGTATGCCAATATGGCAAAGATTAGACTGTTTGACAAGAACACTCCTCTTTGCCAAATATGATCAATGTAGCTATTACTAAATAGTAAGATAACACATGTGGATCAAAAACATCATTTCTCACATAAAGTATTGTCATGTTCATCAGTCATAATTCTATAAAACATATGTCAATAAAATAAATCAATAAAAATAATAAAGTGGCATTATATTAGTCTCTTAGTACAGGCCCTGAACCATAGCCTACATTAAAGTCAAGAGCTGCATTCACATTTGTGCAGGTATTAAATCCATATCATTCAAAATAAGAGTTGGGTGAACCTTTTCAAACTCTAATTCGACAGTTTGACCAATTGTTTCCAATTATGTTTCAAAGAAAATAGATTCACCGTGAATCCAGAGTATTGCAGAAGGCTCCACTGCACTAAACAGTATTTTTCTTTTGCATTTTTCTCTCTTTTTCAGCTTTTAAAAAAAAAAAAGCATCAGAAACAGATCATCCGTTTTTGATCCGTTTTGGCTGCGTTTTTTCTGGTTTGTTTTTTAAACCCATAGACAATGGTTTCAATTGGAAAAGCAAATCTGAAAAGTGCGGCCTTAATTGACATGCTCAATCATTTTCCGGATGACTTTTCAAGGGAAAAAAACGCACCAGGTTTTGATGGCACAGATTGAACAGTAAAACTTGAAAACCCATTGACTTTGCTGGGATTCCATTTAAAGGCAACCTGACAGTTTGTTCTCCCCCCCCCCCGCTGCTACCAATACCTGTCCCTGCACCTTCCTAGCTGATCCCTGACCATACCTGTCTCATAGACCGCACTATAAAGTTTAAGAAAATGACTTATATACTTACGTGTAGTCTGCATCTGTAAACTGAGATGGGCAGTCTCCGGGGCTTCATTCTCCCCTCCTCGCTTGCTTTCATCAAAGCCCGCAAGGGGTCATCATTCGTTCTTCTGTTCCTCCTCTATTTGAAATTTATCGCCTGCTGTTCTACTGTAAAGCGCCGTCTGGAACGTCATATCCGGCCTGGTGCATTGTGGGGCTGATCACGTGGTATGGCTCGGCTCTGGCACATGCGTCGTGCACATATTGAAGCCGAGCTGGTGACATCATAAGCACCGCAATGCTCCGGGCCGGATATGACGTTCCAGACGGCAATTTACAGTAGAAGAGGAGGCGTGAAATTTTAAATAGAGGAGGAACAGAAGAACGAATGATGACCCCCAGTGGGGCATGCTGAAAGCAAGTGAGTAGGGGAGAATGGCAGTTTACGGATGCAGACTACATGTAAGTATATAAGTCTTAAACTATATACTGCAGTTTTAGGTCAGAGAGGATGGTTAGGGATCAGCTAGGAAGGTGCAGGGGCAAGTAGTGGTAACACAGGGGGGTAGAACGAGCTGCCAGGTTCCCTTTAAGTGATGAGTTCACTGAATTTTCACTGCAAAAACGGATCCAAAAAAATGGATCAAAAATGCACAGTGTGAACATAGCCTTAAAGATGCGACTGAGAACAAGTTTGTCAATTTTTTCCACCAATCAAACTGTCAGTGTATTCCTTCACTGTACTGGCTGATACAATAAATGCAATATACAAAATGCAGTGTATTCACAAAATTACCTAAATTATGTCAATTATACCTTTATATGAAATTCATCAGTGAAACTAAGTATCTTTATTTATTTTTTACATACACAATCAATTATGATGACTAGTATTTTGTTTCTGCCTAAAAATTATTATGTCTTGTATCACTTAATCTATAGTTTCAGATGCTCAGTCTAGCCAACCAGGAGGTGAAAGTGTAAAGCAGATCACTGTCATTAAGACTTATCTCTCCCCCTGGGACAAAGCTTTGGGAGTAGACCCACAGCAACCAACAAAACTAAGCATTAACCTACTTGATTATGGTACCAAGGGCGAATTGTGTGGTTACAAATCGTTCAACAGGTCAGTAGCTAATCATCAACAGTTCTTTTTTTTTCAGAAGTGTTTAAAGGTACCGTCAGCCGGCACGACGTTGAAAGGCTGTTGGCAACAATCTCGGGGGCGCACTGTTGTTTTTGACATTTCAACATCGCTGGTGAGATGTCACACGTCTAGATATCGTGGACAAGTCACCAATGATGTTGTGAGCAGGTATTGTTCGCAAACCCTGCGAACGTTCCCTGCTCATTGCGGTGAATGGGTGGAAGTCGTCCACGATATCGTTATGGTGGTGTCACACAGAACGATGCAGCAGGTTGCTGGAGTTGAGATCGTCAGGTTTTCCAACATGTTGGTAAGCCTATCATCTCCGATCCAATGATTTATCGTAGCAACTTGCCAGAGTCACACGCAACAAGTTCGCAACGACGTCGCTAGTACGCCTCCAAACCCATGACGTATCAGTGATGTCGTTGACAATCTTGTGCCGTGCGAGGGTACCTTAAGGGTACCTTCTCACACCACAACCACGGGAGACATTTTTGGCGGTGATATTTCTCATTGGAATTAGAGTAGTGCTCTGAAATTGAAATCAGGCGACATTGGTTTTATCGCCGCCAAATTCACACATTACACGCCGCAATAAGGAGGCAATTTGGCAGTGATAATTCCAGCGAGAAATATCGCCGCCAAAAATGTCTCCCGCGGTTGTGGCGTGAGAAGGTACCCTAAGAGACATTTGTTTATACCACTGAAATTACCAAGGTTAAGTAAGTGACAACACTGGAAAGTTATTAGGAGTAGTCTAGTGATTTAAAAAAAACAAACACTTTTTTTGCAATTACCGTATATACTTGTGTATAAGCCGACCCGTGTATAAGCCGACCCCCCTACTTTTGCCCCCAAAATCTGGGAAAACCTATTGACTCGTGTATAAGCCGAGGGTGGACCCCAGGTATACAGCCCCCAGCAGTGTGGTATACAGGCCCCCCCAGTGGTATACAGGCCTCCCCAGTGGTAGTATACAGCCCCCAGCAGTGTGGTATACAGCAGCCTCCCTAGTGGTACATACAGGCCCCAGCAGTGTTACAGCAGCCTTCCCAGTGGTATATACAGCACCAGCCCCAGGGGTATATACAGCAGCAGCCCCAGTGGTATATATACAGCACCAGCCCCAGGGGTATATATGCAGCAGCCCCAGAGGTATATACAGCAGCAGCCCCAGGGGTATATACAGCACCAGCCCCAGGGGTATACACAGCAGTAGCCCCAGGGGTACATACAGCACCAGCCCCAGGGGTATATACAGCAGCAGCCCCAGGGGTATATACTGCAGCAGCCCCAGGGGTATATACAGCACCAGCCCCAGGGGTATACAGGCCCCCCCTTCATCAAGATCCAGGGGCCCCCCCCCTTGCTCGGCAAACCTGTAAAGTATAATCCTTATACTTATCACTGTCCTCTCGCCGCCATCCCGCCGCTGCAGACACCGCGATCCTCCATCTTCATTCAGCGTCTTCCAGCTTCCTGTGGTCGGCGCTGACAATGACGTCATTGCCTGCGACCACAGGAAGCCGGAAGACGCTGAATGAAGATGGAGGATCGCGGTGTCTGCAGCGGCGGGACGGCGGTGAGAGGACAGTGATAAGTATAAGGATTTTACTTTACAGGTTTGCCGAGCAAGGGGGGGGGCCCTGGATCTTGATGGGGGGGCCTGTATACTGATGCGGGTGGCGGGCGGGTGGTATATACTCGCGTATAAGCCGAGGGGGGACTTTTCAGCCCAAATTTTGGGCTGAAAAACTCGGCTTATACGCGAGTATATACGGTATTATTATTATTAGCAACTACAACATATTCTGTTCAAAGACTGGCACAATCAAAAATTATGGCCACTTTACACACGGCTACATTTCTAGCTTATCCACAGGTAACTTACTGGCTGCAGTGAAATCATGGAGACATTATTCCATTTGCACACAGCAACAAGATAGAACCATGTCACCATGATTTCACTGCAGCCAGTAAGTTACCTGTGGATAAGCTAGAAATGTAGCCGTGTGTAAAGTGGCCATTATAGATTAGTTTTTTGCACTCACAATATAGTACTGGAGCCTAATGGTGGGTTTACACGCTCCAATGTCGGTCCGATATTGGATCCGACGGGGCGGGAGCGCGCTTTTTCTGGCCAGATTTCAAAGATCGCATTGGAGGTTTACACAGCGCGATATTGGCCTACAACGTCTCTACGATGTCTACGCCCCCTTGTACGGCCGACCCAGGAACGACCATTTAACATGGGAGTGAATAGGGGACGTTGTACTGCACATCGTAGTTGGGCATTTACACAGCACGATCCTGCTCCAATCTCCATCCAATATCGGACCGTTGGAGAGCACGCTCATTCGATCTCCGATATCGTTTTGGCATCGTTCGTGCATCGTATTGGATGTTTAAACCATACAACGCACGAACGATATCGGGGCCAACGCACGAACCACGTGACATTTGGTCGGAGTTGGAAGCTGATATCGGGACGTGTAAACCCACCATAATTCATATGATGCCTATTGACCTATTAAAATGTTTTTGAGATGTTGGAGAAAACCCACATGCAAGTGGGGCGAACATATAAACTCTACATAGGTATTAGTATTAGTTGGATTTGAATGCAGAATCTAAGAGCCGCTTTACACACACCAACTTCTGTGACCAACTTCTGAACAGATCTCTGGTTGCAGTGAAATCATGGACACATTGCTCCATTTGTACACAGCCACAAAATGGAACAATGTGTCCATGATTTCACTGCAACCAGAGATCTGTTCAGAAGTTGGTCACAGAAGTTGGTGTGTGTAAAGCGGCCCTTAGTGCTTTGAGACCTCATGTATAATATTTAATTACACATTTTGCACTATGACAGTGATTGTATTTATTATAGAATAACATATACAAGTACATCTCAATAAATTAGAATATCATCAAAAAGATGATTTATTTCAGTAATGCAATACATAAAGTGAAACGTATATATTATATAGAGTCATTACAGAGTGATCTATTTCAAGTGTTTATTTCTGTTAATGTTGATGATTATGGCTTACAGCCAATGAAAACCCAAAAGTCGTTATCTCAGAAAATTAGAATAATTAACACAAAACACCTGCAAACTAAACTAAGTGTTTAAAATTTTCCCTTATGGTGGGTTTACACACTCCAACGTCGGTCCGATAATGGATCCGACGGCGCGGGAGCGTGCTTTTTGTGGCCAGATTTCAAAGATCGCATCGGAGGTTTACACAGCGCGATATCGGCATACAACGTCTCTACGATGTCTACGCCCCCTTGTACGGCCGACCCAGGAACGACAATTTAACAAGGGAGTGAATAAGGACGTTGTACTGCACATCGTAGTTGGGCGTTTACACAGCACGATCCTGCTCCAACCTCCATCCAATATCGGCCCGTTGGAGAGCACACTCATTTGATCCCCGATATCGTTTTGCCATCGTTCGTGCATCGTATTGGATGTTTAAACCATACAACGCACAAACGATATCGGGTCCAACGCATGAACCACGTGACTTTTGGTCGGAGTTGGACGCCGATATCGGGACGTGTAAACCCACCATTAGTCTGTTTCAGTAGGCTACACAATCATGGGGAAGATTGCTGACTTGACAGATGTCCAGAAGGCAGTCATTGACACACTCCACAAGTAGGGTAAGCCACAAAAGGTCATTGCTAAAGTAGCTGGCTGTTCACAGAATGCTGTATCCAAGCATGTTAATGGAATGTTGAGTGGAAGGAAAAATTGTGGTAGAAAAAGGTGCACAAGCAATCGGGATAACCGTAGCCTTGAAGGGATTGTTAAGAAAAGGCCATTCAAAAATTTGGGGTATATTCACAAGGAGCGAACTGCTGCTGGAGTCCGTGATTCAAGAGCAAACACACACAGACGTATCCAGGACATGAACTACAACTGTTGCATTCCTGGTGTCAAGTCACTTACCACCACAGACAACATAAGAAGCATCTTACCTGGACCAAGGAGAAAAAGAACTGGACTGTTGCTCAGTGGTCCAAAGTGAAGTTTTCAGATGAAAGTAAATTTTGCATTTCATTAGGAAATCAAGGTCCCAGAGTCTAGAGGAAGAGTGGAGAGGCCACAATCCAAGATGCTTGAGGTCTAGTGTGAAGTTTCCACAATCAGTGTTGGCTTGGGAAGCCATGCCATCTTCTGGTGTAGGTCCACTGTGTTTTATCAAGACCAAAGTCAGCACTGCCGTCTACCAGGATATTTTAGAGTGCTTCATGCTTCCTTCTGTCAACAAGCTATTTTGAGATGGAAATGTCATTTTCCTGCAGGACCTGGCACCTGTCCTCACTGCCAAAAGTACCAATACCTGGTATAAGAATAACAGTGTTACTGTGCTTGATTGACCAGCAAACTGACCTAAACCTCATAGAGAATCTATGGGATATTGTCAAGAGGAAGATGAGAGACACCAGACCCAATAATGCAGACAAGCTGTAGGCTTCTATCAAAGCAGCCTGGGCTTCAATAACACCTCAGCAGTGCTAGAGGCTGATCGCCTCCATACCAAACCACATTGATGCAGTAATTCATGTAAAAGGAGCCCAGACCAAGTACTGAATGCATTTACTGTACATACTTTTCATTAGGCCAGCATTTATGAGTTAAAATCATTTTTTCAATTGGGCTTAAATAATATTCTATTTTTCTGAGATAATGACTTTTGGGTTTTCATTGGCTG
The DNA here is from genome assembly GCA_033576535.1 of Allobates femoralis. Taxonomy (NCBI): domain Eukaryota; kingdom Metazoa; phylum Chordata; class Amphibia; order Anura; family Aromobatidae; genus Allobates; species Allobates femoralis. The sequence goes on from JARQOC010000006.1 coordinate 137,623,309, forward strand.
TAAGTCATAATCATCAACATTAATGGAAATAAACACTTGAAGAAGATCACTGTGTTTGTAATGACTCTATATAATATATGTGTTTATTGTATTGAATTAATTAAATGAATAATTTTTTTGACGATATTCTAATTTATTGAGATGCACTTATAAGTGCAGTTTTGACAGACGAACACTGAGTATGATTTAGGCATTACTTTGCACCATTAGACACAATCAGCATTTCAAAAGCATTACTAAAATGTCAATAGACAAAGAAGATAATCAGGGCACTTAGCAGAACTTGTAATCAATTCCAGGGACACTTCCCAATAGGCCGATTCCCCTTTTGGTGGTGCCCAGCCAAAGCAGCAGATCATACAACAAATTTCTTTGAAGGAAAGGCGTCACTCACCAAGTTGGAGCGGATGGTCCTTTTATTCCATGGTTACATAGACAAACAAGATGCAGGGAGGCGGCACGGGGTGCCGCCGGACAACGACGCCGTTTCGCGACTTTCTATCGCTTCTACGGGTCCAGATATACTAAAATGTAAATATCTTGGATTTTATTAGAACAAAAGCACAATGAAAGCCATATGGCACTTTGTGTATCTGAGGCTGGCTTCACATTTGCGTATGGGAAGGCAGCGTATTGCTGCGTTCCCATACGCAGTCAAACGCATGCGCACTGCGTTCCTATGTTTAACATAGGAACGCATGGTGCCTGCGTTTGCTGCGTTCGGGTGCGGATGCGGACGATATCTGCTGCTTCCGGTGTCCAGCATCCGCACCCGGGACGCAGCATGTTGGGTTTTTTTTGTGCGTTTGGGGACCTTGGACAATCAGCAAGCGTCCCCAAGCGCACAAAAAATGCATTGGCTTCAATGGGTCCGCAGTGTCCTCTGCATGACACCGCAGGAGAACGCTGCGGACCCATTGAATAATCTCCCGGTGGCCGCCGGTGATGTCACAGGAGCTCACCGACGGCCACCGGGAGATCAGCTGGAGCCTCTGCTGTCCTCCGCCTCCCGGCCGCTGGTAATGTGCTAGCGATGTCGGCGGGGAGAACAGCTGATCTGAGAGCTGTTTGAATCTTCCCGCGCCGACATCTCCTCTCGGTGTCGGCGCGGGAAGATTCAAACAGCTCTCAGATCAGCTGTTCTCCCCGCCGACACCGTCCCGAAGGTTACCGGCGGCCGGAGATCTCCGGCGCTGATCTCCGCCCCCTGACAACGCCGATTGGCTGGCAGCCTGCACAATGATGTGTCCGCAGGCGGACATTCTCCGCTGCGGACACATCATTTGGACCCTGCTTTGCACAGCGTATGTGTCTGCATGCCATCAGCATGCAGACACATACGCAAATGTGAAGGCAGCCTGAGCCAGTGTTTTTGTCAGCAATCTTGTAAGCACATTGACTTGTGTTTGTTAGTTCATTGAAAAAAAAATGTCCCGATATGACACAAAATACCATGAGGAGAGATCTAATGGATGCTGAAATTTATTTCAGATTCATTACCTAATTTATAAAATTTAGTGTATTGAAAGATATGTTTGAGCTAGTCTGTAAATGCCTTAACTATCAAGATAATTTTGTGACCCTAAAGCTACTGACAAGTTCCCTTTGAATAAAATCATTTAAAAAGAGGATGATTGTTAAAGGGAATCTGTCAGCAATTGTTTTTCTATGTAGTCTGAGGACATCATGATTTAGGGACACAGATTTCAGGAATGTGTCACTTTTTCAATGACTGTTTTATCAGCAGGAAATTATCATTGTCTGTACTAAAGCTTGCATGAGCCCTGATCTGACCACGCCGCCTCTTCTAATTAGAAGCTTACTGTCAATAGACAATATACTCAGAAAGCTGAGGTGTGGGCAGGGTTAGCTTTATGAGGCCTTCTACATGTAAAAATGTTGATTGTGCCACAATTACTGCATGCAGTAAATTAAGTAACACATCATTAGAATCAGGATCTCTTTTCCTTTATTATGCTACTCTTAGATCAGGTAACAAAAAACTGGTGACAGATTCCCTTTAAGTACTAGACAGTTTAATTGTAACTTTCAAGAACAAAACGCATGTGATAATTTTCTCCTGAAATCCTTCATGTTTAGAAAAGTAGACAAGGAAAAGCATTTACTATGTCACATCTCATCATTTATTGTTATCACCCTTCTTAGGACAGCAATGCCCTTCGGAGGGTATGAAAAAGCGTCAAAACTGATGACGTTCCAGATGCCTGAATTTGATGCCGGCCCCGTGGAAGCAGAACCTGAACCTGCCTTCAACCCTAATGTCGTCAACAGACCATCCTTTAACAGGACACCAATCGGATGGTTGGGATCTGGTGATGGTGCACACTTCAACATTGAACTGAACGTACCTGCTGAGGCTGAAACGGAAGAACTGTAACATTTTGGATTTCCAAAGTGAAAAAAAATCTGTAGCCTGTAGGTGTAGGACAATTTACAGATATGACCTGTTCCAATGGCCACTGAACCTCATTAGGAAATGTGTAATGAGGTGTGACTACTCATCAGCCTATGGCACAGGTCACATCGATGCCACATCCTAATGTGCTCTGTTTAAAGCAGCCAGGCTTCCCTATGTATGTTGATGTAAACTATAGCTCTTTGCAATGGTTTTGTTTAATGGAAAATAAGAAACGTTTAAAGTGAGAGGATGTAGAAAATGTAAAAAGACAGCTAGAAGAAGGCAATGAATGCTTAATATTATATGCACCGTGGCAGAAAGGTCAGTCTGTAAAATGTATCCTATCTACTCACAATCCATGCTCTTGATTTACAATTTTCCATAAGTGTGACTCAATAAACACATACAGTATCTACAGTATCATGGAGTCTTTGCTTTATAGGGCCCTCATGGGGCACAAAAAGGGTCCTTGTGTAGGGTCAATGGCGCATCACTGGATACTGGATATTCTGTATCATCGCAGAGTTCTGAAAATTAGCACATAGGAAAAATAAAGCTTTTCTCATGCAATGGAAACCCTTCCTTTCAGTCTAGTACCTTACAAAAAAAAAAATGGAAATGTGACAGGTTGCATTGTCCAGAAACAAATAGGTAATTATTTCTTGCCTACAGTGTCCTACAGTTTACATAGACATCACTAACGAAAGTGATGGCATATATGGCATATGGGATATAGGCTGGGTCACACACAACAGATATCTGTGCAGATATTGTTCACAGATCTCTGGTTGAAGTGAAATCATGGACAAATTGGTCTATTTGAATATGGCCACAAAATGGATCAATTTGTCCATGATTTCACTTCAACCAGAGATCTGTGAACAATATCTGCCCAGATATCTGTGTGTGTGGACCCCAGCCATACACTGGCAATCAAAATTAGAGAACAATGTGTGATCCTTGATTTTTTTCAGACAGAACCTAATCTACATTTATCAACATTTGAAGGTTTCTGTATAAGGGGTGCACCATGCCACTAGAACAGTGTTTCCCAAAATAACCAAAGTTTATCTACTTAAAACCTTTATTTTACACAAGATGTGATGATCACAATTGGAGAACAGCAATGACTGTAGCACAGAGAAAGATTAAAATTAAATGTTGTGAAGGTCACAACAGTCAATCAGTAGGAAGTGTACAGGCTTTTGCTTTGTACAGGCTTTGATTTGAATGACTTCAGCACATCTGCGGCCACAGGACATCACTTGTCTCTCACACTGCTTTGAGGTGATTTTGGTCCATGCTTCTTCCAGTCTCTTTCACAGTTCTGTGACTGTTGTGGGTTACTTGGACATAACTTTGTCACCAAGGATTTTGCAGAGGTTTTCTGTTAGTTTAAATCAGGACTTTAGGCCGCCATTTCATTGTTTTAATGTTTTTTGTTTTAATGAACTGCTTTACTTGTTTTACTGTATGACAGTGGGCATTGTCCTGCATGAAAATTGCTGGCTGATGGAGTCCTGAACACAAGTAAGGAACCACGTGTTGTTGAAGAAGGTTCTGATACACACTTGCATTTACTCTGCCATGTAGCTCTATGAGAAGTCCAACCCCTGCAGCAGAAAACATTCCCAAACCATGACCCTTCATCCACCACCTTTCGCTCTTTCGCTGACTTCTTTACACACTTTGGATTCAGCCTTCAGCATAATGTTTCCTATCAGACTCAAATAGATTAAAATTGCTTCCATCACTAAAATGAACTGTGCTCCACACCAAAGGTGAGTTTAGCCTTTTGAATCTTTCTGCTAATGAGAGGTTTGGTCACTTCAGAGTGGGATTTCAGTCCAAATACTCTTAAACATTGTGACACTGTATGATGGGACAGATCCTTACCCTGTTCAGTGCTGAACTGGCGAGCTACTCTAGCTGCAGTGTTTAAACGATTACCCTTTCGAGGGGACAAATATTGTTGGGGACTTGAAAGAGTTTGTGGTATTGTAAAGATGCAATATTCTAGAAATCACAGACTTGGAACCACCAACTTCTGTTGCTATGGCTGACATGGTGACCCCTTTGGTCTTCATCTGGACAACCTGCTGCCAGAACGTTTCAGTCGCATTGGAGCGGCACACCATTTTTTCAAACTGAGTGCAAGCTGGAAAGTTAGGCTCCCTGTTAAATAGAGTTTGTCAGGTAATTAAGGGAATTAGCACCAAGTGCCAGATTAACACCAATAATTTGCAAGTATCTGAAAGTGTTTTCTAATTTTGATCAATGTTCTTTTCCATTTCTCTAATTTACATTTTTATTTTGTGCTTTATAATAAATTCAATTCATAAAATAAGCTTACAATACAGCTATTTTACTCATGTCAGGATATTTTCACATAGGACAACACAATGACCTTAACATTAAGGATATTGTGTGTTGCTCTCTAATTTTGATCGCCAGTGTACTATTTTTTAAACTTTGGGGATCCACCCATTCCAGAAAGAGCTGTGCAGTTGTTCCCCAAATAGCAGGTGTCTGTGAGCACCAATGAGGAGGAAAAACTATGGTGTCCAAAACTATACCAGTGCTAAGCCCCTCTAGTTTCAAGATTCAAGGTGATTCTGGTAGTGGGACTCCAACAGATTATAACCTGATGGACATCATGCCCCTTTAAATAATGTTAAATAATGTATGGAGTAAATGTACATTTCCTAATCAATGCATTTGGACCTTACAATATGTATCTAAAAAATTAAGTTTCATCCATGTCAAAGTATACCTTTGTTTAAAATGTTAAATAGTAACATAGTCAAATGCTCAAAAGGTACTTATGTTATCAGATACCAGTCTAATATGTTTCACAATGTTGTGCACAGTATTACTAAGGTCAAATGAAATTAATTCAGGTAATAATGCTAATATAAATAATAATAATTATTATTATTTATTATTATAGCGCCATTAATTCCATGGCGCTTTACATGTGGAAAGGGTAAATATAGACAAGTACAAGGTACATGGACAACATATGGTACACAGGTACAGGAGGAGAGAGGACGCTGTCCGCAAGGGCAAGTTAACTATAAATATACATAAACAGTGGCGTGACTTGAATCTCATGGAACCTGATGCGAAAGCTCCAACGGGGCCCCCAATTACTGCAAATCTTTAATAGCATTAGTCTTTTTCTATGGACCAAAGGGACTTTTGGGGCCCCCAAGGCTCCAGGGCCCGGGTGCGATTGCAACCCCAGCACCTGTTGTAGTTACGCCCCTGTACATAAATATAATTACTTATTCACCCAGACCAAGTTATATTGCAAAGACGCCAGTGTGTGACTGCAGACTTGTGAATCCTCACATTGCACTGTGTGCTGTCAGGATACTCAGAGCCGGGAACTGTGGTGCCAGCGAGTAGGCGATACTCCCGCCAGAATCCAACTAGATAGGCGTTGCCTGGCTCAATGCACGTTTATTGAGCAACGTCATGCCTATCTAGTCAGATTCTATCTGGAATGGTGACCTCCGTTCTCTGCTCTCACACTGAGAAACCTGACAGCACACAGCGTGTGCGATGTGAGGATTCACAAGTCTGCAGTCACATAGAGAGACTGCAGTCCTATGGATATAGAGCAAACAACTCTTTAAAGCAGGCTGCACTGCTGAATAAATTGATCTTCAACAGGTTTTTGAGCCTCCAAAGCCTAAAACAGGAGCCAAGAGCATATAGGAATCCCAGCAAGGATATCTAAAATATTAGGGTAGGGGAAGGAAAGTTCAACTGACATGGAGGAGAAATTAGTGTGATATAAAGTTGAGAGAAAAAAGAAAGAAAAAATGAAAAGAGAAAAATATAGGCTGGTGTGCAAAAAAATTGGCTACAGAGAAGATAAAAATAATAAAAGATGGATGGAGTGTTGGTAAAGATAAAAGATAATGAGGCTGACAGAAAAGTGGGATAAATAAGAATAATAAAGCATAGAAAAAAGCATGGTGAAATGAAGTATAGAACAAACAATCTGATATAGGGTTTTGGCTGCAAATTCTGCTTTAAAAAGTGGTGAAAATAATTATATCTTTTGTGAAAAAAGTTTCTAAGCTATTTTAGATGGAGTGTTGTAGAAGTGATAGCAATCGAAAAGAAGTGAGGAATAAGGTAACCCTGCTCGGCATGGATCAATGAGAAACGGGACAGTACGCCTCCGTCTATGTAAAAACATAAAATGGTCGGAATCATTAATACGTTCAAGAAAGGGGGTCAACACCACTGGAGCAAAGCCACTCACTAAATGTCGCTAAAACAACTGAATTACGCTAAATAATAAGTAACAATCAAGTATTAAATGAAGGCTGTGCTTTCACATTAATCAGTGAATTGTTAAGACAATTAATATTTGTTAGTCAATATATAAATACAATTACTTACCGATATATTAGTTACATCTATACACATTCCATCAGATCATCTTGTCCACCCAGCTAAAGCTCAAATATAATCAAACTGAGATTTTGTGGATGGCAGAAGCAGCAAAATTCCTGATCTGAAAGCGTTTGACCCTTTCAAACATTACCACTCCACAGGATCAAGGAGGTAAAGAAAAACAAAGCACAACCCCAAAAACAAAAACGAGTTGTTACTCACACACCTCAGGTCTGAAGACTCTATAGGAAATATTTTTGAAAGCGGTAACCCCTTTGACCTAAGATCTTCTATCTATCTATTAGGCAGGGTTCACACTAGCGTTTGTGTCTGCAAGCGTTTGGCATGCTGACGCAAACGCAGTGCAAACGCTACCATACTGATGTGAACGCAGCGAGGATTCTCTGCATGCATTCACATAGTATGGTGCCCGACCACCCAATCAGCGGTCTCGGCGGCCGGGAGATCAGCGGCGGCCGCCGGGAGTTCAGTGGCAGCTGCCGGGGGATCACAGGCAGCCACCGGGAGATCAGCGGCAGCTGCCGGGAGATCAGCGGCGGCTGCCAGGAGATCACAGGCAGCCGCCAGGAGGTCGGAATGACGTCATCTTCCGCTGCATTTGTGTGCTTGCCAGCATATGGCACTGGGCACACATTGATTCCAATTCATTGTTTGTGCGCGGCTGTCTGCTTGTGTAAAAATCAAGCAGCCAGCTACGCACAAAAAAACAACAAGTTGTGTTCTGCAGGTGCACATATTATGCACAGCCTAACGCAAACGCAACCGAATACAGCCAAACGCAGGTACTATGTGTTCCCATGTTAAACATAGGAATGCAGTGCACATGCGTTTGGCTGTGCTCGGTTATGATGGAAATAAAGGAATAAAGCAACAATCAAAGCTGTACTAGACAATTATCACTCACTAGATGGTGGCCCGATTCTAACGCATCGGGTATTAAAGAATAAAAATAAATAAATAAAAAAAATAAATACATTTATTTGAAATATAATGTGCGGCGCTTAGTGTATTTCAAATATGCTGTCACAGTGCACGTCGCTATTCTGATTGGCCGCTGCGTTGAATGCGCGCGGCTGTTTTGCATTCCCCCCGCTCATTGGGGGCCACCAATGAGTGCCGTGGAACTGGAGCGCGATTTCCATGACAGAGAACATTAGGCAATTATATAGTAGATTTTAGAAAATCGAACTTCCACAAGGGAACTAAACAACTCTTCTGACAAGTTGAAATACACTGGACTTTCGCCATGTAGTCTACAACTTTTATTACAACTTTTCAAAATTCAGTTTGCTAAAAATGAATTATGGAGGAGGTGAGAAAGCCTTCAACAAAAGGAAAGAATGAAGAAGAATTAAGTGTGGGGAGCAATCAAATGCAAGAGTTCATCATCCAAAGAAAAAAGCAGCACTCACCGATTTCTTTGTGCTCTTTTTTATTTACCTATTCTAGGTGGACACTAAGTGCAGGGAGGGGGTGGAGGAGGAAGACGACGACACCGTTTTGCAGGAGTTCTTTGCCGTGTTTTTGTATCCATCTGGATACAACAGGCAGCGACAGGCTGCCACCAACCCCAATTGCCTATTTGTACCTGGCCGGACACAACAATATAGGGGAGCCCCTTTTTTTTATTATTTCATGAATTTCATGGCATAATAAAAAAAAAATGCTTGGGGCTCCGCACTATTTCTATGTCCAGCCAGGTACTGCTAGGCAGCTGGGGCTGGAATCTGCAGCGCAGGGAGGCCCAAGCTTTCTGGGCACTCCCTGCTGTGAATGGCAGCCCGCAGCCGCCCCAGAAAATGATGCGTTCATTGAAGCGCCAAATTCTGGCGCTGAACCCAACTCTTCCAGGGCCCTGGTGCTGTGGCTCACTGGGTAATAAAGGGGTTAGGGCCACCTTTGTATTCAGCTGGCCCTAAGCCCGAAATTCATGGCAATCACGCCAATAGTAGACATTACCGCCATGAATTTCTAGTAAATTATGTAAAAAAAAACACAACACAGAGAAAAATTTTCTATTAGAAATAAAACAAAAAAGACATTTAGTGACTCCATCTTTATTTAAAAAAATCCTCTTCCGTCTGACGTAGTCCATAAACGTAATCTCAGCATTGCTACATCGCTCTGCATAGACACACATGTCTATGCAGAGCAAGTGCAGTCTGAGAAATGACTACAACAGTCAGGGTTCACCTCAAGTCATAGCTCAGGCTGGCGGTCGGTTCTGCACTGTCTGACAGCAGGATCCTCCGCTCCCCCCGCAGTCTCCCCATCCAATCCTAAGTTAGGAAAGGGTGGGGAGACGGTGGAGGGAGCGGAGTATCCTGCTGTCAGGCGGCAGGGAAGCTGTCAGCGGCTGTCAGCATTGTTTAAAATCCGGCGGCTTTTTACCGCTGGCTTTTAAACAATGAAGTGGGGAATTGCAGGTTTTTCCTCTGCTGACAGACCTCTTTATAGGGTCCAGCAGCAGAGGAATTACAGCCCTACCGCCACTGTTTCTCCTGGTGTGACATCCCCTCATTACACAAGCACGTGTCCCAAAACATTAGCCATGCCCTTAATAACGCAATTACAAGGAAATTTCACCTAACCACAGACACGTGGACAAGTGCTTGTGGGCAGGGATGGTACATCTCTCTGATCGCACACTAGGTTAACATAGTGGAAGCTGGGACCCAATCTCTCGATGTTCTCCCGAAGCCAAGGATTGCGGGCCTTAACTCAATCAGGGTTGCCCCCACAGTCTACAGCTCCTGAACGTCATCCTCCTCAGCCTCCTCCTCCTCTTCACCCTCCACATCAGTTAGAAGCTTGAAGCACTCGGCCAAGCGGCAACAGGCTGTGCTAAAGCTAATATGCGCAGGTGACAAACCGTACAATGCTGAAGAGTTGTGGACAGCTCTGAAAGAGCAGGCAGATCTATGGCTCACAGCGCTGAACCTACAGCCAGGCATGGTCATATGTGACAATGACCAGAACCTGGTCGCGGCTCTGAGGCAAGGCGAGCTCACACATGTCCCATGCCTGGCCCATGTGCTCAACCTCGTGGTTCAGCAGTTTCTTAAATCCTACACGGAGCTGTCGGATCTGCTCGTCAAAATGCACTGCCTGTGTGCCCATTTTAGAAAGTTACCTACTGCTTCTGCTGTCCTTGCCGGGTTTCAGCAGCATTTGCAGCTTCTGGCTCACAGAGTGGTGTGTGATGTCCCCACGCATTGGAATTCGACACTGCAGATGTTGGCCAGGATTTGTGAGCAGAAAAGGGCAGTTGTTTACTACCAGCATCAACAAGGTCGTTGGTATTCGCTTCAGACTCCACACATAAGACACGTGGATGTCCAACATATGTACCATCCTTCAAAACCCTTAGGTCTCCACCAAGATGGTGATCGGCGATCACCATCCTACTTCTCTGTCTTCTGAAATGCTCTCTGCTCAGAATGAAAGTGGATTCATTGCAGACGGAGCACGATGAGATGGAGCAAGGAACTATACAGGGTGATTACATACAGCCCAGCCTCATCTTATCCCAATGTGGATTGGGGGACAATGAGGAGGAGGAGCAAGAAGAACAGGAGCTGGTGACAGAAGTCACAGTTCAGTGGACAACCAAGGAGTACAGGCGAGAGAGACACAACTATAATCCAGCAGAGGCAGGGGAACGCTGTAAAAGTTCTGGGAGAGTTTTTTCATCTCCTCCCATGGCACAGGCACTGAGGCACAGGGTACTCTCATAAGGAGTGCAAAGTTTGGGAAGATGCTGAAGGAGTACCTTGCCGAACATACCAATGTCCTCCATGATTCCTCTGTGCCTTATAATTATTGGATATCCAAGCTGGACACGTGGCTTCAACTGGCTCTCTACGCCTTGGAAGTCCTGGCCTACCCTACGATAGCATTTTATCAGAGCGGGTTTTTATTGCTGCAAGGGGAATTATTACTGATAAGTGCACCCACCTGTCTACTGAAAATGCTGACAGGCTGATGACTCGTCCAGGGCTGGAGTACTTGGATCCCGGGCGTTGCTGCTTGATCCTGTCACCGGTGGTCGATGCCCAGGTCCGTGGCCCTGATGGTCGCTGAAAAGTGTAAAAATAAGAAAATAATAAAAGTGGATTGTTCGTGACGCCACCAGTGGAATTCAGTGATGGCACCAGCGCTGCTGCAGACCTCCGGGGATGATGGATAGGCAGCCTGATGATATGACTCCCCGCAGGCGTAGCAGACACCCTGGGGCAGATCTCTGTAGTACTGGTAGTCACAGGCACAGCGTAGCAGCCTTGCAGGCAGGAAGGAATGACACACACACGAAGCTGAGTCTCTGCATGAGTTTACTGGTCACTTTCACAGTCGGATAAACAGGTCTACAGTCACAGGTAGCTGGCCTGGGTAGTGACCGGTGAATGGGGTGTCCGTCTGTGGCTTTCAGAGATGTTCCTTCGGCTTCGCACTCTGTCCTCACTTGTGTTGAAGTCTGGCTGCCTTGAGCCTTACCTGACCTCCTGTGCTCTCCTCTGTAACTTTGGGACCTTTGTAAGAACCTTATTTCGGATTGCCGCTACCTCTGGGGATTTTCTGCGAGTCCTAGCTCTTAGACTGCTTTTGGTTACAGGTGACCTGGAGGCTGAAGACTCCTAGGTCCAACCGTATTGGCAGCTCAGAGTTGAACTTACCTGCACCACTCCACTAGCCGGTTCTCCGTTCCGTGGACTGGGATCCTCCTAGACTGGTAGGTGACGGTCTGACGCTGGGTGTTAGCATACACCCTCAGGCTCCCCCTTGTCTTCTGGATCACCGCTCTTTCTGGGTGCCCTCCCTGTACGTTCCCCTGAAGGGTCCTCCTCGACCTCTTTGTCTCAGCTTACTTTCCTAATCTCCCTTCCCGCCTTCCAATACCCACCTATATAACCTTCCCCTGGGGCCGGTTACCCTGGTAATTGGTTTAACCAATTGGCCCCCTGAGCTAGGTGTGTGGATGCAGGATGAAAGCCACATGTGAACCTCCATTTTTCACTGACAACTGGGATACCACACACGCTGGTCTGGGTGCAATACCCCTTTGTGGCGCACCGCCCAGTGGGGCGCCACACTGACTCTTATCAAAATGAGAAGGGCTGGATTGGGCCAGACTTTTCAACATCACCAAGTGATAGCAGTGTAATATAAAATCAAAGCCAATGCCTTTTTTGGGGAGGTATATTCCCATGCTCCTCTTCACCCTCATACATGGGTATACGCTTCCTGATTTTGGCTATTTGCTCTAGTCCTCCTCCTTCTCCTCCTCCTCCACCACCATATCACCAAAGTGACCATGGTCCATGATGCAACACCCACATAATATTTTTAAAGGGTGTTTATGATGTCCGTAACAAAAAAAAGGTATACAGTATATTCATGTATACCCCCAAGGGGTAAATGTTTCTCAGTCCATACTTAGTGCATGGGCATTACAAGTATAGGAGACCCGCTCCTTTGTAATGGGAACATTGTTGTTATGAGGGCCTCCTCCACGTCTCTTCCAAGGGCCATCTGAGTGCCTACCAATTTTTGGCAGCCCTGCATAGGGTGGGTGAGGAATATGCGGTCCAGACTCACGGCTACTGAGACTCGACTGTGCAGAAGACAGGGTGGTTGTAGTGGTGGCAAACTGACTGTAAGAATTATCCGCTATCCAACCAACAACCTTTTGGCACTGGTCTGGGTTTAATAATTTCCTGAAAAGGAATATACACCGCAGTCTGCTATATACCCTGCCTGTATACAGCTACATTAATCCTGAAAAGGAATATACACTGCAGTCTGCTATATACCCTGCCTATATACAGCTACATTAATCCTGAAAAGGAATATACACCGCAGTCTGCTATATACCCTGCTTGTATACAGCTACATTAATCCTGAAAAGGAATATACGCCGCAGTCTGCTATATTCTCTGCCTGTATAGAACTACATTAATCCTAAAAGGACTGTTGTTTTGATAGAGATAGATATTAGAAGCCTGTACACCAACCCCAGATGTGCTGATTGGTATACAGCCACTTGTGGTACACCGTAGTGTGCTATATACCCTTCCTGCCCATATACAGCTAAATTAATCCTCAAAGGACTGTTGTTTTGATGGAGGTAGATATTAGAAACCTGTATACCAGCCCTAGATGTGCTGACTGGTATACAGCATATACCTGTGGCACCCCACAGTTCGGTTGCCACAGGAACACCTGGAGCAGGGAAGGATTTTCACATCAGGTAAGCTTACACACAACACCTTCCACCCCAGACCTGAAGGGGGAGCTCTACTTGCCGACTTCAGGCAAGGTCCCCAATAAATTTAGGCCTGAAGGCGGAGTTAGGCAGTTCAGTACAGAGCAGTACTGAGGAAGACATCCTGGTGGACGGTGCCGCGCTAGGCCCATGCCAGTGAGTGAGCCTGACCAGTGTTAGGGACCCAAGAGCTAGGGTCATAGGCGAGGTGAGTTAGCCAGGGGAATGGAGCCATACCGGTTTACCACAGAAAGGCAATGACGACAACCCGGACACCGGAGTCCGAGACTGCATGGGTCCAGTCAGCCCAGCAGTAAAGACTGGAGGCCAGGGAGATTTCAAGTCTCCTGTGCAGTAACACTTGAGGCACAGCCACTCAGCAGAGCCAGGGACCGCAGCGGATATAGCGGTGCCCCACAGCAGGGCTCTCATCGCCTGCCATACAAGTAAGGACACAGGAGAGGGTCAGGGCCTACCTTCAGACAGCCCAGGACTAACGCACACACACAGAACAAAAGGGAGGCCTCATAACTCATCGGCTGTGGAGATCCCGAACTGCTCCCAGACCAACCGGACTGTACCCTGGACTTCACCTTGCTTATCACATCAGTAAAGGTAAGGAAACAACAACCCTTTGTGTGTGACTGTTATTGCGGCCCCTAATCCTGCTCCCACAACCCTTAACTTTCACTACTGCCCCGGATATCCCACTCCACCTACGGGGAGCGTAACCATCTTGCTGCTCTTCCATCACCCCGAAGGTCTGTCCCGCAGCGACGGTAACATTACCGGAACCGTAGGTGGCGTCACAAAACACTTTTATTTTATTTTTATTGACTCTTTTCAGCGACCACCAGGGCCACGGGACTGGGCACAGGCCCCAGTGATGTCTCCCGTGAACTACAACGCCCGGGACCGGGTACCCCAAGATCCTGGGGCGGGTCAGCTTTTAGCATCATGAGCAGGATCACGTGCCCAGTAAAATCGGGTTTTGTATGCCATGTATTGACTGTATTGAACTGTTAAATTGGGCCGCCATTACGACGCCACACAGAGAGCAGGAAGAAAGGGGGCGTAATTGCTGAAAGGGCGCAAAGATAGGCCCTACCCCATGTTCTGCTGAGAGCCAACGGAGCACAGCAGCTCGATCCGGAAATATCTGAGCGCTCAACTCCCCGCCTGAGGAGCCACTGACTGCTTTTCTTTTTGAGAGACTGGCAAAAAATAACTAGGGGTGAGCGAGGATGGATAGAACGCTAATGTTGGAACAGCCACAGCACCTGGGGCTGTGGCACTGATCGCGCCACTCTCCCTGCCGTATGTCCCTTGAGTGGCTTGGCTACCGCAATATAATGGTAAACCCGATACCCTGGCTGGGTTTAGGAAAAAGATTCATAATGTGCTGGATATGTATGCAATGACTGGCAAGCAAAGAGTGTCTGTTGTGCTAAGACAGTTAGCGGGTGCAGCAGAGTGTGAGGCCAAGTCCTGGCTAGACGCAGGTAAAGACTCAGAAACCCAAATATTTGACAACTTAAAAATTGCTTTTGAAACCCGCACTGAGGCTGAGGTGAGAATGAGGTTTTACCACTGCAGACAGAGGCCGCAGGATAGCATACGGGACTATGACTTGAGCCTTCAGGAGGTGCTGCGAGCCTTAAAGCAAGTAGACCCTACCAGTGTGCGGTAGGAGGATAAAATGCTGACTGAACAGTTTATTCAGGGGTTACACCAACCATATGCAGTTGCGCCTGTGGGCCCTAGAACACCCAGATGCAAACTTTGCAGTCCTGAAAGACTGGGCCATTAAAGCGCTGTAAATCCTTGTGACCCTGCAACTCAGCCACAGCAAGCTAACACCTCTTCCCTAGGGGTGGAGCCCTCTTCCTTAACCATTGCAGGGGCTAATGGTCAGACTGTAACACCTGGTGCTTCTGATAGCTTGCACTCCCAGGTGCAGCAGCTAAGCAAGGATGTGGCCATGATCTTAAAGGCCATGCAGCTCAGACCCGAGCCCAAGTCGTCAGGAAAGACTCAAAGCTTGCCGACAGCTCCGACGATGTTCTGTGGATGTGAAGAAGGAGGATCCCATCATCCAGAGGAAGAATCAACGATCGCTACGACTCATCAGGACAACCCATCTTCCGCCGTTGCAACGAGGCGGGCCACTTTGCCAGGTCATGTACTTTAAACCAGCAACCCCTGGCGCCGAGAGCCAACCCCCAGGAATAAAACAACCAGGCCCGTCTGACTGGCATGATAAGTATGTGGGAGGACGGACAATCCTATCTATCACGCTGGATGGTATTCCCACATCTGCACTATTGGACACCAGCTCGCAGGTGACCACAATATCACATATCCTTTACAAAAGATTTTGGGCCGATTCTGAACTCACCCGCCCAGACCCGGACCTTACTATTTATGCTGTTAATGAACTAACAGTAAAACAAGTAGGGTTCAGGGAAGTAACAATAAAAGTGGGGAGGGTGGAGTTAAAAGGTGAAGGGCTTATTGTGGTTGAAACTGATTGTGGTGAGATTCACCTGGCCCCACCCGGGCCCACCCATTCTTCAGCTATATGCATATACCTGTTATCCTTTATACTTATTATAGTGGAGCATGGACTGTAAAATACAGGCGGCTCCTGTACGTCACTGTGCGCTCACCATAACTGGGATGTACAATTACTGTAGTTTGCATTAGAGGGATTTTTTTGTTAAAACAAGTTCCTAGCGATGCACAGGTTCAGAAGGTGATCACTTATTTATTGGTGGAATCCGCACCATCAGAAGAATGTGGCACTTTGAGTATTTGGTGAGTTTTTTACCTCAGTATTTGAAAGACAAAACCAGGAGTGGAGCAATCAGAGGTAATGTTTTCTGCATTTCTCACCCTCTCCTGGTTTTGTCTTACAAATACTGAGGTGAAAATCTCACCAAATACTCAACTTGCTTTCTCTGGCGAACCTCTGCATCTCTGCTGCTGTGTCACAGGACAGGGAGAGGTTACATCCAAGTATTTAATATCTATTAGAAATAAAGTTTCCACTTATTGATATCAGATAAAACAAATGATCGACTACAATCCACTCTACCAAGACCAATATTACCAGATAGAAGTCAGAAATACCATCACACCATGACCAAATCATATATTACCACTACCTAGTGCCTAAATAATGCCACATACAAGGCACAAATGCCACCACACCATGACCAAAGCACATACTGCCACCACACAGTGATCAAATGCTACCACATACAAGTTATAAATACTGCCACACCATGAGACCATATATTAGCACTATATAGTGACCGAATAATACCACATACAAGGGACAAATACTGTCATGTCATGACCAAAGCACATAATGCCACCACATAGTGACAAATAATGCTAAATTAATAATAATGTTAAAAAAATAGCTCTGTATATTGGGTCAGTGTACAAGTAAGACAGTGATCACCAGTAACATTATACATAGGAGCTCAGTATATAGTTTCAGTGTATAGGTAATACAGTGAGCACTAGTGACATTATACACAAGAGTTCTGTATATAGTGTCAGTGTATAGGTAATGCAATGATCATCATTGACATTATACACAGGAACTCTGTATATAGTGTCAGTGTGTGTGTATAGGTAATACATGTAGCTTCTCCCCCCACATTCCATGTAGCTTCTCCTCCCCATCCATCCATGTACCTTCTCCCTCTATCCCCCCATCCATCCATGTACCTTCTCCCCCATCCACCAAACCATCCATGTACCTTCTCCCCAATCCATCCAAGTACCTTCTTCCCCATTCACCCATCTTCACCCCCCTTTTCCATGCCGCCCCCCATCCATCCATCCCGTTCTCCCTCCTTTTCCATGCTGCCCCCCCATCCATCCATCAGATTCTCTCCCCTTTTCCATGCCGCCCCCCCACCACCCATCCATCCCATTCTGCCTCCTCTTCCATGCCGTCCCATACATCCATCCATGCCACTCTGTTCCCCCGAGGCTGCTATCTTTGGCTGTAACAGCGCGTTACCTGACTCCACACTCCTGATCCCGGCAGCTTCTTCCTCTGCATCTCCTGGTCTCCCGTATTGCTGGCACCAGGCAGTTTCTTCCTCTGCGGCTCCCAGTCTCCCGCTCACTGGCACCAGGCACCCGGCACCAGGCACCCGGCAGCTTCTTCCTCTGCGGCTCCCGGTCTCCGGCACCAGGCACACGGCAGCTTCTTCCTCTGCGGCTCCGGGTCTCTAGCACCAGATACCCGGCAGCTTCTTCCTCTGCGGCTCCTGGTCTCCGGCACTAGGCACCCGGCAGCTTCTTCCTCTGCGCCTCCCGATCTACAGCACCAGGTATCTGTCAGCTTCTTCCTCTGCGGCTCCCGGTCTCCAGCACCAGGTACCTCACAGCTTCTTCCTCTGCAGCTCCCAGTCTCCGGCACCTAGAAGAACCAGGCATTCAGCAGCACCAGGCACCCAGGCACCTGGCAATACCAGGCAGCACCAAGCACCCAGGATCACCAGGCACCCGGTAGCACCAGGCACCCAGGCACCAGGCATCCGGCAGCACCAGGCACTGAGGGACCCGACAGCACCAGGCACCCGGCAGCACCAGGCACCACCAGGCACCCAGGAAGCACCAGGCACCCTGCAGCACCCGGCACCACCAGGCATCTGGCAGCACCAGGCACCCAGGAGGCCCGGCAGCACCAGGCACCACCAGGGGCACCACTTGGGGACTGGCAGCACCAGGCCCACCAGGCTCCCAGCACACCAGGCACCCCCAGGCTCCCAACACCACAAGGCACCCAGGAGGCCCGGCAGTACCAGGCACCACTAGGGGCCTGGCAGCACCAGGCACCACTAGGCACCCAGGGGGCCCGGCAGCACCAGGCACCATCAGGCACCCAGGGGGCCCGGCAGCACCAGGCACCACCAGGCACCACCAAGGGCCCAGCAGCATCAGGCACCACCAGGCACCACCAGGGGCCCGGCACCACCAGGGCTCCGCAGCACCAGGCACCATCAGGGGCTCCGCAGCACCAGGCCCACCAGGCTCCCGGCACACCAGGCACCACCATGCTCCCGGCACCACCAGGCACCCAGGAGGCCCGGCAGCACCAGGCACCACTAGGGACATGGCAGCAACAGGCACCCATCAGGAACCCAGGGTGTCAGCAGCACCAGGCACCACCAGGCAACCAGGGGACCTGGCAGCACCAGGCATCACCAGGTACCCAGGGTGCCCGGCAGCACCAGGCACCACCAAGGGCCTGGCACCACCAGGGGCTGGCAGCACCAGGCACCACCAGGGGCCCGGCAGCACCAGGCACCATCAGGCACCCAGGGGGCCCGGCAGCACCAGGCACCACCAGGCACCCAGGGGGCCCGGCAGCACCAGGCACCACCAGGCACCCAGGGTGCCTGGCAGCACCAGGCACCACCAAGGGCCCGGCAGCATCAGGCACCACCAGGCACCACCAGGGGCCCGGCATCACCAGGCACCACCAAGGGCTCCGCAGCACCAGGCACCATCATGGGCTCCGCAGCACCAGGCACCACCAGGCACCCGGCAGCACCAGGCACCCAGCAGCACCAGGCCCACCAGGCTCCCGGCACACCAGGCATCACCAGACTCCCAGCACCACCAGGCACCACCAGGGGCCTGGCAGCAACAGGCACCCACCAGGAACCCAGGGGTCGGCAGCACCAGGCACCACCAGGAACCAAGGGGGCCCGGCAGCACCAGGCACCACCAGGCACCCAGGGGGGCCGGCAGCACCAGGCACCACCAGGGGCTCCGCAGCACCAGGCACCACCAGGGGCCTGGCAGCACCAGGCACAACCAGGGGCCCAGCACCACCAGGGGCCCAACACCACCAGGCACCACCAATGGCTTGGCCCCACCAGGCCCCACCAGGGGCCCGGCACCACCAGGGGAGCGGCAGCACCAGGCACTATCAGGGGCCCGGTAGCACCAGGCACCACCAGAGGCTCTTCACCACCAGGGGCCCAGCACCACCAGGCACCACCAGGGGCCAGCAGCACCAGGCACCACCAGGTGCTCTGCACCCCCATTCACCACCAGGGGCCTGGCAGCACCAGGCACAACTAGGGGCCTGGCACAATCAGGGGCCCGGCACTACCAGGGGTCTGGCACCACCAGGCACCACCAAGGCCCGCACCACAGGGGCCTGGCCACACAGGCACCACCAGGGGCCCGGCAGCACCAGGCACTACCAGGGCCTGGCAGCACCAGCACCAGCAGGGGCCCGGCACCACCAGGCACCCAGGGGCCCCTCCGCTCCCCATACTCACCACTCACTGCAGGCAGCTGCTGCCAGCGGCAGTCTGTGCTCCGGCGCACCCTGAGCAGTGGCAACCGGTGCGCACAAAGGAAGCATCATCGCCCTGAGACTAACCTCTTGCGCACGCGCTGGTAGGAGGCAGAGCGGCACTGCAGCGGCTGCAGGCATTGCAGGGAGATCAATCTCCCTGCTTTGCCGCTGCAGAGAGGGCCCAGCCATCACTAATGATAACGGCAGTGCTGGATACCGCCCCTGGATACTAGGCCCTAATGTGATTGAAAATTGTCTAGGTGAAGTGTAGTTTTTACTCCAACAGATTGCCGAAACTGCCAGCACCGGGCATCAGAGGGTCCTACAGAAGGAGATCAGAGCCCTCCTGCAGAGACAACAGGTAAAATTGTTCGGTGGGAAATTGGCAGTTTATGGGTGACAGACCCAATCCACATTGTGTTACTCCCAAGAAGTGAAATGATGATATGGTGTCGGGCAGTGATAGGTCTCAGAGAGCAGGATTAGCAGGCGATGGTCGAGCCCATATACTCAGAGAGTAGACCTACAATCTTGACAGCCAGGGGGATAGTTGATGTATGCAAGGGGAGGGTACCTGTATGAGTGTTAAACTGTGGAGAGGAGAAACATCAACAACAGTTTCTAGAGACCATCTTAAGAAATGTCCAGAACCATTGAAGCCAAAAGAAGTTGGTCGTATACACCTCAACCAACAGAGAAAAAGGAAGAGAAGGTGATACACACTGTACTTGGAGATTTTCCTGAAAGTTGGCCTCAGTACAATGGAGCCATAATAGTACCATTGATCACTTTCCCGCAACCAGTAGAAGTCCTAGAGAGACTGGAAGAACCTGTTCAAGTTCCAGAAAGACCACCTGTTGTAGCAGAACCAGAGGATCCTGCAATCGGTGAACCTGCCAGTCCTATAGTAAGACTAAGAAGTCGCAGACAGCTGCCAAGTCTGCCTGTAAGACATAGGCCTACTCATGGTACAGACACTAGTGAGACACTAGCAGTAGACACTAGTACTACAAGCTGAGACACCAGTGCTACGCAGACCAACCTGTAGTAAATTTAGTCAGCCACCACTTAGATACCCGTAGCGCCAGTAACATTACCGAAACCGTAGGTGGCGTCACAAAACACTTCTATTTTATTTTATTGACTCTTTTCAGTGACCACCAGGGCCATGGGACTGGGACCAGGCCCCAGTGACATCCCCCGTTAACTACAACACCCGGGATCGGGTACCCCAAGTCCCTGGGGCGGGTCAACTCTGACTTTTGCCTGGATTTTTGACCTTTCTACAGCCTGCTGATTTTGTACCCTTGCTGCCGTCCCAGTTTTAACTCTGACTTTTGCCTGGATTTTTGACCCTTCTACAGCCTGATGATTTTGCACCTTGCTACCCTTCCAGTTTTGACTGTTTCCTGACTACTAGTGATGAGCGAGTACGCTTGTAACTACTCGGTACTCGCACGAGTATCACTGTACTCGGGGTACTCGGCGAGTACCGAGTAATATCGCGATACTCGTGCTGTGCTCGTGGTCTTCATCCCTGCATGTTGGCGCTCTTTAGAGAGCCAGCGCACATGCAGGGATTGGCTGGCAGACCACTGCAATGCCACAGCTCTGTCAGTTGTGGAATTGCAGTGATCGGCCGGCCGTACAGCGTGACCGAGTCTTTATAAGACCCGGCCGCGCTATGCTCTGCACACAGCGATCCAGACAGTCAGTGCAGGGTGAGTGTCTGCTGAATCAGGGAGAGTTTTGCAGGGCTGCAAGCTAGTGACCACAACAGTCCTTCTCAGGACTAATCTAGGTGGATATAGGCAGGCAGGCAGGGTAGCCAGGTCGGAGTACAAGCTTTCTAGTGACCACAACAGTCCTTCTCAGGACTATTGTAGCTGTAGGCAGGCAGGGTATATAGCAATTCCTAGTGACAGTATACTAGCCTTCATCATATCTGGGGCTGGTGTACACAGTCTAAAACAGTCCTGATAGTGTCAGACTTCTCACTAATTCTCGCTCCTAAAAAGCTGTTAGGTTCTTAGTGCGTGCATTTAAAAACCGCAAGTGTGTGCCCGTCGGTGGCAGCGTACGGGTGCACTTTTGTGTGTTTTGCACAAACTAGGATATAACGCACGAGTACAGTGAATAATACACGTCAGCAGCACGTGATAGTGTCAGACTGCTCACTAATTCTCGCTCCTAAAAAGCTGTTAAGTTCTTAGTGCGTGCATTTACAAACCGCAAGTGTGTGCCCGTTTGGTGGCAGCGTACGGGTGCACTTTTGTGGGTTTTGCACAAACTAGGATATAACGCACAAGTAGAGTGAATACACGTCTCCGTCTGTGTCTGAATTAATCTCTAATTGTCGCTCTTAAAAAGCTGGTAGCAATAGCTATAATCTGATTGTCCAGGTAAAACCCGTGTGTTGGGATGCCTTCATTTAGCTGTGTACCATCAGCACAGCATTGAAAATGCGCAAGGGCGTTGGCAAGGGACAAAGAAGTGGACGTGATGGAGGTGCAGGCAGAGGCCGAGGTCGTGTGCAAGCTCTAATTTCGCCATAACAAAGGGCCACATCTACTCGCTCGCACGTCCTGTCCCAAATTCTTGGGGACCGCAGCAGTACACCGCTCTTCAACCCAGACCAGTGTCAACAGGTTGTTAGCTGGATAGCGGATAATACTTCCAATCAGATTGGCACCACCACAAACACCCTGTCTTCCACACGGTCAAGTGTCAGTAGCCGTGATACTGCACCGCACATTCCACAACCTGATCTTCCTTCCTACCACCAGGCCGAGTACACGTCCACGGACATTACTGATCCCACACTTGGACACTCTGAAGAGCTGTTCACGTATCCATTCGCACATTCTGGCCTCTCGCCAGCTCCTGTTGAAGTGGGTCATGAGGAGAGCGTATGTACTGATGCACAAATATTTGAGCAGCCACGGTCTCACGAAGGCAACGGTGGGAACGTGTCTCAACAAGGGTGTGGACGATGATGAGACACGATTGCCAGGAAGTCAGGAGGAGGAGCAGGGTGCGTAAGAGGAAGACGACGTGGTGGATGATCCAGTAACTGACCCAACCTGGCAGGAGGAGATGCAGAGCGAGGACAGCAGTGCACATGGGGGAGGAGGCTTAGCATCACAACAGGCAGTAAGAAGCAGGGTGGTGGCCCCAGGCAGAAGTCAGGCAACTGTTCCCCGGAACAACAACACGACACAAGGTGCCGGTACAAATGTTAGGTCTTCCCGAGTCTGGCAGTTTTTTAAGTTGGCTCCAGATAATTCTAAAAAGGCCATTTGCAACACCTTCCATGCCAGCATCAGCAGGGGTACCAAAACTAGCAGCCTGACCACCACCAGCATGATCAGGCACATGTCAGCCAAGCACCCAACTTTGTGGGATGTACAACAGAGTCGAGGAGCAGTGCTTGCTGATGTCACTTCTACGTCTTCGGGTGGTGTGCGTGCGAGCCAATCCCCTGTCGATGCTGCATGCGAACAAGCCTCCTGCCCTGCATCTGTAGTTGCCCACGCACAAATAACACAATCATCAAGCACATCCTTGTCCCAGCGCAGTGTTCAGTTTATCCATGCGCACAATACGCTGCCAACTCCCCACATGCCACAGTCCTAAATGCTAACATTTCGCGACTGCTTGCACTGGAAATGCTGCCTTTTAGGCTGGTGGAGACGGAAGCATTCCGCGACCTGATGGCGGCAGCTGTCCCACGTTACTCGGTCCCCAGCCGCCACTATTTCTCCCGGTGTGCCGTCCCCGCATTACATAACCACGTGTCACAAAACATCACATGTGCCCTGAACAACGCTGTTTCAGCCAAAGTCCACCTAACCACAGACACGTGGACAAGTGCTTGTACAGGCCGGTACATCTCGGTGACGGCACACTGGGTTAATATTGTGGAAGCTGGGACCCAGTCTCAGCGAGGGATGGAACACGTCCTTCCCACACCAAGGATTGCAGGCCCTACCTCAGTCCGAGTTTCACCCACACGCTACAGCTCCGGAATGTCATGCTCCTCAGCCTCCTCCTCCTGTGCATCCTCATCCACTTTACCCTCCACACCAGTCCCAAGCTGGAAACACTGCAGCACTGCCTTGGCGAAGCGGCAACAGGCTGTGCTGAAGCTAATATGCATAGGTGACAAATCCAACAATGCAGAAGAGGTGTGGACAGCTCTGAAACAGCAGGCAGATCACTGGCTCACACCTCTGAACCTAAAGCCAGGAAAGGTCATGTGCGACAATGGCCGGAACCTGGTGGCGGCTTTGAGGCGAGGCCAGCTGACACATGTTCCATGCGTGGCCCATGTACTCAACCTGGTGGTTCAGCGGTTTCTAAAATCATACCCAGAGCTGTCTGATCTGCTCGTAAAAGTTCGCCGCCTGTCTGCACATTTTCGAAAGTCACCTACTGCTTCAGCCGGCCTTGCCGCTTTCAGCGGCGTTTGCAGCTTCCGGCTCACAGACTGGTGTGTGATGTCCCCACGCGTTGGAATTCAACTCTGCACATGTTGGTCAGGATTTGTGAGCAGAAGAGGGCAGTTGTTGAGTACCTGCATCACCTAAGCCGTCGGGAAATGGGTCAAACTCCACACATAACACCTGAGGAGTGGAGATGGATGTCCAACCTCTGTACCGTCCTCCAAAACTTTGAGGACTCCACCAAGATGGTGAGCGGTGATGACGCCATTATTAGCCTCACCATACTGCTTCTCTGCCTTCTAAAACAGTCTCTGCTCAAAAACAAACATGATGCATTGCAGGCGGAGCGCGATGAGTTGGAGCAAGAAACAGTAGTGGATGTGGGTGATAACACACAGCCCTGCCTCATCTCATCACAACGTGCAGTGGAGGACTATGACGAGGAGGAGGAGAATGAAGACATGGAGCAACTCTCCGGCCAAATTGAGGATATGACATGCACACCGGTCATACCCTCGGTTCAGCGTGGCTGGCCAGAGGACAGGGGACATAAGGAGGAGGATGGGGAGGAGGAGGACAGCGTGTTCAGTCATCGTGTTGGTCAGGACACTGAAGTGATGGCTGTTAAGAGTCTGGCGCACATGGCTACTTTATGGTAAGCTGCCTGGCTCGTGACCCTCGCGTTAAGAACGTAGAAAGAAAGGGGAGGGCACCACCAATATATATATATATTTAGAGTACTGGGATTGCTAGACCAATAAGGAGTTAATTTGAACAGACAGACAGGAGGTCTCTAAGAAGCGATACAACCTCAGAAAGTAGTTTATGAAATATTAAAAATTTTATTTTAATTACAAAAACACCACACATGAATAATCACACATAAATAAAAACACTTAAAAACAGCTCAATACGGCTATAACAGTTCATATGACAAAGGAATATATCATAGAACAACCTCAGCACCAGTCGCCTATTCTGGTTACAGTAATATATCTTCCAACAAAAAGTATATATGATATTTTATCTATAAACCCCAAATAAGGTGCAAGTATAGAAATTGGAGTAAACATTTATATGTATCATCAAGGACCATACATGATATAAACCTAAATAATGCCCAGGGGGTACACATATAACAAAATTTTAACACTGATATAATCCCTATGGAACAATTGTAAGAAGTATACACTTTAGAATTTTACCTCCCTCTTTGTAGTTTGATTTTAGTAAGGGAACCTCACTGAAAAAATATATATGTGAAGGTAATCAACCCTAGTAGTCCCTGTCATGCAGAACATCATAGCTAAATGTTCACAGTATAGCATAAGTTTTAACAGCATAACAAATAGAGTTAATTCCACTTTAGTGTTAGAACCTATAGGGCAATAAGACACATAGAACAAGGTGAAAAAGGAAGGTTCCTTTAACATAGCATAGGGAACCCGAGGGAGGGTTAACAAAATCAGGTAACCAGTTTACCAGTTCCAGGCATAAGGGTGCGAGGTAAGGCTCTCCCCACGCGTATCGCTGGCTGCGCCTGGCAGCTTCGTCAGGGGAAGGTGACCATCCATGGTCAGCAGTGTATTTATGAGGCACCAGCCTCTAATCATGGGACCCATTTCCAGCTGGATGCAGGAGGAGATCGGGTGGCCAGTCCGTCCCTCCCACATCCAGAGTGCGCATGCGCGAACGCGCTATTGCGCATGACGGACTTCAAGAACATGGCCGCTCGCATTGCGGCGACAAGTCAAACTGCGCAGGCGCTGCGAGTGGAGTGCGCATGCCCGAGGGTCTCCGGCAATAGAGCTATTGGGAAAGCAGGAATTGTCCTGCTTTGGAGGAGAGAGAGCACGATACAAATCTTATTCAAGAGATATTAAAGAAATATATTAACTCATGCCCCTTATAAATTAAAAAGAGCAATAGAGTATTAAGAACAGTATCTATATTAATGAAAGATAAGCATAAGATCTCTATCAGGTTGGAATGGAAAGTATATACCTATATACTAAAGATTACCATTATAATCAAGATCTCACATATTATAAGGAGGTGCACCAAAGGGGAAAATAGATACAACCAGTGGTATACTGAAATCAAGGGAGTGTAGAAATCCCATATAAAGAAGATTTTTATACATCACATGGACAGAACCGTTGGAGCAACATAAGAAAGAGGTCAAAAACAAGAAATCCAAAAACTGAATAGGGAAATCAACCTCCTCCCTTCCAGCCCTATAAACCTTCCAGATGGAAAGTTTTGGTCCCGTAGCCCAGGTGGTCCAAACCGGACCCAAACCCGAGCTCAGGGCCAAGAAAAAATTTTTTTCATCAAAAGGGGGAGCACCAAAAGGGGAGCACAAATTCAAACCTTTTTAAAAAAGACTATCCTTATTATTATTGGGTTAATTTACCCCTCTTTTGGAGCTATAGGCAAAACCTGCCAGGATCCAAGATAGCACTAGGTTAAGAAAGGGGCAGATGGAAAGGATTCCATCAGTGAATCCAGACTATTATAGAAATTTCTGAAACCATAGTATAAGGATCCAGTATGGGAGGCAAAACGCTATAAAAAAACAAACAAAAATTATTTATAGAATCTCGTATGTAACAGTTCTTCATTGATCCCCGAAGGGGTCAAAGAGTTCAATCTATAAATCCATGCTGACACTCGTCGCAAAAGTTCTTTAGTTTTGTTTCCCCCCTCGGATGTTAGTATGGACTTTCTCCAGTCCCATAATCCTTATGTCCTTGGTGTTACATCTATGGTTCTCCAAAAAATGTGCAGCTACCGATGAA
Source organism: Allobates femoralis (assembly GCA_033576535.1). Lineage (NCBI taxonomy): Eukaryota > Metazoa > Chordata > Amphibia > Anura > Aromobatidae > Allobates > Allobates femoralis. The sequence continues at coordinate 137,650,010 of JARQOC010000006.1, forward strand.
ATGCCTTTTTCCTTGTTCTCAAGGTCCTTTCTGGCCGTCCCAATATTAGAGAGGTGCTGTTGAATGCGTTTCCTCAGTTCTTGTGACGTTTGGTCGATATAGACCTTTGGGCACGTACAAAAGAGTGCATAGACCAGATTCCTTGTTCTGCAGTTGAAATACCTTCCTGGTTTCTAACTGTAGGAAAGACATCAGAAAAAAGTGTGTCATTAGATAGCATTAAGGGACAGATATTACAATTTCCACAAGGAAAGGATCCCTCCAAAGAGGTTCCCCTTCCAAGTTTAATTCCAGGTCTAGTAAAAGGACTTGCAGTAAGGGAGTCTTTCAAATTCTTGGCTCTACAAGCAATCAAACGTGGCTGAGTCGGAATACAATTAGCCATATGTGGCTCACGCAGGAGGATGTCCCAGTTCTTTTTCAATATTCCCCTAAGGTCCTCCCATTGGTTGTTGAATTGGGTAATCACCCCTAATCCCTGATCTCCCAAATCTCTTAGGGGATTAGGTTTCAAAAGGGTCCGTCTATCCAATTTAAGGGCATGTTGAAAGGCCCTTGAGATTACCTTTTTGGGATATCCTCTAGCTCTGAAGCGCTTCGTCAAATCCAATGCTTGCTTCCGGAAATCAGTCATATTGCTGCAGTTTCGCCTTAAACGGATGAATTGCCCCTTTGGGATTCCCCTTTTAAGATGCTCGGGGTGGAAACTTCCAAAATGTAGGAGGTTGTTCGTCGCGGTCGGTTTTCTAAATAAATTGGCTTGGATCCTTCCACCTACAACCCTCAGTGTAAGATCCAAAAAGTCAACCGAAAGTACCGGTGCCTGTGAAGTCAAGTAGATATTCAAGGAGTTACTGTTCAATTCCTCAATGAAGTCGATACAATCCTCCTTAGGTCCCGTCCAAAGAATTAAAACATCATCCAGGTATCTAAACCAACGAAAAACATGTTTTTGAAAGATCTCAGATTTATAGACAATGATTTCCTCCCACCATCCTAAGAAGATACCTGCGTATGAAGGCGCGCAACGCGCCCCCATCGCGGTTCCGGATACTTGTCGGTAAAATACCCGGTCAAAGACAAAATAATTACAACTTAGGATGGTGGACAAAAGGTTAAGTAGGAAGTTATCATGTTCCCTTGTACCTGAAGTGTTGACATCCAGGAAATAGGAGACTGCCTCCAGGCCCAATTCATGCTTGATGTTAGTGTAGAGAGATTCTACGTCCAGTGTTAGTAGTAGAGTCTAGCGTTAAGAACATCTTGGCCGACAATCATTACTGGTTGGTAACACTATTAGACCCACGCTACAAGGAGAACTTTATGTCTCTTATTCCTGAGGCGGAGAGGTCAGACAAAGCATTCCCCTCACAAAACGCTAGCGGCATAGCTCAGGAATCGGTGGACAGCCAAGGCGTACGGCCGAGAGGGGCACAAGTCCAATCCGCCAGAGGTAGGGGAACAGTCTTTAAGATGTGGGACAGTTTTCTCAGCCCCTCACGTACCACAGCCCCTGAGGTGCGGGGTAGTGCCACAAGAAATGGTAAGTTTGCCCAGATGCTGAAGGAGTACCTTGCAGATCGAACAACTGTACTCCGACATTCCTCTGTGCCTTACAATTATTGGGTATCCAAGCTGGAAACGTGGCATGAATTGGCTCTCTACGCCTTGGAAGTCCTGGCCTTCCCTGCCGCTAGCGTTTTGTCAGAGCGTGTTTTTAGTGCAGAAGGTGGAATCATTACTGATAAACGCACCTGTTTGTCAACTGAAAATGCTGACAGACTGATTCTGATCAAGATGAACAAGGGTTGGATTGGGCCAGACTTCACCACACCACCAGCAAATGACAGCGGAATTTAAATTTTATAACGGGAATTTGCCATGTACCTCCACTCACCCATGGGTACACACTTCTGGACTTTGGCTAATCGCTGGACTGCACCTCCTTCTCATGCGCCACCATGATGACCGTTATAAAAGTTAGGCAGTTGTTTCATGTATACCCCCAGTGGTAAATTTTTTCGCCCATTCTTTCAGAATGGGCATTACAACGACAGGAGACCCGCTTCTTTGCAATGGGAACAATGTTTTGAGGCCCTCATGCACGTCTCTATCCAGGGACAATGTGGAGCCTCCCAATTTTTGGCTGCCCTGGCAAAGGCTAAACTACAATACACCCACTTCCTTACAATGGGCAATTCAGGTTTACAGGCCCTCATGCAGTCTCTATCCAGGGACAATGTGGAGCCTCCCAATTTTTGGCTGCCCTGGCAAAGGGCTATACTACAATACACCCACTTCCTTACAATGGGCACTTCAGGTTTACAGGCCCTCATGCATGTCTCTATCCAGGGACAATGTGGAGCCTCCCAATTATTGGCTGCCCTGGCAAAGGGCTATACTACAATACACCCACTTCCTTACAATGGGCACTTCAGGTTTACAGGCCCTCATGCACGTCTCTATCCAGGGGCATTGGTGAAGCTCCCAATTTTGGACTGCCCTGGCAAAGGAAAATACTACAATAGACCCACTTCTTCAAAATGGGCACATTATGTCAAGAGGCCTTCATGTACGTCTCTTCTCAGGGACATCGGAGTGCCACACAATATTTTAACGTAAAATCTTTCATGTAATCACAAAAAGTAACATACACCAGCTCTATCTCACTATTGGGTATGTGCCCTTAACATTTCCGCCATGAAAATTCTTTTTGGTGTCATTTTGGAAGGTTTTCTGGTGAGTCCGTAAAAATGGCGTAAAACTCGAACAACATTGTTCACAGCTGTTACTTTTGAGTGAGAAATGCTTACAGGGGTCTTCCCCATGCTGTTGCCATGTCATTTGAGCACTCTTCTGAGACTTTTGTGACATTTTAGGGTTTCTACATGCTACCGGGGGTCATTTCATAAAAATACTCGGGTTTCCCATAGGATAACATTGGGCTCGGTGCTCGGGCCGAGTACACGAGTATCTTGGGATGCTCGGCCCGAGCTTCGATAGTAATGGTGATTGGCGTGCACACCTATTGGAAGTAGTTGAGGTGCTAGTGTATGAGGCCCTTGGGTCTCAATGTCGTATATAGTTCAAAGAACACTGCACACTCAAAAGTTTTTCAAGGTGAAGATATGTATTTATTTTCCTTAGTGCATAAAGACAATCTGCGATCTGGCTGATGTTTCGATCACAACTCCGTGATCTTTATCAAAGTATCGCTGTGAAATACAAAGACAGTGGAGTGAACAAATATACAATATATACAAAATATACATGCAAAAAAGTGTTGCACACAGTCAACACTTAATGTAATACAAAGATCTGTCATTTAGCTGGACGTGTATGGTATAGAAGTTTCCATATGTTATCCATGGTGGTAGTAGGGAGAATTATATGAGACTATATGTGATTGGGAGAATGGAATTTGCGTTTATTGATGGTGTTCAATCAGTGTAGGAATAGAGAGATACTGGTAGTACCTGTCTTTGTGTTTGCCCTAGAGGATCATCTAGTCCTTTGATGGCTAGAAAAGGAATTTCCCCTTGTAGTGGTTTCTGTGAAGAAACCACTGATAGTGAGTGTCAGGGACAGGTTGTCATATAAGCTTAATTAGTAAGGAGGTTACCTTAACAATGCATATACTAAATATGCATCAAGGCAAAAAATATGAATCTGCACACATTGGAAGCAGCAGTGTGAACTGCGACCAATCCCCACCAAAAACATGAAAAACCAATGCAAAAACTGTATAAGAATCACACAAAAGGCGCTCTGGTGTAAAAATAAATAGCAAGTGCTGTGACAAAAACAGGGCCTTTTGGTTTATACGTTTTTGCAAAAAAAAGTACAATGAGCTGTCTCACCCGCATCACGGTAGGCCCTGGTAGAGACAGTCCTAACTCTGTCCCTAGACAGTTTTTGCATTGGTTTTTCATAAATATGCATCAGTAGAGAGGTCATCTGTTCATGTAGGTGCCTCCAGGTATGTCCCCTTTCAATATTGGGTCTAGCCCTGTGAGTGCAATTTATCACTGTTGGTGAAGATATATATATAAGAGAGTGAAAAAATGACCTGTAGTATACTTAGCTTTGAGTGGATTAATTGGTGGTTCAGTGTGCTTGCCTCTCCTTAGGGCGCTGCGCCTTGGCTGGGAATGAGTGTAATGAGGAGGACGCGATCTTTATGCGCCCTAGAGGCGCTCCGATCGGGGAAGAAGGTCCGAGCAACATGATCCTACGGTCACAGGTAGGGGTCCGAACCTTGTCATAAATGTGTCTGATTACTCCTTATCCCCCATTGAACTTACAGTATTAAACAAGGGTCTGTCTTTTTGCCCAACCCCACTCTGGGATCCATTTACACTTAAAAAGGAGCTACAGAGATTTTACCGATCAATTAGGTTAAAAACTCATTTCAACCTCATAGAAAACCCCATTAGAACTAACACACAAGACACAACATTCACCCCACCTTTATCCCTGAAACACCTAGGCTTGCACAACCCGAGCAACTTTAACCCCCCACACACATATCATGCAAGCGAGGCATTTATTGACATCCTTGACAGAGACATTAATAGCCTCATTAAAGAAAAACAATTGGGATTTCTCCCCGTCCATAATAATTACACGACGGAGGAAAAACAAGCGGTTGAGAGCCTAAAAACAAATCGACACATCATCATTAAACCAGCGGACAAAGGGGGTGCCATAGTGGTATTAAACAGACATCAATACATGGGTGAGATACAGAGACAACTAAGTGACAACAAAACATATGAAAGATTCCTAGTGACCCAACATACTAAATCAGAAGACTGATAACAAACACACTACAGACATATGTCGATAGCAAGACAATCGACTTACAGACAAAGACATTCCTTATCAACCAACACCCGGTCACACCGATATTCTATATCCTACCGAAGATACATAAGAGCCTAGTTAATCCCCCGGGTAGACCTATAGTTGCTTCAACAGACTCTATACTTAACCCGTTATCCATTTATCTAGAGAAAGTATTGACACCTTTTGCCAAGAGAACTAAATCATTCATCATGGATACAGGCTATTTCCTAAAGAAAATCAGATCCATGGGCCCTATTTCCCCTGAACCATACTCTCCACACTTGATGTTAACAGTCTGTACACTTCCATGGAACACATCAAAGGAATAGACGCTGTCAGGCTGACATTGGGAATTCCGTTTACACAATAGAACAACAGAACTTGTGCCTAGACCTCCTGAATATCGTCCTCAAGGAAAATTTCTTCCTGTACGGAGACGACTTCTATGTCCAAAAGTGTGGCACCGCAATGGGCGCTAACGTAGCACCTGCGTATGCAAATTTATATATGGACCATTTAAAAAATACAACCATTTACCTTGATGTACTTTACCAGCAACACGCCACCTGCTGGTTAAGATACATCGACGATATCTTCTATATCGTCTATGGGATGGCCCAATGGATAGCCTATTAACATTTTACAACAGAATCAACACAACCAGGGAAGAATTAAAATTCACCATGGCAACTAGTATGACGGACATTACTTTCCTCGACACAAAAATAAGCAGAGACACTGATGGACACCTTCATACGGACCCACTGACTGCAACAGACTATTACTTTACAATAGCTGCCACCCCAAATCAATGAGAGCCAGCCTTCCAAGATCACAATTCAAACGTGTGTCACGGATAGTATCCAACCCAGATACTAGAGACATAAGATTGACAGAAATGTCCCAAAAAGTTAGAGAAAGACTATATCCAGAACAACTTCTACAGGATGAGTTAAAGGCAGCCAGAGAAATACCCTTGGAACCAGTACCTAGATATAAGACAGAAAGGATACCTTTTGTACACCACTACCACCCCACGATGAACAAAGTGCACAAACTCATTAGAAGACATTGGCCAATACTGAATAAAGGCTATCCACAAATTGAAGCCTTCAAAGTACCACCTTTGATGTGCACAAAAAGACCACAGAACATCAGAGACAGAATAGTGAGGGCTGATATTGGGAGCTTGGGAACACATGAATCTCAGACACACCTACATCCAAAAAAGACAGGCACTTTCCCCTGCCTTAATTGCACCTGTTGTTCCAATGTGATCAAAGGAGATATGGTTACCCACCCCAGAACGGGGAAATCATACAAAATTCGGGACTACTATACATGTGACACAAACTTTGTAGTATACATTATTAAATGCCCTTGCCGCCTCCTCTTTGTGGGGGAAACCATACAATCCATAAAAGACAGAATATCTAGCCACAAATCTACCATCCGTTGTGGCAAGACATGGCTTCCCCTCCCCCACCACTTCAAAGAAGCGAGACATTCGGTATCGCAACTACGATTCCAAATTATCGAAAAAGTACCCAGACCCAGACGAGGAGGTAACCATCTAAAACTCCTAAAAGAAAGAGAGACCTTCTGGATCTATACTCTTGATACTCTTGCCCCTAAAGGCTTAAACAGAGAAATTGATTGGTAACGCTACAATATGCTTTCCTTCTTTACAGACGCACTAAGAATATAGTCGCACCATTCTATTTAGTCTCCTACCTTGGATGGTAAGCATAAGTAGGGCTATTCAGATACCTGGAAATGTAGTAAAATAATAACTGTCATGTTTATACCTTTTATTGACTTGTTTCCCATACATAAACCATGATATTACCATAATAGAGAAATCATTGTTTTTTGACAAAGGTTTGGACCTCTACTCATTTTTCTTGTGTTCACCTAAATACATCTATACCTGTGTAAAGATATGTATATAATACTATGGATACTGTATAATGAATAATATGTAGATTCAAAGTGAATGATATTACCAAATTACCCACATATTACCCAGTAATACCACAATTCCCCAGCAGAGGCCACTGCACAAGGCCTCTTCTGCAGCTACCCTGCAGTATCACACTATTCCATTAGAGGGCCGCGATACACACAATTCCCCCATATTACCTCAAGATACTACATTGCCCCACTAGAGGGCAACATTAGACAGCTCCTCTACATGTTACCATGTAGCACCACACTGTCTCAGTAGGGAGCGGCATCAACTGAGCCACGCAGGCGCAGTATGATTGTAAAATAGCGCCGGGAACCTGGTTACTATCACCAGGGAACGCATGCGTGATCGGTATCGTCACTTCCGGTCAGCTGCCCGGCTAGGGCGCATAAAGATCGCGTCCTCCTCATTACACTCATTCCCAGCCAAGGCGCAGGAAGCGCTGGCAGCGCCCTAAGGAGAGGCAAGCACACTGAACCACCAATTAATCCACTCAAAGCTAAGTATACTACAGGTCATTTTTTCACTCTCTATATATATATATCTTCACCAACAGTGATAAATTCCACTCACAGGGCTAGACCCAACATTGAAAGGGGACATACCTGGAGGCACCTACATGAACAGATGACCTCTCTACTGATGCATATTTAGTATATGCATTGTTAAAGTAACCTCCTTACTAATTAAGCTTATATGACAACCTGTCCCTGACACTCACTATCAGTGGTTTCTTCACAGAAACCACTACAACGGGAAATTCCTTTTCTAGCCATCACAGGACCAGATGATCCTCTAGGTGCAAACACAAAGGACAGGTACTACCAGTATATCTCTATTCCTACACTGATTGAACACCATCAATAAACGCGAATTCCATTCTCCCAATCACATATAGTCTCATATAATTCTCCCTACTACCACCATGGATAACATATGGAAACTTCTATACCATACACGTCCAGCTAAATGACAGATCTTTGTATTTCAGTAACCTCCCTGGCGGTCTGTTTAGGTCTTGAATTTTTTGCTAAAAGCGGGCTTACCCGCGTTCGCGGCAGATGTGGTAAAAAAAACGCATCTGCCGCACTTGCCGCACTTGCGCCGCACTTGCGCCGCACTTGCGGCGCGGTTGCGGTAATCTGCATAGTAAAGGGAACCAACCACCTCGGATGACCCTCATACACTGATAATATGTGCCCCTGCAGCCTAGTAAACCATTAGCAGCACTGTTTTTGTGTGATCTTATAAACTTACATGCGTACTTGAGGGCGTCTCCCTGTGTGTGCTGGCACTTGTGAGCTGTGCTCGTCATGCCTGCTCTCCCCTCCCTTATGCACGCCCCCTCTCAGCCTGCTATAGTGATGTGAGGCTGATTGCGTCATAAAGGGGCGGGGCTAAATCGTGCATCCCGGTAGCCCCGCCCCTTTATGACGCAATCAGCCTCACACAGTATAGCAGGCTGAGAGGGGGCGTGCATAAGGGAGGGGAGAGCAGGCATGACGAGCACAGCTCACAAGTGCCAGCACACACAGGGAGACGCCCTCAAGTACGCAGGCATGTAAGTTTATAAGATCACACAAAAACAGTGCTGCTAATGGTTTACTAGGCTGCAGGGGCACATATTATCAGTGTATGAGGGTCATCCGAGGTGGTTGGTTCCCTTTACTATGCAGATTACCGCAACCGCGGCGCAAGTGCGGCGCAAGTGCGGCAAGTGCGGCAGATGCGGTTTTTTTACCGCATCTGCCGCGAACGCGGGTAAGCCCGAGCCTGACTCAGGGTCAACGCTTCTGGTAGTGAATGTTAACCCCGAGTCAGGCTCGGGAATAACACTAGGAAGGTTAAGTGTTGACTGTGTGCAACACTTTTTTGCATGTATATTTTGTATATATTGTATATTTGTTCACTCCACTGTCTTTGTATTTCACAGCGATACTTTGATAAAGATCACGGAGTTGTGATCGAAACGTCAGCCAGATCGCAGATTGTCTTTATGCACTAAGGAAAATAAATACATATCTTCACCTTGAAAAACTTTGAGTGTGCAGTGTTCTTTGAACTATATACGGACAGAGCATCGAGCACCCGAGCATTTTGGTACTCGCTCATCACTACTGACTACGCTTTCGGGTCCTGAATTAATACTCCCTTCCGGGCGACCTTCCTGCTCCGGGCCACTGCTCATCATAGGCAGCTACCTCCTGGGCTCTGCTGTAATTCCAGATCCCTGTATAGGGGTAAAGGATCTCTGGGTTTCACGGGATGCTGCCTTATCAGCAGCCCAGCCTCACAGCGGTTGGTCGTCACTGGTTGTTCCCTTTTTGAAAATGATTGTCACCAGCTGCAGATTATTGTAAAGTAACATACAGTACTTCTCTCTATTCACCTTCACCAGCTTCTCCAATTCGTCCCACCACTGATCAAGGTGTGCAGCAGCCAATCAGCGAGCTCAGTTGCTGAGGTCACTGATTTGCTGCTGCATTATCAATGTGACTTCAATGCCAAAGCCAATGTGAGACACCGGGAGCAGTGGTGGGATGCACCGAAGGACCTAGGGAAGGTGACTAGAGCAAGTTAATTTCTTTATAGTAATCTGTAGCTGGGCCAAACATTTATTGAAAGTCAGTAACCCCTTTAAGGGTGGAAGTGGAGCCTCATTTTATCACAAGGTGTTTATATGGTTAAAAAAATAATTAAAGCGCAAAATCACTTACATTATAGTACCAAATTCCTTGATGACAAAATTTTGAATCAATGAAACTGGGATATCCTTATAACCGTGAAGATGGTAAAAGAGAGAAACTTGGACTTCGGGTAGAGCAAGTCGATATACAACAGAAGATCGGCACATGTTAGAGTAAAACTTCAAACTTTATTACATGACTTTATAAGCAATTTTTCAACAAGCATAGCATTGTAGTGCGGGAGAGGGAGTTCAGGTGCACGAACACCAGGAGCTAACAGACAATGGCAGTTTTGCGCATGCATGTGCTTCTACAGGTCTGTGCCAGGCCGCACTTACTAACTTTGTCAGCATGATGTGCGCGCTGATACAGTTGAAAGTAGCATCAGTGATTCCTTTGCACCCTCTCTAAAGCTTGGCAGGCGGCACCCTGTGCAATCGCAGCATTCGCGCATGCCTAAAGCCGGCCATGCCCATAACAACCAAATGTTAAAATTGAAAGATATGCAATGTGCAATGATTGGATGCTATGCACACCACCATACGCTTTGGAAGCTGGCTTAAGAGAATCTTCTCTGCTCATTGCAGCAAATTGCAGCCCACCATCCATTAATTTCTAACTAATCTAATGGCACCAAGATCATCCATCAAATTTAACACAAAGGGGTCAAAGGATGGTACATGAAAAAGCCTATGTAGTCAGTAATTGTGAAAAAACTGTCCATGATGGCATATTTTTTTTTATATTTTTACTGAGTTGAGCAATCAAAGATATATAGAAATCACCTCTTACTCTTCAGACAATTTTGAAAAACCTTTGTTATTTTTACTCACTGCAGTAAAATATCATGAGCTTTTAAGATATTTTATAAGTTGACAATTCGTCTATCTAGTTGTCTTTTAATAAAATATTATTGAAGGCTTCCTTTCTAATCGCCCACACATGATGTGTCACACAGGAAAGTCTGTGTTTCCAAATGAAAACTCTTTTTATCGCTAAATGAAGCAGGAGTTCACACAAATTGACACATTATTAGCAAATAAGTACACAATTAAATTGGCGTGATGAATTAACTTGAAGCTCGCTACCCCACCCACTCTAATATGATGTACCTTGGCACAGTAGCAAGCATGACGACTCTTTCACATTCCTGAGATTGTGCTATTTCACTATTCTCCATGTTAGCAAACTGTAATCTAGACATATCCTCCAAACACCCAGACCACCTGATCTCAAATATGTATATGTATATATATATATATATATATATATATATATATATATATATATATATACTATATATATGTATATATACACAGTGCCTTGTGAAAGTACTTGGCCCCCTTGAACTTTTCAACCTTTTGCCACATTTCAGGCTTTAAACATAAAGATATAAATTATAGTTTTTTTGTGAAGAATCAACAACAAGTAGGACACAATCGTGACGTGGAACGAAATTTTTTGGATATTTTAAACTTTTTTTATCAAATAAAAACAGAAAAGTGGGGCGTGCAATATTATTCGGCCCCTTTACTTTCAGTGCAGCAAACTCATTCCAGAAGTTCAGTGAGGATCTCTGAATGATCCAATGTTGTCCTAAATGACTGGTAATGATAAATAGAATCCCCCTGTGTGTAATCAAGTCAAGTGTATAAATGCACCTGCTCTGTGATAGTCTCAGGGTTCTGTTTCAAGTGCAGAGAGCATCATGAAGATCAAGGAACACACCATGCAGGTCCGAGATACTGTTGTGACGAAGTTTAAAACCGGATTTGGATACAAAAGATTTCCCAAGTTTTAACCATCTCAAGGAGCACTGTGCAAGTGATCATATTGAGATGGAAGGAGTATCAGACCACTGCAAATCTACCAAGACCCGGCCGTCCCTCTAAACATTCATCTTGGACAAGGAGAACACTAATCAGGGATGCAGCCAAAAGGCCCATGATCACTCTGGATGAACTGCAGAGATCTACAGCTGAGGTGGGAGAGTCTATCCATAGTCATACACTGCACTAATCTAGGCTTTAATGGAAGAGTGGCAAGAAGAAAGTCATTTCTCAAAGATATCCATAAAAAGTCTCATTTGAAGTTCGCCATAAGCCACCTGGGAGACACCAAACATGTGGAATAAGGTGTTCTGGTCAGATGAAGCCAAAATTGAACTTTTTGGCCACAATGCAAAATGATATGCTTGGCGTAAAAGCAACACAGGTCATCACCCTCAAAACACCATCCCCACTGTCAAACATGGTGGTGGCAGCATCATGATTTGGGCCTGCTTTTCTTCAGCAGGGACATGGAATATGGTTAAAATTGATGGTAAGATGGACGAAGCCAAATACAGGACCATTCTGGAAGAAAACCTGTTGGAGTCTGCAAAAGACCTGAGACTGGGACGGAGATTTATCTTCCAACAAGACAATGATCCCAAACATAAAGCAAAATCTACAATGGAGTGATTCAAAAATAAATGTATCCAGGTGTTAGAATGGCCAAGTCAAAGTCCAGGCCTGAATCCAATCGAGAATCTATGGAAAGAGCTGAAAACTGCTGTTTACAAACGCTCTTCATCCAACCTCACAAAGCTCCAGCTGTTTTGCAAGGAAGAATGGGCAAGAATTTCAGTCTCTCGATGTGCAAAACTGATAGAGACATACCCCAAGTGACTTACAGCTGTAATCGCAGCAAAAGGTGGCGCTATAGAGTATTAACTCAAGGGGGTCGAATAATATTGCACGCCCCACTTTTCAGTTTTTAATTTTTTTTAAAAGTTTAAAATATCCAATAAATTTCATTCCATGTCACGATTTGTTCCCAGTTGTTGTTGATTCTTCACAAAAAAATTAGAATTTATATCTTTATGTTTGAAGCCTGAAATGTGCCAAAAGGTTGAAAAGTTCAAGGGGGCCAAATACTTTCACAAGGCACTGTGTATACTTATTTGACTCATGAATTGGGGAGATGTGGTGAAGAATCTTATCAGAGGAAAAAAAATGAACAATCTTCACAATTCACATTTTTTTTTAAACTGTATAATTTCATCCTGTCCATGTATATAACAATTGCATAACATAAACAAGGAGTATAGACTTCAGGGGATGAAGTGACCTGCATACTGTGGTCACGAAACGCGTTGGGGTCCCCTGGTCCGGACCACCCCTCACCCCTGCTGCCCCATGCGAGATGGCCAGTGACGGCTCTGGTAACTATGCCTTTTAGCTACATGACACACTGACTCTGCCTGTCAGCAATACCTCATATGTGTAGCGCTCGGTTCCCATAGACTGGGTATGATACATGGGTACGCCTCTTCTACTCTGATCCACAATACCACAAGGGATATATGGATGGAACATGTTGCAATGTCAGTATAAACCTTTTTCCATATGGTTGTGTAGGTGATGATGTATTAGGTGCCCACACAAGTGGCTTATTGTATATGGGTCTCTGCGCAGACACCAGTTTTTATATATATGGACAGACATGGTCTGTGTGTCTGATACAGTGCAATATATGTGAACCGTACTGTGGCTACCTGCATGGAGCACTTTGTGATCTTCCCCTCCTTGTCTTTGTTTGTCAAACCAAATAAATTTGATATTTTTCATGATATATTTCAAGTCTATACTCCTTGTTTATGTTATGCAATCTTTTTGGAGTAACTTTCTGAAGTATGCCCCCTAACTTTAGTGTGGTTTACTTCTTATTATGGAATTCTGCTTGTTAACATGTATATAACAAGTCAGACAGGACAAACATCATGTATTGATCTAGCTGCCAGAGAGAACATTTTAAAATTATGTCCTCTTCCCCCAATAGAGATATGTAACAGGGCTATACCTAGTATGTCCCATTTATAAATGGGTGATATCTTATTTACATATAAAGTTGAGTATAAGCCGACCCGAGTGTAAGCCGAGGCCCCTAATTTTACCCCAAACACTGGTGAAACTTATTGACTCAAGTATAAGCCTAGGGTGGGAAATGCAGAAGATTGTGTGGCCCCCCTGTTACCAGGGCAGCTACAGGGTGAACTGCAGCCAGACGAGGTAAGACGGTCGACTTAAACACACCCACATACTGTTATACTCCGATCCTAAGCCGATGACTCTATGTAGGGCAAGGGGTGGCAGGAGTTTAGACAAATGTGGGTGGAGAGAGAGGTAGAACGCGGATAAGTGGGTGGAGGAACAGCAGCCAGTAGTGAGTTGGCCACTGGAACACCACGTTGGAGGTACACATTGCCTGGAGATAGTTGCCCAGGAGGGATTGTCAGGGCAAGCCCAGGGGGTCTAAATACCACAGCTGCTAGTACTAGGGGGGCGGCTCGTAAGGTTAACCTATGCTACGGCACAGCCAAGGATTCTGGGATAACAGGGTACAAAGCTAGGAGAACAGGAATGGTGCTATCGGGGAAGAGCACAGTAAGGGTTCCAGGAAACAGAGTACAAGGCTGGAAGATCAGGAATGGTGTTACCGGGGAAGAGCACAGCAAGGGTTCCAGGAAACAGAGTACAAGCAAGGCAGAAGCAAACTGACTTAATAATCAGGCACCTCCCATCAGTGGAGGTGGCCTAATATACCAGAGGAAGAGCAGCTATTGGACAAGGGGAGTGTCAGGTTGGACCGTGCCGGCCCCTAGAGTCACAGGGGAGGAGTGCACCTAGTGTGCCGCTGATTGGTCACATGGACACGACCATTCTAATGTGCTCATGTGTGAGCCCGGTGGTCAGCTGACAGGAAGGGAACCCGTCGACGGCTCTGAGACACAATACGCCTGGATGCTGGATGCCCGGTCGGCAGAGGGGCAGAGGATGCTGACTCGGGAGAGGTGAGCTGGGGAGCGGTGCCAGGGGACCCAACAACATTCATGATCTGCATGTTCTTGAGTCTGTATATTTTGAATAATTAATTAAAAGGGGATGTGTTCAAAATAAAAACAGTGTGGAGTTCAATTAGTGAGGTCAATCATTCTGTGAAGGAAAAGGTGTGAATCAGGTGGATTTTATTTAAGGGTGAAGCCAGCACATGTTGTACATGCATTTCTCCTTGAAAACCTGAGAAATATGGATTGTTTGAGACATTGTTAAGAGGAACAGAGTACTTTGAATAAAAAGTTAAATGAAGAGGGTAAAACTTATAAAGAGCGCAGACAATGATATAGGCTGTTCAGCTAAAATGATCTCCAATGCTATAAAATAGAAAGCAAAACCAGAGAGACGTGGAAGAAAACGTAAGACTACCATTCAAATGGATCGAAGAACAGCCAGAATGGTAAAGGCTCAGCTAATGATCAACTCCAGGAAAATCAAAGATTGTTTCAAGTTACCGTACCTGTGAGTACTGTGACAGTCACTGCACTGGCTACCTATGCACTACAGGATCCAATTCAAATTACTTTTTCTCACTCACAAAGCTCTTCACATTGCAGCACCCCCTATATCTTCTCCCACTCCTGGCTCCAAGACTTCTCACGAGCTGGACCAATTCTCTGGAATGCTCTACCCCAAGAAATTAGGACTATTCACAACTTACATAGCTTCAGACACTCTCTAAAAACACATATTTTTAAGGCGGCCTATCATGCTCCCTAACAGAAGTCCTTCATACGGTATATAGCCCATTCACTATTTCTATGGACATAACTCTCCTTCAAACTCCACCAAACCCAAAAGCTCAAAACAGATTGACTGGTGACCATTCATGTAAATTTTTTCTTTCCCCCTCTTCCTCAAGATGCCTGGACCATCATTGTAATAAGCCACTGTACTTTGTGTAACCCTATGTATATATGTATGTGTTTATAGAATGTTACAAGGGCCCATATACCTGATCAATGTGTGTGTGTTTGTGGGGGATTCATGTCCCCATCCTGGTATATATGTCCTCCATCCTGGTATATATATCCTTCCTTCTAGTATTTATGTCCCTCATCCCGGAATATATGGTCCTCATCCTGGTATGTGTGTCCACATCAATATATATATGGCCATCATCCTGGTATATAGGCCCGCCATACTTGAATATATGTCCCTATCTTAGTATATATGCCCCCCCTCTTGTGCCCATCCTGGTATATATGATCCCCATCCTGGTATATACAGTATGTCCCCATTCTGGTATATGTGTAACACATCCTCATATATATGTCCAGCATCCTGGTATATATGTTATATAGGTCCCTCATCTTGGTATATATGGTCCTCATCCAGATATATAAGGTATACATGGTCCTCATCCTGGTATATATGGGCCCATCCTGATATATATGTCCCAATTCTGGTATATATGACCCCTTCCTAATATATATTTCCCCATCTTGGTATATATGTCTCCCATCCTGATGTATATGATATATATATATATGTGTCCCCTTCCTGGTATATATGTCCCTATCCTGATATATATGGCCCCCATCCTGGTATATATGATCCTCATCTTCGTATATATATATCCCCCATAGAGATGAGTGAACTTTCTCCAAACATGTTCACCAATTTTAAATTCGGCACAAACATTACAGATTCAGTTTGCGAACAGAAACCAAAGCTTTTTGCCAAAAAATAGCCGAATGCAGCTTTGTTCGGGGAAAAAAGGTTTGAAATTTAAAATTGCCCTAAAACTATCCCTGTTTGTTAGGGCCAAATCGCTTGCAGGAACACCCGTTGGCCAGGAACAACACCTAACCTTAAAGTTAGGAGTGTTCTCGTCATAGGGCTTGTATCAAGTTGTAGAATTTTTTTGAGCTTTAAATTGATTTTTTTAAGCATCCTGGAGTTTGAAAAGCTGTAGCTGAACTCAGGTGAACCTGACTATGATTTCACACTGCTCACAACAGTAGCCAGTTTCTGGTCCCACCATGAGAGTACGTTGCCAAGGATTGTGGAGGGATTTTGATGGAGTAATAAAGTTGGGAATGAGGCTTGTGCTGTGTTCTTTTCCCAATAAAAAGATTTTCTATGTCCAGTGCATTATTTATTATTTACTTTGAGGTTACTAATGGCCGGGTCTAACATTGGCCTGACATTAAGAACCTTGGACTTAGTGCCAGCTAGCAATATTCAGCTGGCATTAACCCCTTTATTACTAAGCCTGGCACCACCACATGGCAGCTAGAAGAGTTGGGTATAGCACCAGAAAATGGCGCTTTTCTTTTATGAATGCACCACTTTCTGGGGTGGCTGCGGACTACAATTTGCAGTGTGGGGGAGGGGGAGTATGATTGGGTTTTATCACAATGAGTATTCCAGCAGCCCAGCTGCCTTGTTGTACCTAGCTGGCAACCAAAAATACAGCATACAAGCTTGGTAAGTAATACTTTAGGAAGCTAATGTCTGTGCGAAAACAGGCAGGGTTCTACTGTAAAACGGTTTGAGCTGTGTTTGGCAACATAGTGACCAGTCTATGGAAGATGTTAATCAGACATCCTCCATTAGAGTCCATTGCCAATGTAGCGCCCCGCTAGTCAGCGCGCTACAAAACGGTACTGCACCCCTAACAGAAGGTGCAGTTTGCTTTGTCCTGGTAGGGGGTAGTAGCCTGAAGTTCCACAACCACAGACACACCTAGTGATAGGGGACCAATCAGATGTCCATTACCAGGGTAACCGTTCCAGGTGGGAGGAGAAGGTAGGATATATAGTGAGTGAGGAAAGTAGGAACAGTAAGCAGAGGACGTAGAACAGAGAGTGAGAACCTGAGAACGGAGTTGAGAAGAGAGTGTAAAAGAAGACAAGTAACGGGCAGGGCATCTCAACCTGGTGACCCAGACATAGAGGGGCAAAGAAGAGGGTGACCAAATGCCCTGGCCCAGTCCAAAACAGGTACTGCCTCCAACGTGGTGCAGAGGTCCATCCATGAACCGCAAATTGCCGGCGTGATCGATGTCTTCATAGGAACACGATCCAACAGCCCGACCTGCGCACGGTCCCCACCAGAAGCCCCAAACTGGGTTGGGCTCCTCTAGAGAGAGCGAGGTGTCCCATCTCACCCAACAGGCTTGGTCCAACAAGCGGGATTCGTGCAGGGCAGCCCAAGGAAGAAGGAGAGCGCAGAGGTAGGACAGAGCAAGTATAGAGAAGGAACATCACTGGAGCTTTAGAGGGACATTACTTACTGCCAGGACCACCCGGTCCATTACCCTAGCTGAAACAACTGGATACCCTGTAAGACTGCAGATTACCAGAGTAAAGTACCCGTACAGAGTGAGCAACGTGTTTGTGTTCTTTACTGATGAACTGTGATTTACCTGCATCGTACCACAGAGACTGCGCTGCCCCATTCCAGTCCCACATCGCAACAACTGCGCTGCCCTACTCCACCATCATACCCTTACAGCCCCGGCGACCCCGCTCTACCTGTAGAGAGCACAACACCTTGCTGCCGCCCATCACCCCGGAGGTTTCAGCAGCGCCATTACCATCACCGGACCTACAGGTGGCGTCACGACTGACAACTTTTTTATTGTCTCCCCAAGGGCACTTTCTCAGGCACCGACCACCCATGACATCCCTGTACCAGTACTCCCGAGGCCTGAAAACCCAGACCCTTGTGGGCCCGACACCAACACTTATAGCACCACTCAGGGTTGCCACTAGGAATTTCAGGGCCCCGTACTGCCTCCGCCTCCACTCCAGTTCTGCCTCCACCCCCTGAACCTTCCACAATCCCATTGCCCAATCTGGCAATCTGGGAAAAACTCCACTTATGCACACCAATCCCCCTAAAGCGGTCTGAGTAGCTATCATTTCACAAATCATTCATATGTGATGTTCACACATAGTCACATACATGCTGACAAGCTGCTCTTCAAAATTCTCTTAATGTTCATTGAAAACAAAGACACACAAAGAAAAGCTGATCATCACATGATCGTAAGTATGAAAATTGCACATAAGTAGAGTGGCCATGTGATGACTTCTGAAAAAAGCAAGAGCCGAATCCTGACAGTGAGTATATTACATGCTGTTAGGATTGGGCTACAGTGCTTAATGTTATAATTAAAGGGTTTGTCCAGATAAAAGTCTGTAGTCACTCTCGGTGATTGCAAGCTTCTGAAATCTCACAGCATCTGGACTGTACAATTTCAGGATTCTCCCATGCCAATAGCAAGATCGAATGGTTATGTGAGCACAAGTATGTGATTTGTATACGTATGGCCACATTCTGACTAGACGTGTCTGGCCTCACTCAATTCATTTTCATTGATCAGGACCACACGTGTAGTTGGCTTGTGTAAATCACATACTTACATTTCATGACCTCCCAGTTTCATGAGGCAACGAAGAATTGTGAGAGCGTGTAGTGTGAGCACTATAAGTTTTGAACAGAATGGAGTAACACAAAGTGACACATAGAGTGACTGTGACTCATCATAAACTTGGACAGCTCCTTTAATGCTACTAACATAAATAAAAACATAGTAAGGCTAGGGTCACACATAGACGTTTTCAGCCTCACCGCTAAAATCTGTGATTTTCTGCAGAAGCGGACACCAATACCACGGAGGCTGGCAAAACATACTTGGTATGATTCATGCCTAGTATGTCCTGACAGCCTTTGAGGTACTTTCATGCCCACCCAGCATGTCCTGCCAGCTACTGATGTTACTATCATGCTAGTACTACCACCACTGGCTGGCAGGGCATGCTGGGCATGATAGTACCACAGAGGCTGGCAGGACATACTAGGCATGAATCATGAATCATGCCAAATATGCCCTGCCAGCCTCTGTGGTACTATCATGCTCACCCGGCATGTCCTGCCAGCCAGCCACTGGTGGTAGTACTAGCATGATTGATAGTAACACCAGTGGATGGCAGGACATGCTGGGTGGGCATGATAGTACCACATAAAAAATTAAAAAAGAACATTGGGCTTTCCTGACTTTTGATCACCAGCAAAAGCAAAGCCAGGCAGCTGGAGATGGCAGCTTTATCTGCGCTGAGAATCAAAAATTCAGCAGAGCGCTATGTCATTTTTTTTATTATTATTTATTATTTTCACACTTCTATATGAGTGAGAGGCCTAACAGCTAATCACAGACGCTGACACAGAGAATGAGCGTCTGTGATTGGCTGCTTGAGTGACCTAAAAGCAGCCCATACATATTACCATACTAGAATGTATGGGCTGATTGTAGATTTCTCAAACAGCCAATCACAGACGCCCATCCTCTTTGACAGCATCCGTGATTTACAAAATATCTAAAAGAAAGGGGTAGACAAGGGCGCAATGAGTGTAAACCGCTTGTAGGATATGTATGTGCAGTGTAAGAACTGCTCATCTTAGTCAGTTGTGAGACCCACAACCGTGCACGTTACAGCTGCAGCAGCTCCAACTCATGGATGGTACGCGGTAATCTCCAAAAATGGACAGAGTCCAGAGATGTTGTATGTAGTGATGGGCGAATCCTAAATTACTCGGAATCGCTTGACTCTAGCGAGTCCGAGCACAGGACTCGCTACTCGTTGCGAGTCTAGCGAGTCCAATGTTAATGAATGGGGAAGCGAGTAATAGCGAGTAGTGTGAGATTTACAAATCGCAGATGTGTCTCGGAAGCTTCAGCCTGAAGCAATCCTAGTTTTGTCATTTATTTGCATTGCTCGTTTACTTTGTAAGTAATCGCTGACTCGCACAGATAAGATCCTGTCTCCTCTGTACAGGCTGCCAGCTCCAGGGTCCTAGAGCCCGCCTGCTGCCTGATGTAGCAGTGCTGAGATTGTTCTCAGTCTGCTCATTCCCCGTGTACAGACATGAATGTCTGTGCACAGAGATGATGTAGCAGAGCTGAGATTGTTCTCAGTCTGCTCATTCCCTGTGTACAGACATGAATGTCTGTGCACAGAGATGATGTAGCAGAGCTGAGATTGTTCTCAGTCTGCTTATTCCCTGTGCATAGACATCTATATTTATGCACAGGGGATGTAGCAGAGAGGACATCGCGTTTTGGACTGCGTCGGACGGAAGAGGATTTTTTTAATTAAAGATGGAGTCCCTAATGGCTTTTTTTTTTTTATTTCTAATAAAAAATTTTCCTTGTGTTGTGTTTTTTTTAAAACAATTTAATAGAAATTCATGGCGGTCATGTCTAATATTGGCGTGACCGCCATAAATTTCGGGCTTAGGGTCAGCTGATAATACAAAGCTGGCCCTAACCTCTATTACCCAGCGTGCCACCGCTACCAGGGCCGCTGGAAGAGCGGGGTTCAGCGCCAGAGGATGGCGCTTCAATGAACGCGCCATCTTCTGGGGCGGCTGCGGGCTGCAATTTGCAGCGGGGGGTGCCCAGAAAGCTTGGGCATCCCTGCGCTGCAGATTCCAGCCCCCAGCTGCTTAGCTGTACCTGGCTAGACATAGAAATTGCGCGGAGCCCCACGCATTTTTTTTTAATTATTTCATGAAATTCTGAGATTCTGACTCTGAGACTCTGACTCTGAAATTCATGAAATAATAAAAAAAAAATGCGTGGGGCTCCGCGCAATTTCTATGTCTAGCCAGGTACAGCTAAGCAGCTGGGGGCTGGAATCCGCAGCGCAGGGATGCCCAAGCTTTCTGGGCACCCCCCGCTGCAAATTGCAGCCCGCAGCCGCCCCAGAAGATGGCGCGTTCATTGAAGCGCCATCCTCTGGCGCTGAACCCCGCTCTTCCAGCGGCCCTGGTAGCGGTGGCACGCTGGGTAATAAAGAGGTTAGGGCCAGCTTTGTATTATCAGCTGGCCCTAAGCCCGAAATTTATGGCGGTCACGCCAATATTAGACATGACCGCCATGAATTTCTATTAAATTGTTTTAAAAAAAACACAACACAGAGAAAATTTTTTATTAGAAATAAAAAAAAAAGCCATTAGGGACTCCATCTTTAATTAAAAAAATCCTCTTCCGTCCGACG
This sequence comes from Allobates femoralis, assembly GCA_033576535.1. NCBI lineage: Eukaryota > Metazoa > Chordata > Amphibia > Anura > Aromobatidae > Allobates > Allobates femoralis. Next base: position 137,671,404 of record JARQOC010000006.1, read on the forward strand.
CAGTCCAAAACGCGATGTCCTCTCTGCTACATCCCCTGTGCATAAATATAGATGTCTATGCACAGGGAATAAGCAGACTGAGAACAATCTCAGCTCTGCTACATCATCTCTGTGCACAGACATTCATGTCTGTACACAGGGAATGAGCAGACTGAGAACAATCTCAGCTCTGCTACATCATCTCTGTGCACAGACATTCATGTCTGTACACAGGGAATGAGCAGACTGAGAACAATCTCAGCACTGCTACATCATCTCTGTGCACAGACATTCATGTCTGTACACAGGGAATGAGCAGACTGAGAACAATCTCAGCACTGCTACATAATGTCTGTGAGCAGGCGGGCTCTAGGACCCTGGAGCTGCACAGAGAAGACAGCTGGACTCGGCTCGCAAAGAAACAGCAGTTATCTGCAAGTTTCCCTGCTATCACTGGCACAGTAGCCAGTGATTACTCGCACGAGTCTAATGCAAACAATGGCAATCCTAGTTTTTTCAGCGTTTCTGACAAAACTAGGATTGATATTGATTTGCATTGGACTCGTGCGAGTAATCACTGGGAAACTCGCAGAGTACCGAGTCCTGCGAGTCCCTTACTACTCGCCGAGTAACGAGTCCTAGCGAGTAGATTCGCCCATCCCTAGTTGTATGCATCCCTGAGGAAGAGATCGTGAGGATCTCGAAACACGTAGGAATAAAGATCTACTGTTTAAAGCACAGAGGAAGTCTTGTTATTGAACAGCAGCGCGGATCAGAAACTTTCTGTCCATTTTTGGAGATTACAGAGGAACATCTGTGATTGGCTGTTGGGTCTGTCACATATATAGAAGTGTGAAAAGAAATAATTTTTAAAAACATGATGTAGCGCTCCGCAGAATTTTTGATTCTCAGCATAGATAAAGCGGAAAGCTACAGCCTGCCACCCCCAGCTGCCTGGCTTTACCTTGGCTGGCGATCAAAAGACAGACAAGCCTAATATTTGTTTTAAACTTATTTAAAATATATATTTTTTTAAATGTGTGGGCTCCCGCCATATGTTGATCGCCAGCCAAATAATACAAGGCAGCTGGGGGCTGGGATTCGCCGCATGGTAAGTCCCAAGTGTTCTTGGCCCCCCACGCTGAATATCGCAGCCCGCAGCCACCCCTGAAAATTATGCATTCATCTTAGCACCATTTCCACGTGCATTACCAGGCCCTTCCAGCGGCCCTGGTGGTGAGTGGCACCCTGGGTAATAATAGGGTTAGTACCAGGCCAGCTTTGCATTATCAGCTGGTACTAAGCCCAAAATGTATGGTGTCACACCAAATTAGACATGGCCACCATGAATTTCTAGTAAACAGAAAAATACACAGAATTTTTTTTTTTTTTAAGTAAAACACAAAACACATTTAGGGACTCCATCTTTAAAAAAAAAAACTTCGCTCCAACATAATCCAAGGGTCTTCTGTCTTCAGCTCTGCTACATCTTTGCCATCAGACAAATATGTCTGCTGACAAGGATGAGCAGGCACAGAATGACACTGGAGCACTGTTGCTGTGTAGTGCGGCACTATGTCACTTTTTTTTCATTTGATGTAGTGTAGAAATCTTGGGAAAAGTGTGGATTGTGCTCTAGAAGTGATCAGGTTATAGATAACAATGTTATTTTCTGCAGAGATAAGTCCTGCATAGCAGACGTGATATCGGTCTGCGACATATAAAGAACTTCACCAGAGACATCACTGGTAAGTATGTGTATTACCTATCACCACACACACATATATACAGAGCTCTGTGTATAATGTCACTGGGATCATTGCATTACCTGTACACTGACACTATCTACAGAGCTACTGTGTATAATGTCACTGGTGATGATGTATTAACCTCTACACTATATACAGAACTACTGTGTATAATGTCACTAGTGATCACTGTATTACCTTTAACTGACATTATATACAGAGCTCCTGTGTATAATGTCACTGGTGATCACTGTATTACCTTTACACTGACTCAATATACAGAGCTTTTTTACATTTTTATTATTTTAGTATGATTTGCCACTATGTGGTTGGTAATATGTGGTCTCATGATGTGGCAGTATTTATACCTTGTATATGGTAGCATTTGATCACTATGTGGTGGTATTATGTGATCTGGTCATGGTGTGGTGGTATTTCTGCCTTCTATCTGGTATTAGTGGTCTTGGTAGAATGGATTGGGGTTAGTCATTTGTTTTATCCGATATCAATAAGGGGAACTTCTTTATTTCCATTAGATATTAAATAATTTGATGTTTAACCCCTCCCTGTCCTGTGGCACAGCAGCACAGATGCAGTTACAGAGGTTTGCCAGAGGAAGCAAGTTGAGCATTTGGTGAGATTTTCACCTCAGTATTTATAAGACAAAACCAGGAGAGGGTGAGCATAAAAAATTACCTCTGATTGCTCCACTCCTGTGTTTGTCTTAAAAATACTGAGGTAAAAAACTCACCAAATACTCAAAGTGCCACATTCTTCTGACGAAGCGGATTCCACCAATAAATAAATGTTTACCTTCCTTACATGTGCATCGCTGATAACTTGTTTTCACCAAAAAATCCTTTTAAGGCAAACTACATTAATTGTACATTGCAGTAATGGTGAGTGCACAGTGATGTGCAGGAGCCGCCTGTGTTTTACAGTCCACGCTTCACTATAATGGGTATAACGGCTAACAGGTATTTGCATATAGCTGAAGAATGGGTGGGCCCGGGTGGGTGGGCCCTTGGAGTCAATTTCCCTGGTGGGCCCCAGACACCCCATTCCGATGCTGGTGATACCTCATATTTTTCTCTTTCCATACTCTCCTCACTACCCCCATACTTATCACCCCATTGCTTCCCATACTATGTCCACACCCATCTCCCCTCTCCTCCTATTATGTCCACACCTATCCCTGCCACTCCTCATGTTCTATTGAGCACCCAACCCCCTCAGTCCCCATACTGTGTCTGCATCCATCACCTCTCACTCCCATGCTTTGCCCTCACCATCCCCCTCACTCCCCCATACTGTGTCCACACACATCCCCCTTAACTTTTCATACTTTGTCTGCACCCATCACTCCTCAAACTGTATCTGCACCCATCCCTCTCACTCCCCATATTTTGTCTACACCCATCCCCCCTCTCTTGCCAAACTGTGTCTGCACCGATCCCCCTCACTCCTCATATTGTGTGTGCACCATCCACCCTCACTCCTCTTATTGTGTCTGCACCCATGCCACCCTATTGCTCCCCATACTGCAACTTCAAATTTATGCCATGTCGTCTGCCTGCCCATACTCAACCTCCTCGCTCCCCATACTGATTCTGCCCCATAAGCCCCTTTGCTCCCTCATTCTGGTTCTTAAATCTCGCCCCGCTTGCTTCACATACACTTCCCCCATTTTCTTCATATACGCTCCACATGTTTTCCAAATACACTGCCCCTCATATGCTTCACAACATTGCCTACCTCCCTGTATGCTTCACATACACTATGCAAACACTTTCCCCCTCCATGTATACTTCATATACACTTCATGTACACTGCCCCCCGTATGCTTCCCATACAATCCACATGCACACTCCCCACCCTTACTGTATGCTTCCCATACACACTCCTCATCCTCCGTGTATGCTTCAAATACACTGCCCCACCATCTCTCCCTATCCCTAATTATAATGCACCTTTGGAGTCTTTAGCTCAATGAATAAGTGTCGAGCCCACTGGGACGGGGGTACTCGGTACCGCACGGGGATGGGGATGTCACGGAGGTCCTGGTCCGGACCGTGTCCCGGGCCCTGGCAATAATAAGGGGAAGATTTACAGGGGATAATGTCAGTCGTGACGCCACCCACGGCTTGTGGTCAATAGTGGGACCACCGCTGCTGCAGAACCTCCGGGGATGATGTTAAAGCAGCTTGAGATGGAATAGTTCTGCACGGGTAGAGCTGGGTTCCCCGGGGCAGTGATGATAAAGTCTATGGTGTAGTGTATGGTGCAGGCTTGTGATGGGTGCAGTGCACTTACTGTCCTGATGCTGCAGAATTCTCCCTTCAGGATTCAGAGCTGACAGGCTGTGGCTCTTCAGGTTGTAATCCTCTGCAGACCTGTTGGAGGGAATCATGTGCAGGCAGAATCATGCAAGGGAGTCAGAGGCAGGGTTCACCGTGTTTACTTCTCAGCTTTCTCAGTTACAGTTCAGTCACAGTTCCAGTTACAAGTTCTTACACGGGCACAACTCACCCCTCCGGGTTCCTTTACTCCCTGCAGCCAGGTTGTTCCTTTCTATGACCCCTCACTCTTTCTCTGTCCTTTCCAGGCTTTGACTCTCTCTATTTCTCACTTGGTGTGCGTCTCCCGACAGTATGGCGGTGGCTCGGACCCCTGTGGGCCCTCCTGGTTGCCACTGAGCTGCCTGTCCTTTGGGGTAGGAACCCTAACTTGAAGCTAGAGTTCCCCGTCGGTTAATCTGGGGATACCGGGTAGATCGTCGGTCCCCTTCAGAGCCGACTCTCTGCTGCTAGTCTAGCCTCCAATAGTCCTCCTGGGTGAGGCTCTACCAGGCTCCTTCTAACCGTGTCTTTGGGTTCAATAGGAGGGCTACTCCACCTGCAGTCTACCATCTTAGTCATGTTTCTAGGACCCAGTGCTACTGGTCCTCCCGTCCCTCACACTCCTAGGGTGCTGGCTCCGGATGGGCTTTCTCTCTGTAGCTCGCACTGGCTCTCCAGATTCTGCGCTCCTTCCACCCCACTCTTCCAGGATGTGTGCTTCTTGTCTTGCATCTCAGCCTACACAGCCTACTGCTGTCTTTCGGCCTGTGCCGTGCTTCTCAGCTGCTGTGGTCTGTGTCTTGGCTGCTCGGCACCCTGGGCCTACTCACTCCTTCCTCCTCCCCTTGTCTATATCTACCCTCTGTCACCTGACCTGCTTGCTGGCCCACCCACTGTCTCTAAACCCACCACTCCTTGCCCGCCTAGAGTTCTCGGGCTCCGGTTTGGGTGCTGCTCTCTACTAGTTGTGTGGGCTATCTGTGAGGGTGTTGTGGTGCAACTGTCTTTCCTCCTACCTGGCTGCAGTTCCCTATGTGGCCTCCTGGTCACAGGGGCGCCACATAAGCACTTTCCACCACTGCTGTTCGGGCTTTCATTGCACCAGGAGACATCACCAGCGTGATCAGCTGACATAATCATGATGCTGATGTTGACCTGACCTGGAAGTGATGTGATCAAGTCAATTATATGAGTGTCTAAAAGACGCTTGTAAAGTTGATTAGGAGGAGCTAGCACGCTGCACTTTCTCTGAGCCACTGTCATCTTGACAGCGGGTCAGAGAAAGAAAACCCGACTCACACTACAGCCAACCGACGGCGCCCTTGCCTGCTGCACCTGGGGCAGATGCCCCGAGCCCCCACCAGCCCCCCTCCAGCTACGTTTCTGGGGCCTGTCCCTGCCCTTGGGTCAAGGTAGCAGAAGATTGACAGAGGATGGTCCAGGCTGTCAGCATGTTCGGGCCACTGGGTCAGGATTAAGACCAGTCAGGTTCTGATGGCAGCCCTGCCACCACCTTCGTGCCTTCAATGGTGATACATAGAAATAACTTACGGTACATTTAATTTGACAGAATAAAACCAGGCAATACATCAAGCCATAAATGATTCTACAGACTCATATGACTGCAGAAGCGTTTGTAGTGGTTCCTTCTGTGTCATTACACATGCATTGGCTAATATATGAGCTAAGTATCTCTTTTTTTTAAAAAATATTCCTAAAGCAGTAATGCAATACTAGACTTCCATTATCCATTATTAGCATATTTCAGTATTTTAGAGTGAAGCTGTATGTATTTTGTAGGTATGTTGTGTTTTTGGCTGGCACCTGTTCACACTTATTAGGGTTTTTGGTCAATCTTTATCATATGACTGAGGATTCAAACATGATCCACTGGAATAACAGCTAAAAGTGTGAAGAGACTTATACTCTGTGCCCACCCTGTGTAGTTGGTCTGTATTTGCTGCATAAATGTCCACATCATATATACATGTCTATCCTGAAGCCAGCAGAGTCTATAAGAATTCCGAAGTGCTGCGCTCATGCTGCATATTTCTTCCATGCATATTTGATGCAGAATGCAGATGCAGAAAACTGTACAGCATGTCAATTATTGATCTGATTTTGTTTTCACAGTGTTTCTTAGCCCTCCAGCAATTTACTTCATTATATAATATGCGATTGTCAAAAACGGACCAAAAACATGTGATATGTTTGATGCGTTTTTTTCTGCAAAATTAATTCAGACTTGATTCAGAATTTTCTGTACCAAATACACAACGTGGGCGCATAGCAATAAAGAAAAATTCACTTTATAATTAAAATTCCAATTAAAAATTGAAGAAAGCTGACTTCATAGTAAATATTTTGCTTTCTAATTTTTGCATTGCCTGAGATTTTGATTTGCTTCCACATCTGTTGTGATCTAACAGATGTGTTTTGTTAGTTGTCATCCAAATTCCCACAATGCATGGCTCTGTGGTGACAGGCATCAAGTTGAAGTGTAAATTTACCTTCCTGTCTAAAATGCCAATAAGACATCATGTAATTAAAACATGGTACAAGATAAGTAAAGGAAAATAATTGACATAGTGACTTTTTGTGTAGATCTAAACTGTAATAAGTAAAATGTCATTGGAAAGCATCGTTTTCCTTTTCAGGCTCTGTTACATGACTGAGCTCACTTAAGATAAGGCACATTCAATAACAATACAACAAAGAATGATGGACGTTAACGAGGACCTGTCAACCCCCCCACCTGCTGCATGGCAATCTAAATGCAGCACTGAATGCAGCATGTCTGCTGCATTCACGGAAGGGGTCCCCCATGTGTGCTGTGTACCCCCAGATATAGTCTTTGTAAAACTTACAGTTAGACACCATGGAGGTAGTCACTGTGGCTGGAGGGAGCTTGATTGACTGTGGCCATTCCATCCCCCACTGCTTCTCTTTGCCGCCTCCTACTGTACTGTTTATGCTTTGGCAGGCCAGGAATCTGGAGCTCATGTCAGGACAAATGATTTGCATGCTGTGAGTGACAGAGAAGAGGAGAGGAGGAGAGCAGAGCATGTACAGCAGAAGGCGGCACACAGAGGCAGAGAGGGAGGGAATGGCCACAGTCAATCAAACTCCCTCCAGTCACAGTGACTGCCTCCATGGCTTCTAACTGTAAGTTTTACAAAGCCTATATCTCGGGGTACACAGCACACATACACATGAGGGATCCCTTCCCTGAATGCAGCAGACATGCTGCATTCAGTGCTACATTTAGATTGCCATGCAGCAGAGGGGTGAAAGGCCCTCTTTAAAGGCAATATGTCATCTACTATAGGTTTTAATTTTTTCTAGTAGGCACAGGTTAACACATTAAGTTTTATTATTTGTTTATTTTCTGATTAAGTTTATTTAATTTTTCAACAGACACGTATGGACCAGTAGACAAAGGTCTAAAGCCTCTTTCACACATCCATGCCTCCGGCACGTGTGCTGTCCGTGCAGACACATGCTGCAGGCCCCTGTCACACGTTCATGTTTCCACATGGGCCAAGTCTCTGACTTACCCACCAGAGCCGTGGGGTACTCGGCAGCGGGTGGCAGTTCTGCTGGGGGAGTCACGGGGGTCGAGACCCGACTCCGTGACCCTGGGTGGTTAATAAAAGGAGGACAGTTTTTAGGAATAAACGTGACTCCACCCATGGTGTGCAGCTACGGGTAGCCGCTGCTGCAGTCGAGACCTCTAGGGATGATGGGAGTAGCAGTGAGGATGTTGAGCCCTCCATAGGAATATCTGGTCCCCAGGGCAACCGTGATGTCTATGAATATGCAGGCTCGTCGGGGGGTGCGGAGCTCACAGTCACGGGCAGCCCCCTGCTGCCGGATCACAGAACCAGTATGACACCCTGTCACCCTCTTGGGCACCACAGAACCCTTGGTACACAAATGGAGCAGTAACAGCAAAGCAACACTCACAAACAAACAAAACACCTAACAACACCTTAGTACACACCTGTTTCACCCCAAGCCTCTAGGGGGAGCTCCACTGGTCACTTTGAGCCAGTTCCCCCTATAAATAGGGTCTTGGAGGGAGAAACACCAGAGTGTGCAGATGCTAGAAGAGCTGCAGGACGTGTGCAATCACCGGTTCTGGAGCTATACCAGGCCCAAACCAGCACACCTGCCCAGTGAGAGACCCTTGCAATTGGGGTCAGAGGAACGGAGAAAGCACCTCTCAGGGACATCAGAGTTACAATAACTCTCTCCCTCAACAACCAGTGGCTGTGAGAGCTACTACGCCACCACAGAGAACCAGCACTTCTAACAGGGAGTTTAGCCCCCTGTTCACCTGAAGCACCTACCGACGAGAGCTCAGGGAAGAGCATTGATCCGGCTTAACACTTTAACAGTGCCCTCAGTGCAGTTACCCAGGTGAAGCACGTTCCACTGAACACACAACTAGGTCCGGCAGGATTCCACATCCACCCAACCTCACTAGAACTACAGAGGAAGGAAGCCTACAAACTGCTTGCTGTGAAACTCCAGGAGTGTCAACCTCACTATCCCAGTTCGAGTATACCTGCTTTCCACCAGTAAAGGTACCCAAAAGACTTTGATGTGTCTGCGTTTGATTCCTGAGCCTAACAGCAGTACTGCTGAGCTGCCTCACAACATCTTGTGCAGCTCCTGGCTCCGGGGACTCCCGCTTGTCCTGTGGGGAGCGTCCCATCTTGCTGCATTACATCCCCCGGAGGCCTAGCAGCGTCGGTGAAATCACCGGAAATCCCGCAGGTGGCGTCACGACAATATTTAACCCCTTAACTGTTCAGCCATTCCCTATTGATCTGGACCACCGGGCCCCACAGCTGCAGGCGCGGTTCCGTGACAAGGAGAGGAAAAACGCCTGCCCCGTGAAGTCCCGGCTACGGTGAGTCACCAGTCTATCTCCCTTCAGGCACTATAATCACAGCCTCAGACAGCATCAAGATTTAACCGGATTTTACTCTTTCTCAGCAGTTGGTAAAGTCCACAGACAGTACATTAGCAGCTCCGGTGTGGTCTAAGCAGCTGGGATGGTTCATCTGCATCACCCTCTTTTGTGTCTCTTTCGGGCCTTTTTGGTCTGTCTGCAGTGGGTGACCTATCGGGTCCCCTAGCCCTAGTACGACGGCCTTCTTTTCACTGCGCTGGAGGTTGGGTCTCAGGACATAAAGACTACGCACCCAGCCGGCATTCATGGTCGGAGCATACAGCATCCTGGCCACTTCAGCACTCTAGTTCTGGCCTAGTCCCACAGTGTCCTTGCTAATTCAAGCACACCTGGACTCCTTCTTTCTCTCACCCCGGTCTGCAGCCCTGGACTCGGACAAGCCTCATGGTGGCTCAGGCCACCGGGTCCGTGTCCTCCCAGTTCTGTCTGGTGGTGTTCTAACCTCTCCTTCTACTGACTGGACTTCACTCCTCGACTTCCCTTGGCTGACTCTTTCGGACTAACTGCTCAACTTCTTTGGTGTTGTGTCCTTTTTGGTCTGCTATTACCTCCCCTAACCGGGTCCTTCTGTAATTTTCCAACCACCACCTGGCTCCTCCCGCTATCTAGTTGTTGGGCATAGTCCCTAGATTTAGGATTGGGAATGTGTTGGGTGTGTGTGTGGGGAGACCAACTTACCAATCCCGGCTTCTGCGCCATCTAGTGGCAATCGGTCCGCAGGGGCACCACATCTCCATCTGGAGCAGGTGCGTGTCTGTTTGCTCCACATGGAGACATGTCTGTTTTTGGCTGACAGCACAGACACACAGACCCATTCAGGTCAATGCGTCTGTGCCAAAAACATTCCGCACACAGATGCCATCTGACGGAGCAAAGTGTTAAAAGTTACCTGTCCCTCTGTAAGAGGACAGGAAAGAGGTGTCTTAGTCGCTTTAGGGTTTGTGTAGCTGCTGTTTAACTGAGAGTCATATTCCAGTATGCTCCATTATCCAGAAGTCTTTGCCTTTGGCAAGCTTCCCTGGGTGTTTCACAGACACGCATAAGCTGTCTTATACTATGGACGTCCTTCATTGTCTGTTGCAACCAATCAGAAGCTGAGCTGTGAATGGTTGATATAGGTCACCTGATAAATATCCAGGTTAACTGTCAAAACAGTTAAGGCAATATCTGTTCTGGCACCCTCGCTCTGTACCCCTGAAGAACGAGTTGACAGACAGGTAAACTCTTTCCCATCAATGCATTGACATGGACGCTGGGGGTCCTTTTCAACTTTTAATAATGGGTTAAGTGTAAAACTACAAAAAACAGATAGAAATTCTCAGTACAACATAAGTATACATGAAGTGCAAAACATTACATTGTTACATATAGCTGGGCAGCAGCATATTAAACTCACCGACTGTGCTATGTTGAGGGAAACATGCAGATAAGCTGAAATCTAGGGAGAGAAGGGTCAGCACACCAGGATGTCAGCTTGTATGAGGCTGTAATGGCTTCTGGAGGAGAAGGGGCAGAGCCTAGAGCACGGCCTCATGGGATTACATAGGCATGGAGGGACCAAAATTAGACTATGCAGTAAACATAATGTAATGTGGGAACATTGTCAACAGATGGCGCTATGGGATAAATCATTGCTGAACAAGCAAACAATATACAGTATTGTCTCAAGCAAACTAAATGCACGTATTTCAAAGAAAGGCACGACACTCCCCGTCTGGTATCTGGGGGATGCCACATAAACTTCAACTAGAGCAACAGAATAAGTTCAGAAACAGGTCTGCTAGCATTTGAACTCTTTTCCACTGGGATTCGTACAAGTCTTTAGTAGTAGACTCTCCGGACGTCGACGTGCTCACATTAAACTTCTGGGTAAGGAGAGTTGGAGGAGTAAGCAGAAATGAGTCATCAGGATCGTTGATTGTGGACAGGATGCCTCATCATGTGAAGGGTTTTTTCTCTAGGTTGACTTGAAAAGTTAAACCATCAGACTCTGAGTCCCAATTAAACCCTAGACTGCGTTGTACAGGAAGAGAGTCTGTGGATGAGTCTAGGACTTTCGATTCGGTGGCGTTGTCTTCTCTGCCATTTAATTGTGCCGAGTTGGTGTGCTTCTCCTTCACAAGGAATTTGTTGGGGCAGGGTAGGAAAAAGGATGGATGGCCACTCTCCAACGTGTTCGTGTAGAGAGAGTAAACGTTGTTTGACTTGTGAGCGTCTCTGAGGCAAACGTCCCCTATAACTACCCATCCCAGGTCTAGCTTCTGAGCGTAGGGCGAGTTATGAGGACCGTTTATCTGTTTCCTCACCTTGTGGACTCTGATGATGTCTCTCCCTAGCATAAGGACTAACTTGGCTTGGGGATTGAGTGTGGGAATAAGATGCGCTATGCTTCTCAAATGAGGGTGATATAATGCCGCTTCTGGAGTGGGCATTTCGTCTCTATTGTTCGGGATAGAATTACACTCGATTAATGTAGGAAGGGCCAAGGATGTCTTCCCATCCAGGGATTCGATTTGATAACCTGTAGCTCTCCTCCCAGATTCTTCACTCACTCCTGTGCATGTTTTTAGTGAGTAGGCCGAGCCAAGTCCCTCGATTTTATAGATGTCAAAGAAAACTGAGCTGGCAAGTGATCTATTACTCTGGTCATCAAGTATAGCGTAGAGTTTAACCGCCTTTTCTCTGTGGCCAATAGGGTAAACTGTAACCAAACAGATCTTTGAGCAGAATTTGTTAATAAGACCTTCTCCGCAGACTTGAGTGCACTGGGGTGACACTTCAGGAGGTGTACTGTCTTTCTCCTCCCCGTCGTGCTCTGTAAGTCGGTCTATGGATGAGGGGGTCTGCAGGGCTGGCCTTGGGTGTAGAGCTGTGCTGTGCTCTTGGCTGTTACACTCCGAACAAACAATACTGGCTTTGCAGTCTTTAGCTCAATGGGATGTAGATGCGCAACATCTGTAGCATATGTTATTTTCTTTGAGGAAGAGTCTACGGTCTTTAAGGGATTTTCCCCTAAAACTCCTGCACTCTTGTAGTGGGTGAGGCTTTTTATGTAAGGGGCACTCCCTTTCCGGGTCTATTGTACTGTGGGTCTTGTGTGATAAGTCTGCAGAAGACACATTAGTTTTGTGTACGGTGACAGGTGAGTCTCTGGGGTTGCGAACTGGAACAGGTTTACTTGTTCTTGGGTTGACAGGATCTACGGCAGAAAGGTTGAAGCTGGGATCGTTCCTTATCTTGGCCTGCTGGCGGACAAAATCTACAAAGATGTGGAATGGAGGGAACACCACGTTGTGACGCTGCTTGTAATCCGAACCCCAGTTCAACCATTTCTCTTGCAAACTGTAAGGTAGTTTCTTCACTATGAGTTTGATGGCTCTGGCTGTGTCTAGGAATGCGAGGCCTGGCAGGTCTCCTTCAGTCTTGGCGACTTGGAGTTCTACTAAGAGGTCGCTCAATTCTCTTAGCATGTGAAAGTTCTTATTAGAGATTATAGGAAAGTCTTCCAACCTTTTGAAGAGGGATTCTTCTATCATTTCTGAGGAGCCATAGCACTCATCAAGTCTCTCCCACAACGTGCACAAACCTTTCCTCGGGTTGTTGATGCTGAGATCTCTGATGCGTTTCGCGTGTTCTACCGATTCATTTCCTAGCCACTTAACCAAGAGGTCGATCTCTTCGCTGGCAGAGATGTCTAGGTCAGTGGTGGCGTTTCTGAAGGAAGCTCTCCACGCTCTGAAACTTTCGGGACAGTCGTTAAACTTTAAGAGACCTTTGGTGAGTAACTCACGACGTGCAAAGAACTTGAGGAAAGTTGGTAGCTCTTGATCTCTGAGAAGGCGGTCTGGGTACCTGTTGCTGTGATGAGGTCTCCGTGAGCTATGGTTGCCGTAAAATGCATCTTCGTCACGATAATCACCGTCGGGGTCCTCTATCTTGAAAGTTTTCTCTGTGTAGTAGGGATCTGCAGGTTCGGGTGCTGGTCTCACTGATGATGGAAGGTGGACGGAATTACTTTCATGCTTAATGTGGGATGATTGTTGAATGAAGGTTGATGGCTGAATGACAGGATTCGGTATCTCTCTTGGAGCTGAATGTAGATGGTCATCTAGTGAGGCATGCTGTAGCACGTAGTCTGAAGTGCGTTGTGAGATATCACGATGACTAAGTTCAGGTCCGAGCCTTAAGCTGAAACTTTCACTATCGCAGCGTGCTGCTTCTTCAAAAAACCTGTACTTCAGCTTCTGCTGCCGCTGCTTCTGTGTCTATGGCGAGTTTTACGAGGTCGGCTTCCAGACGTGCCTTTTCTTTCTTTAATAACCACTCCTGTTCAGCGAAAGCAGCTCTCACTTTGGCGGCTTCCGCCTTCGCCCTGGCGATGGCAATTGCAGAGCTGCTCACAGACTTCCGTGAAGATGCGCTTACATGGGAGCGTGTCACATAAACTTCAGATCCTATATCTGACATTGTGTCTGTTTGCAGCTTTACTGTTCTCTGCTAGAAGTGAGTGTCTGTGCTTCGACCCCGTTTATAGCAGTCGTTTTACTGTTCTGGCACCCTCGCTCTGTACCCCTGAAGAACGAGTTGACAGACAGGTAAACTCTTTCCCATCAATGCATTGACATGGACGCTGGGGGTCCTTTTCAACTTTTAATAATGGGTTAAGTGTAAAACTACAAAAAACAGATAGAAATTCTCAGTACAACATAAGTATACATGAAGTGCAAAACATTACATTGTTACATATAGGTGAGCAGCAGCATATTAAACTCACCGACTGTGCTATGTTGAGGGAAACATGCAGATAAGCTGAAATCTAGGGAGAGAAGGGTCAGCACAGCAGGATGTCAGCTTGTATGAGGCTGTAATGGCTTCTGGAGGAGAAGAGGCAGAGCCTAGAGCACGGCCTCATGGGATTACATAGGCATGGAGGGACCAAAATTAGACTATGCAGTAAACATAATGTAATGTGGGAACATTGTCAACAGATGGCGCTATGGGATAAATCATTGCTGAACAAGCAAACAATATACAGTATTGTCTCAAGCAAACTAAATGCACGTATTTCAAAGAAAGGCACGACAATATCTATTAGCTCACACATACAAACAGTACATAAGCCTTTTTAGGAGACTGACTGTAAAGTGTGTGTTAAAATTTCCCCTCAAAACATAGTCTATGATGTTCTCAAAGTCAAATGGGTTGTCTGTGCAAAATGTTGTGATCGTAAATGCAACTGTGCAGATTCCTTTATTGGACACATACACATTCAGCTTTATATATTAGAATGAATTTCAGATTCACTGAAGTGAATCTGGACTAGGCTTCTATAACACACAACCTGTAGAAATGTCTGCTTTTCAAAATCTGTACAACTTAGGGTGCTTTCACATCTGCGGTAGGTGTAATTCCCGGCAAATCCAGCAGATGTCGGCGCATCTGAGAGATCTGCCGCGTAACGGCCAACTTGCAGCACCGTGCGGCAAGCCCCATTCATTCTCTATGGGGCTTGCGGTCGGGTTCGGCAGTGGCGCCCCTACGGTCTGGTTGCCACAGAGGGGTACTGCACCCATTCCAGGGGTGTGGTATTCCCATATGTGGTAACCAGGGTTGGTAAGTCCAGTCACCCACATAAAGACCCAACACACCCGGTCCCAGGGATTGCGGGTGAACCCAGGCAGTGGGATGACTCAGGCAGCCCGTGGGACAGCTGGGGGAGAAAGGTCGTGGGTGGGAAAGTTAGTAGGAAATGGTCAGGGAAAGAAAGAGGACAAAAGGAAACACCATGGGAAGTAGGTAGTCAGTCGGAGGTCAACCAATGAGAGAGGACAGTGAGGAAGGACCTGGACGGCTTGAGCAGAGATGAGGCTTGTCCCAGGTCCTGAGGCCAGAGACCGCGAGGAGACAGAGGGAGCCCTAGGGGCGCCGGCAGTGAGCAATCCACCCGTGCACCCGAGTCTGCAGTGAAGCACAGGGGCAGGGCGAGCACCAGGGACTCGGTCCTGAAGGTGGCGAGGAGACTCAGAGTTCCAACCACAGAATCGGTGGTCACGAGATCTAGAGGAGCTGTGGCCAGCTCACGGCACATTCGCCGAGAAGGCAGCCATACTAGGGTCAGAGGACATAGCTGGCCACCTGACAAGGCCCGTGGCTGCTGGATTTGAGCTCTGTGCTCAGAGGCGTGTGCAGGAAGGAGGAGAACAGGCAGCGCTGAGGAAGGATGGACAGAGAGGAAAGGAACACGAAAGGGGTGTACTGAACAAGCCATCTTGGTTGCTAAGGACTACCTGGACCGCAAATGTAATTGAAATGTGACTAGGGATGAGCGAGTGGTGAAATATTCGGACTCGCTATACTCATAACGAGTAGGTCCTGATACTTGGGTACTCGTTATGAGTAGCGAGTCTAATGTAACTCAATGGGAAAAGCGAGTAAGTCGAGTAATTCCTCAGCTGGACCCTACACAGTGGTCTGGGGGTTGAAGAAAAGGCTGAAATGGGTGCATGATTGTTTAAAAGCCGGTGGTAAAAAGCCACGGGCTTTTAAACAATCATTCAGCCTGATCCTCCACCTCCCATCCTATGGTCCCCTGCAACCTCCCATCCTGATTCTCCACTCCTCCCGCCGCCTCCTACCCCTATCCTGAGTTAGGACCGGGGTGGGAACGCAGCACAACGGAGCGGGGAGCAAAGGACCCGGGCGGGGAAGCTGGCGGTGAGAAGACCTCACCGCCAGCTTTCCCGTTCTGTGCTGCGCTCCCCGCTCCCTGATGCCCCTACCCACTCCCTGGTTCTGCACTCCCTGCCCGTCCTAACTTAGAATCGGGCGGAGAGGCGGCGGGGGAGCGGGGAAGGGGGCATCAGGGAGCGGGGAGCCCAGCACAGAACGGGAAAGCCGGCAGTGAAGTCTTCTCACTGCCTGCTTTCCAGCCTGTTATTTCAAATGAACAGCTGATGCTGATCAGCTGTTCATTTGAAGTAGCCCCGCGAGGTTCATCTGAGTTCATGCAGCATGAACTCACATGAAATTTTCCACGGCGGGTGCAGAGCTCAGCTACATCTCTGGGAGAGGTTCTACTAGAGATGTAGCTGAGCTAAAGAAGAAGACTAGATCGGACTACATCGGACAGAAAATTATTTTTTTAATAAAGATGGAGTCTCTAAGTGTTTTGTTTTTTATAATAAAACTTTTTTCTCTGTGTTGTGTTTTTTTTTAACACTTTACTAGAAATTCATGGCGGTCATGTCTAATATTGGCGTGACCCCATGAATTTCGGGCTGAGGGCCAGCTGATAATACAAAGCTGGCCCTAACTTCTTTATTACCCAGTGAGCCAACGCACCAGGTACAGCGCCAGAAAATGGAGCTTCTATGAACGTGCCATTTTCTGGGGTGGCTGAGGACTGCAATTCGAAGCGGGGAGGGGGGGAAGCCAGAAAGCTTGGGCCTCCCTGCGCTGCGGATTCCAGCCCCAGCTGCCTAGTTGTACCTGGCTGGACACAAAAATAGCGCGAAGCCCCACATATTTTTTTTTTCATTATTTCATGAAATTCATGAAATAATTAAAAAAAAGGGCTTCCTTATATTTTTGTTTCCAGACAGGTACAAATAGGCAGCTGGGGGTTGGGGGCAGCCTGTTCCTGCCTGCTGTACCTGGCTGGCATACAAAAATACGGTGAAGCCCACGTCAATTTTTTTTTTGAAATTCATTAAAAAATTAAAAGAAAAACACATTTAGGGACTGCATATTTATTAACCCCTTGATCCTCATCTCTGTGCTGAACACTCTCAGCACTGCTTCATGAGAGCCAAAGAAGAAGAAAAATGTTTCTATCCTCGTGGTCCCTGAAGTAGAGGCCAGAGTGCTGCGGCATTGTATGGGGGGGTAACTCTGGTCACCCGAGGACAGCTATGGTCATGCCACCTGAGCTGTCCTTGAGTGACCCCAGTGTCTTCCCGGTTAAAATGCCGCAACACTCCAGGCTGTACTTCAGGGACCACGGAGATAGAAACTTTGTTCTTCTCCTTGGTGTCTGATGAAGAAAAGCTGAGAGTGTTCAGGCTGAGGATCGGGCTGAATCATAGTTTAAAAGCCAGCGGCTTTTTACTACCGGCTTTTAAACAATTATGCACCCATTTCAGCCTTTTCCTCAGCCTCCAGACCACTGTGTAGGGTCCAGCTGAGGAATTACTTGCATTTCCCATTGACTTAAATTGTACTTGTTACTCCTAGTGTGTAACACAAGGAAACTCGCGGAGTAACAAGTAGCCCAAGTACCGTACGTTTCGGTGAGTACTGAATAGTAACGAGTATACTCGCTCATCCCTAACTGTGACCTCTAGTACGTGCAGAGAAAACTGGAGTAATTCGGTTTTGGAACTCCGAATTGTGTGAGACTGTTAATTTCCTACCTGAGGAGCAGTAGACTGAAACGCTTCACAGGCAATAGGAGCCTGTCTGTGAGATGTCCTGATCTTTACCTGTAGCCAGCTCACCCCTGCTGGCCCTCCAGCACCCTAACAACCCCTACTCCAGATGCCCTGGGGAGCCGCTCCACCTGTGGGGAGTGACACCATTACAGCTGACATCGCATGGTCCCCAGAGGTCCCGGTCAGCAGCAGCGGCCACAAACAGCCGCCTACCATGGATGGCATCACGACAACCAATCCCTAAACCCATTTGCCCCTTTTTAATAAACTCTAACCCCGGAGTGGGGCCATGGATTGGTAACGCCACCATGACACCCCAAGCACTCCCAATCTTACGACATCGCCAGTAGTGAGGGAGAGGCCCAGATCCAAGTACCCCACGGCCCCCACGGGGCATGTCACGGCAAGTGCGGTATTGCCGAATAAGGCAGTTGCGGCACTTGCGGCACTGCAAAATAAATGCTGTTAGCAGTGTTTTTTTTGTTCAGCCGTAAGTGCCAGGTCTGCCGGATTCGGCAATACCGCACTTGCCGCACTTGCCACCCTCGACCCCAAGCCCCATAGAGAATCAACTGGGCTTGCCAGATCTGTGCCGCAAGTCGGCCGTTACGTGGCAGATCCGGCAGATGCGGCGATATCTGTCGGATCTGCTGGGAATTACACATTAACGCAGATGTGAAAGGGGCCTAAGAAAAGCAGATGAAAAAACCCTCTACCCAAAACCTAAAGCCCAACCCAAACCCAAAGCCTAAATTAAGGTATCGTAACTATTTACTGGCACTTAGTAAATAATGCTTTGATAATTGTTGTGGTTTCTCAGGGTGGAATCCGCCCTGAAAATCTATGTCAAATCTATTGCATCTGAACAGGGCCTTAAAACACTTGTCTAACAGGTTTTACCTGGGAAATGCTTACTCATATTTTGACATAATAATGTGGCAAGGTATGGTAAATGAAAGCATATTCAAATAGATCTAGAGAAATGGAGGAAGTCATTATGCTTTTATTAAAAATTCCTTTCGATCACTTAACTGCATATACTTGATACCACGTTTGCATATACTCACAAAATAATCAGCAGGAAAATCCAGTTCTTAATCTGACTGCATTTACCAGGATTATTCACAAATTGATCTGGTTTACATATATGAAATATCATGTGGCATATGACATGCAATCTGACAATAACTAACATGGTGGATCAGGTTATTGTCAGTTCATTGTTCGATACATGGATTACTGAATCTGTTCACTATAAATCTCTACTGGCGCAGCTGTGGGCAGATTCACCCAACTAGAAAGAGTGACGAGTTTTGCTTACTGACATTGAAGGCAAGAAAATCTATTGAGAGTTTGTGCGAAGTGATTCAATAGAAAAGCTATTTGGACAGAGGATAATGATCACCAGTAAAGCAATAAAATATGACTGAGGACACAGAGGGCATTTTATTTTTCATCCATTGAAAAAATGAGGAAGTGAGGGCATTAAACCACATTTAAAGGCGTAAACAGTCAATGTCTTCATAAATTCGATATTACATTAACATTATTTTCTGACTATTTGGAAAGAAATTTCTTGAAAGAACGAGATGGAGAGTTGGGAACCCTCATTGTGAATCTCTATTTCCTAGTTGCAATGTATTAATGTCACCACCACATTGGTAATCTTTTGAGGCTAAGGTTCTTCTATGTTTATTCCATTCCTGATGTCAGTAATAACCCATCCAATCCATACAGGTAAAGGAATCAGATCATAGATGTCCTTACATTTAGTTATGTGTGAGAACTGACACAAGGAAAAAGTATTGAACACGCTTAATGAAATGTAATTAATACTTTGAACAAAAGCCTTTGTTGGTGATGATGACCCACCCCAAGGCCGTGGGGACTTGGATCCCGGGTGTTGATTACGGGGCATTGGTCACTCAAAAAGGGGTTGTAAAAATAAAAGGATATTGTGCTAAAGAGTTCGCAACGCCACCTACGGTTTCTGGTGATGGCACCAGCGCTGCTGCAGACCTCCGGGGATGATGGATGGGCAGCCTGATGGTGATGCTCCCCGTAGGTGGAGCGAGGTCCACGGGGCAGTGATGAGGGACTAGGTTTTGGCTCAGGGAGGTGGCTCTGCAGGCGGAATGTCTCTACAGTCTCTGAGTTGGACAGGATCAGGGCTGTAAGAACTGTCACACACACTGGGAGTAGTTTTCTGTACCTTTACTGATGTTAAACCGGCACTGTCCAGTTTACACTCCAGGTGGTCGGGAAGCACTTCAGGATTTCCACAGCGAGTGATTTTTAAGGCCTCCTTGTCCCTGTCTCAGGGGCGGACCTACCGTGGTGCAACTGGTGCAGCTGCACCAGGGCCCCGGCCGGTTAGGGGGCCCCCAAGGCTCCAGCCGCGGGTCCGGTGCCGCGGTTCCCGCCGCCTTGCACGGGCCCCTGCCTCCACTGCTCAGTGCTCTGGGTGTAACAATCACAGTCGCAGCAGTCGGGACTGCGACTGGGCCTGGGAGTGCAGGGGGCGCACCAATATCAGCTGTTGGAGCTGCTCGGGCTGCCTGGAGAACGCACTCTGGATTTGAATGTAACTATTCTCCCGCCCGGCTGCTCGCAGATCACATCAGCAGCTGCAGCTGCAGAGAGGCCCCCTGCACACTGTGTGGACGGGGTCTGCAGAGGGACACTTCCCCTGCTCCTTCAGCCTCCCGGAGAGCAGCAGCTTGTGGATGGACTGACCTCAGAAGATGCTGGTAAGCAGGAGGTCATTAATCATGGTGTGGGGCAGGAGGACGCTCCTCAGTCCGGTCAGGGTCTGCTCTGCTGGGGATCAGAGTGATTGCAGGAGTCTGTGGCAGATCAGGTCGGGCTGTCAGTGCTGGATTATCGGCTCCAGCATCACCCGACCTACAGGAAAGAGCAGACTCCTGCAATAAATCACTCTGACCCCAGCAGACACCACAGACCTCAGTATACAGAGCCCTGCACTATGACCCCAGCAGACACCACAGACCCCAGTATACAGAGCCCTGCACTGACTGATCACATCTAAACCTACAGGACATCACATATTATTTTATATGGCTCCATATATATGTGATGTCCTGTAGGCAGTACCAGGTGTGATCAATACAGTGCATTATATATCCAGTGTACAGATGGGGACATATACCAGTATGGGCCCATATATACCAGGTTGGAGGACATATTTACCATACTGGGAGATATACTGTATATACCAGAATGGGGAACCTATACACTAGGATAGGAGACCCAGGGGATAACTACTGAAGTCGGGGGTGTCTGCAGTGCTTGGGGGCCCCGTTGTGCAAAGAAGCAGCCGGCCGGCTCCTGAGTGTCAGTGAAACATGAGCTTTGGATGCACATTCATGTAACTTACCCTCTCTGTCCTCTTTCTCCTCTGTTCCTCTCTGTCCTCTTTCTCCTCTGTTCCTCTCTGTCCTCTTTCTCCTCCGTCCCTCTCTGTCCTCTTTCTCCTCCGTCCCTCTCTGTCTTCTTTCTCCTCCGTCCCTCTCTGTCCTCTTTCTCCTCCGTCCCTCTCTGTCCTCTTTCTCCTCTGTTCCTCTCTGTCTTCTTTCTCCTCCGTCCCTCTCTGTCCTCTTTCTCCTCTGTTCCTCTCTGTCCTCTTTCTCCTCTGTTCCTCTCTGTCCTCTTTCTCCTCTGTTCCTCTCTGTCCTCTTTCTCCTCCGTCCCTCTCTGTCCTCTTTCTCCTCCGTCCCTCTCTGTCCTCTTTCTCCTCCGTCCCTCTCTGTCCTCTTTCTCCTCCGTCCCTCTCTGTCCTCTTTCTCCTCCGTCCCTCTGTGTCCTCTTTCTCCTCCGTCCCTCTGTGTCCTCTTTCTCCTCCGTCCCTCTGTGTCCTCTTTCTCCTCCGTCCCTCTGTGTCCTCTTTCTCCTCCGTCCCTCTGTGTCCTCTTTCTCCTCCGTCCCTCTGTGTCCTCTTTCTCCTCCGTCCCTCTGTGTCCTCTTTGTCCTCCGTCCCTCTGTGTCCTCTTTGTCCTCCGTCCCTCTGTGTCCTCTTTCTCCTCCGTCCCTCTCTGTCCTCTTTCTCCTCCGACCCTCTCTGTCCTCTTTCTCCTCCGTCCCTCTCTGTCCTCTTTCTCCTCCGTCCCTCTCTGTCCTCTTTCTCCTCCGTCCCTCTCTGTCCTCTTTCTCCTCCGTCCCTCTCTGTCCTCTTTCTCCTCCGTCCCTCTCTGTCCTCTTCTCCTCCGTCCCTCTGTGTCCTCTTTCTCCTCCGTCCCTCTGTGTCCTCTTTCTCCTCCGTCCCTCTGTGTCCTCTTTCTCCTCCGTCCCTCTGTGTCCTCTTTCTCCTCCGTCCCTCTGTGTCCTCTTTCTCCTCCGTCCCTCTGTGTCCTCTTTGTCCTCCGTCCCTCTGTGTCCTCTTTGTCCTCCGTCCCTCTGTGTCCTCTTTGTCCTCCGTCCCTCTGTGTCCTCTTTGTCCTCCGTCCCTCTCTGTCCTCTTTGTCTTCCGTCCCTCTCTGTCCTCTTTGTCCTCCGTCCCTCTGTGTCCTCTTTGTCCTCCGTCCCTCTCTGTCCTCTTTGTCTTCCGTCCCTCTCTGTCCTCTTTGTCCTCCGTCCCTCTCTGTCCTCCGTCCCTCTCTGTCCTCCGTCCCTCTCTGTCCTCTTTGTCCTCCGTCCCGCTCTGTTCTCTTTGTCCTCCGTCCTCTCTGTCCTCTTTGTCCTCCGTCCCTCTCTGTCCTCTTTCTCCTCCGTCCCTGTCTGCCCTCTTTCCCCTCCGTCTCCCTTCTGTGCGTGTAGGTGTGTGTGTCCACTTAGCCGCCCCCCGCATCCCGCCGCCGCACCAATCCTCGCCCTCCAATGTGATCGCATCGGGCACACATCTAGTATGTATATATCCTCCTTGAGGCTGTCTTGGGCTATATATGTTATACGAGGCTATGCTGGGCTGTATATATTACCTGGAGGCTGTGCTAGTCTATATATATTACCTGGAGCCTGTGCTTGGCTGTATATGTTACCTGGAGGCTGTGCTGGGCTGTATATATTACCTGGAGGCTGTGCTGGGCTGTATATATTACCTGGCGGCTGTGCTGGGCTGTATATATTACCTGGAGGCTGTGCTGGGCTGTATATATTACCTGGAGGCTGTGCTGGGCTGTATATATTATCTGGCGGCTGTGCTGAACTGTATATATTAGGCTGGAATGGACTGTATATATTACCTGGAGGCTGTAGTGGACTGTATATATTAGGCTGTGGGGGGGGGGGGGCCCCGAAAAATTTCTTGCACCAGGGCCCACTACAGTCTGGGTCCGCCCCTGCCCTGTCTTACTTGTGTTGAAGCCCTGACCTGTGTAAAACCTAGCCTGGCATTCTCTGTGTCTCTCACCCTTATGGCAGGTAGTAAGAACAGGAAGAGGATGTTACAAGCAACATTCAGTGATAGCTATTCTCCTTATGGAAATTAATCCTGCATGCTTAATCTCAACAACGAGAATAGTTATTGCCTGTACCACATTTTAGACCCTCGTAAAGCCATATCAGATGCCATACACTACACTGATGAGGGGCTATCACCCCGAAACATAGCATCTGCAGATTGCGGTTCCAGAAAATAATGAGCATGTCATTTAGTTCTCCATTTTTCTGTTGCACTTTCACCATTCACTCCATTCTACTGAAAAAAAAGCATCATAAACAGATTGATATTCACACTGTTTGTATGTGATGCTTTTTTACTGAGCTTTGCCCACCGTAAACGCACCATTTACCCTCCCCAGCGATCCCATGAAGATCCCCGGTGATGTGTTCCTTCCGGGCATCAACAGGAACTGCATGTATGGTACTGACAGGACCTGACCATGTGACTCAGTCTGAGAGTCATGTAGCCAGGTCCTGTAAGCACAATACCCGGATGTAACTCATCGCTGGACACCACAGACCTTGGAGAAGGTAATAAAGTGTATGTGTGTGTCTGTCTGTGTCCGTGTCCCCCTGCCACTTATGGTATTAGTGCAGCACTAAGAAAATGGTGCAAAAAAGCAACCCAAATGGATGATGTGTTTCTGATGCTTTTTCAGCATTTTTAGGGCAGTTTAAAAAAAAATGCAGCATCAAAAATGGATCAAAAATACCCAGCATGCACATTATCTGCAGAGATAAGAAATGCATCTGTGTTCGGAACATTGAGGTATCTTCCATTCTTAAGAATTCAAGATAGAAGAAAATTGGAAATGAATAGGCCTTTTGTCCTAGACTTTTTATACCAATGTGATCTATCACTTACAGGACAAAAAGTTTGTACAGCAGAAAAAAATACATATCCATTATTTATTAAATATGTTTTTGCTAAACCCTTCAACGCTTCATCCCACAAATGACCAGGCCATTTTTTGCAATTCTGACCAGTGTGACATAATAACTCTGGAACATTTCAACGGATCCCAGTGATTCTGAGAATGTTTTTTTCGAGACATATTGAACTTTATGTTAGTGGTAAATTTAGGATGATAATTTTTGCGTTTATCTATGAAAGAAATGGAAATTTGGCAAAAATGTTGAAAACGTTGCACTTTTCAAACTATGAATTTTTATTCTGTTAAACCAAAGAGTAATAGTTAATAAACAATATTTCTGTCATGCTGGCTTCAGACTCTGCTCATACTGGGGAGTCTAATGTGCAGCTTTAAGCCACTTTGTTGCTCTGTTGGAGTTAGGGCATTGTTTACTGATATTCAGCTTTGCAGGAGTTAACTTTTTGATTAGTGCCAATTGAAGGTTGAGGCTGCTGGAACACCTTCACCCTTTAACCTCCCTGGCGGTATGATTTTGTCTGGAATTTTATGCTAAAAGCGGTACCATTTTTATGCATGGAAATTTTGTGTTATGTATTGTAGGCAGGACAGTGATGACAGTGTAGGATGAGCAAATGTTAAATCTGAGGTGATACAGTGTAATCTGACAGGATTACACTGTATCACCTGACTTTATTTGTGTACTGTCACTTTTAGACTTTTTTTTTTACATTTACATTTAAATCTCCCGCCCAGTTCCGCCTCCCATGAGCCCCTGCGGCTCACAGAGACAGAACCAGGAAGTGAGAAGGGGCTCGCATCGGCTCTCGCCGGCGATCACAGCAGGGACATCGCTGGATCACCGGGGAGATGGTAAGAAGCTCCGCTGCGCCCGCTCTGCAATTTGCCCCGAGCGTGACTCGGGGTTACCGCTTCTGGCAGCGAAAATTAACCCCGAGTCACGCTCGGGAATACCGCCAGGGAGGTTAAGTATGGTTCAAAATATTCTTGGATGCCGACTACAGCCTTTGTGTGACTCTTGCATACCGGTCCTGTGTTGGAGTTGGTGTTGAAACACAAATCTTTGCTTTGTGTCTGGTGAAGTATACTTTGTTGGTTTTTCATTCCCTATTTGCATTTGTGTTCTCTCTACACATGTTATATCTTCCTGATTATTTGCTGTGTGGTGCTGGCCCTAAAAAAGGAGGGGTCTGTGTTTTCAACAGCAAAAAGGGACATTATATTAAGGCTTGTCCCAAGATACCAAAAAAAGGAACACCAGCGAAAAAGCAGGTAGGCTCAGGGGGTTTGGAGGATCCCAGCCTAAGCCTATGTATATCCTACATGATGGCGTCTCAGTGTATTCTCCCCGCAAGGTTAATAATTGGGGGGTCAGGAGGTTTCATTTGAGGTTTTCTTAGATAGCTGTTCTACGGAAAATATAATTGACGAACAATTTGCCTGCATGTCAGGGTTAAGAGTCAACATGTTTCCTAGTCCTAAACAAATTGTTGCAGTTGATGCGTCTCCTCTTTCTTAAAGGGTTTTTAATGAGGGTGTACCGGATTTGGAACTCCACATCAGGGTCCTCCAATCGGAGCAAGTAACATGCAGTGTTCTAAAAAATCTACCTTCCAACAGGTAATTTTGGGGTTTCCTTGGTTGTCAGATCACAATCCAGTAATAGACTGGAAAAAAACAGTACATAGTCCAGTGGAGCACATACTGAAAAGTGAACGGTCAAGGTACGTGTATTTCAGCTGTGACTCCTAGTATCTCTGAACCTGTTGTGGAGTATTCTGATGAGTTCTCTGAAAAGGGGAGTCAGGAGCTGCCGCCGCACCAGACCTAAGACAGCACTATAAGGCTGAAACCAGGGGCCAAACCTCCTAAATGCAGAATGTATAATCTGGTCGACCCGGAGAGACAAGTTCTGAAGAAGTATATTGCTGAAAGTTTGGGCAAGGTAACATTAGATTATCGTCATCTCCAGTGACTGCTGGTTTCTTCTTTGTCAAGAAGAAAGATGGTGGATTACGTCCGTGTCTGGACTTTAGGGAGCTCAACCAGCTATTGATCCGTATCCTATGCTAATGATTCCGGATCTCTTTAATCAGGTGTCGGGTGCCAAATAGTTTTCTAAACCTGACCTCAGAGGGGCGCACAGCCTCATACGAGTCCGTCAGGGGCATGAGTGGAAGATGGCTTTTAATACTCCTGAGGGTCACTTTTACTTCAATAAATTTTTATTGAAAATGTATGAAACAAAGTAATGTATGGTCACCACACAAACAAATTTTGTACCAAAACATTAAACCGGGGAAAAAAGGGGAGGGGGGAGAGGAAAGAGAGGATAGAGAGAAGAGAGGAGGTGGGGCGAGGGTGAAAATGGATCTCACCCGCAGAGAACCACATTAACGAGTAAGTCAAGCCTTTAACTAGCCACATTAACGAGTAAGTCAAGCCTTTCTGGTGAAGTAGAGATGGAGAAAGTGGTAGAGCTGACCACTTTAACCAGGAGGGATCAGGGGCAGCCAGTGGATGGGATGCCCATATGTGCCAAGATTCTCTCGATTGGCGTTTCCTAGCATCAAGGGCCAAGGAGAATTCATGGTGGAAAATCGAATTAGTACGCTCTATGACATTAGACAAAGTTGGAGGCACATGAGACTTCCAGTTCGCGGCAAGTGATAGTCTAGCTGTAATCAGGATGTATGAGGTAGTTTTCCTGAAGTGCGGAGGATACCTTAACAGGCCTATATTGAAAACAGCTAGTTGGGGGGGATAGAGGGGTCTGTATCCCAGTGATGGTCCTCAACATGCTCTCCACCAACTTCCAGAAAGGAGATATCCGCGGGCAATCCCACCACATGTGTTCCATCAAGCCCCTCCCACTACACTGTCTCCAACATAACGGGGAGAGCCCCACCCCCGGTAAATTTACATAGCCTGGAGGGGGGGGAGGTACCACCCAAGGTGAATTTTCTTAAGGATTTCGAGGTGGTTAATACACCTGGTTGCCTCTTGGGCTGCTTTTATTCCATCCTCCCACTCATCCGGGGCAGAGGAAAACTCCAAATCCCTTTCCCACCTCAACATATGATCTAGCTTAGATGATAGATTGAAGGTAACCAACCCCCTGTAAATAGGAGAGAAACCCTTAGATAGGTTTGAATCAGATAAATCTAACTTCTGGAGTGGCGAGGGGGTCGGGTGGCCAACACCAAGGCGAACATCGCCGCTCGAAGTGAGAAAATGCTTTAGCTGAAGATACTGGAAGAATCCATTTTTGAGCGATGGGAATTGACGAACCAAAGAGTCAAAGGGCAGAAGTGTGCCCCTTGGCATCAACTCCCGCAAACTATTTATTCCCGCCTCCTCCCAGTTTTTTCACCTTAAAAAAGGTGTGTGGATTTGGAGAGCTTTCAGAGGAATGTGGGACAGGGGGAGTTGGGTCCAACTGGCAGGGGTGCCTCTCCAGAAGGCCACCAGAGTCTGCATCGTTTAACGAGGAGGCTGCCAGGATGAGGTGCCCAAGGACTCTGCGGCCAAAGCAAGACCCAAAGGCCTACCTCCACAGAAGTGTTTCTCTATTTGTATCCACCCCAAAAGAGGGGGAGAATGCCACCAGGCTTTGGCCTCCTCTAGAAAGCTAGCTCTGTGATACTCTCGAAGATTAGGGACCCCCATACCTCCCAGGAAGAGGGGAAGATACATTGTTTTGCACTCAACTCTGGGACGTTTATTAGCCCAAACGTATTTATTGGTGAGGAGTTGTAATTTAGACAGAAGACTCAGGGGGATCATCAATGGGACACATCTGAAATAATAGAGTAGCTTCGGGAGGAGCAGCATTTTGAAGGCCTGCACCCTGGCAATCCAGGAAAGGCTCTGTAATGGATGAGAGGCAATAGCCGTTTCGATGGAGCATTTAAGGTTATCATCATTTTTAGAGGATAGTAATTTTGATGGGCAAAGCATGATTTCCCAGATACAGAATCCCTTGGGGAAACCACTTAAATGGGTATGTCATTTCCCAGTGCGCCATCCGAGAATGGGGAACATTTATCTGCAAGATCACCGATTTGTTAGCATTGAGCTTATAAAAAGAGACAGCCAAAAAAGTGGTGAGCAAACTCATGATGGCGGGCAGGGAACTGTTTAATTTTAGTGCAGGAGATTATAATGTCATCGGCATAAAGTCCCACTACATGGTTTTTAGAACCAACAGTCAAGCCCGACATAGTGCGGATCGCGGTGGCCAGTGGCTCTACTGCCAGCGGAAATATCACTGGAGATAGCGGACAGCCTTGGCGGGTGCCATTTGAGATGTTAAAGCTATAAGACAGGAAGCCCGAGGAGAGAACCTGTCGTTGGGATTGGAGTATAGAGATAAGATCGCTGTCAGGAAAGGACCACAAATGGCAAATTTCCTGAGGACGGACTCCAGGTAACCCCAGTGCACCCTGTCAAACGCTTTCTCCGCGTCGAGGGACAGGAATGCACTGGGGGCACCCCCATCTCCGCCACCTTAATAAGGTTGATCATCCT
Source organism: Allobates femoralis (assembly GCA_033576535.1). Classification (NCBI taxonomy): domain Eukaryota; kingdom Metazoa; phylum Chordata; class Amphibia; order Anura; family Aromobatidae; genus Allobates; species Allobates femoralis. The sequence goes on from JARQOC010000006.1 coordinate 137,699,700, forward strand.
ACGGGTGCCGTCTTTTGCCGCCTACGTGCTACGATCCCGACCTGGTCCGGGTCCACTAGGGATGGAACCACATCCGCTAGTCTGTTGGCTAGTAATTTTGAAAACATTTTGAGGTCACAGTTCAACAATGAGATGGGACTGTAGCTTCCCGGATCCTCAGGAGGTTTACCCGATTTTGGAATGGTGACTATGGTGGCTTCTAAGAAGGATGAAGGTATTATACCGTGAAATTGCCAATGATTAAATAGCCAGAGCATATATGGGGCTAGAGTATGCGGGAATGATCCATAATAATTAGTGATGAGCGAGTACTAAAATGCTCGGGTGCTCGAAGCTCGGGCCGAGCATCCCGAGATACTCGTGTACTCGGCCCGAGTAACGAGCCCAATGTTATCCTATGGGAGACACGAGTAATTTTATGAAATGACTGCCGGCAGCATGGAAAAACCCTAAAAATGTCACAAAAGTCTCAGAAGAGTGCTGAAATGACATGGCAACACCATGGGGAACCCCTGGAAGCATTTCTCACTCAAAAGTCACAGCTGTGAACAATGTTATCCGAGTTTCACGCCAATTTTACGGAGTCTCCAGAAAACCTTCCAAAATGACACCAAAATGAATATTTAGGGTGGAAATGTTAAGGGCACATACCCAATAGTGAGATACAGCTGGTGTATGTCACTTTTTGTGATTACATGAAAGATTTTACGTGAAAACATTGTGTGACACTCCGATGACCCTGACAAGAGACGTACATGAAGCCCTGTCTAGAAAATAAAGTGCCCATTTTGAGGAACTAGGTATATTGTAGTATCTTCCTTTGCCAGGGCAGTCCAAAATTGGGAGGTTCACCAATGCCCCTGGATACAGACATGCAGGATGGCCTGTAAACAAGAACTGGGTGTATTGTAGTATAGCCCTTTGGCCAGGGCAGCCAAAAATTGGGAGGTTCAACAATGACCCATGCATACAGACATGTAGTAGGGCCTGTAACCCTCAAGTGGGTGTATTGTAGTATAGCCCTTTGGTCAGGGCAGCCAAAAATTGGGAGGTTCAACAATGACCCATGCATACAGACATGTAGTAGGGCCTGTAACCCTGAAGTGGGTGTATTGTAGTATAGCCCTTTGGTCAGGGCAGCCAAAAATTGGGAGGTTCAACAATGACCCATGCATACAGACATGTAGTAGAGCCTGTAACCCTGAAGTGGGTGTATTGTAGTATAGCCCTTTGGTCAGGGCAGCCAAAAATTGGGAGGCTCCTCTTTGTCCCTGGATAGAGACATGCAGGAGTGCCTAAAAACATTTTTCCCATTGAAAAGGAGCGGATCTCCTGTCGTTGTAATGCCCATTCTAACAGAATGAGCGAAAAAGTTTACCACTGCGGGTATACCTCAAACAAGAGCCAACTATTCTAACGGTCATCATGGTGTCACATGAGGAGAAGGAGGAGCAGTCCAGCGATTAGCCAAAGTCCGGAAGTGTGTACCCATGGGTGAGTGGAGGTACATGTCAAATTCAAATAACAAAATTTTAATTCAGTTGTCATTTGCTGGTGGTGTAGTGAAGTGTGGCCCAATCCAACCCTTGTTCATCTTGATCAGAGTCAGCCTGTCCGCATTTTCAGTTGACAGGCGGGTGCGTTTATCAGTGATGATTCCACCTGCAGCACTGAAAACACGCTCTGATAAAACGCTAGCGGCAGGGCAGGCCAGGACTTCCAAGGCGTAGAGAGCCAATTCATGCCACGTGTCGAGCTTGGAGACCCAATAATTGAAAGGCACCGCGGAATCTCGCAGTACAGTTGTTCGATCTGCAAGGTACTCCTTCAGCATCTGCCCAAACTTAGCATTTATGGTGGCACTACCCCGCACCTCAGGGGCTGTGGTACGTGAGGGGCTGAGAAAACTGTCCCACATCGTAAAGACAGTTCCCCTGCCTCTGGCGGATTGGACTTGTGCCCCTCCCGGCCGTACGCCTTGGTTGTCCATCGAATCCTGACCTATGCCGCTAGCGTTTTGTGAGGGGAATGATTTGACAACTTCCGTGACTATGGCCCTGTGGAACTGCTGCATTTTGGCTGACCTCTCCGCCTCAGGAATGAGAGACATAAAGTTCTCCTTGTAGCGTGGGTCTAAGAGTGTTGCCAACCAGTACTGATTGTCGGCCAAGATGTTCTGAACGCGAGGGTCACGAGACAGGCAGCTTACCATAAAGTCAGCCATGTGCGCCAGACTCTTAACAGCCATCACTTCAGTATCCAGACCAACACGATGACTGTACATGCTGTCCTCCTCCTCCTCCTCCTCCTCCTCCTCCTCATCTCCCCTGTCCTCTGGCCAGCCACGCTGAATCGAGGGTATGACTGGTGTGCATGTCATATCCCCAATTTGGCCTGAGAGTTGCTCCATGTCTTCATCCTCCTCCTCCTCCTCGTCATAGTCCTCCACTACACGTTGTGATGACATGAGGCTGGGCTGTGTGTTTTCACCCACACCCACTACAGTTTCTTGCTCTAAGTCATCGCGCTCGGCCTGCAATGCATCCTCTTTGATTTTCAGCAGAGACCGTTTTAGAAGGCAGAGTAGTGGTATGGTGACGCTAATAATGGCGTCATCGCCGCTCACCATCTTGGTGGAGTCCTCAAAGTTTTGGAGGACGGTGCATAGGTCTGACATCCATCTCCACTCCTCAGGTGTTATGTGTGGAGTTTGACCCATTTCCCGACAGCTTAGGTGATGCAGGTAGTCCACAACTGCCCTTTTCTGCTCACATATCCTGACCAACATGTGCAGAGTTGAATTCCAACGCGTGGGGACATCACACACCAGTCTGTGGGCCGGAAGACGCAAACGGCGCTGAAAGCCGGCAAGGCCGGCTGAATCAGCAGGTGACTTGCGAAAATGTGCAGACAGACGCCGAACTTTTACCAGCAGGTCAGACACCTCCGGGTATGACTTCACAAACCTCTGAACCACCAGGTTGAGCACATGGGCCACACATGGAACATACGTCAGCTGCCCTCGCCTCAAAGCTGCCACCAGGTTCCGGCCATTGTCACACACGACCTTTCCTGGCTTTAGGTTCAGAGGTGTGAGCCAGTGATCTGTCTGCTGTTTCAGAGCTGTCCACACCTCTTCTGCATTGTGGGGTTTGTCACCTATGCAGACTAGCTTCAGCACAGCCTGTTGCCGCTTTGCAGAGGCAGTGCTGCAGTTCTTCCAGCTTGGGACTGGTGTGGAGGGTACAGTGGATGAGGATGCGCAGGAGGAGGAGGCTGAAGAGCATGACATTCCGGAGCTGTAGAGTGTCGGTGAAACCCTGACAGAGGTAGGGCCTGCTATCCTTGGTGTGGGAAGGACGTGTTCCGTCCCTCGCTCAGACTGGGTCCCAGCCTCCACAATATTAATCCAGTGTGCCGTCAAGGAGATGTAGCGGCCTTGCCCACAAGCACTTGTCCACGTGTCTGTGGTTAGGTGGACTTTGGCTGAAACAGCATTGTTCAGGGCACGTGTGATGCTGTTGGACACGTGGTTATGCAATGCGGGGACGGCACATCTGGAGAAATAGTGTCGGCTGGGAACCGAGTAACGTGGGACAGCAGCCGCCATCAGGTCACGGAATGCGTCCGTCTCCAAAAGCCAGAAAGGCAACATTTCTAGCGCTATGAGTCGCGAAATGTGATCATTCAGGACTGTGGCATGTGGGGCATTGGCAGCGTATTTGCGCCTGCGTTCAAATGTTTGCTGAATGGATAATTGAACGCTGCGCTGGGACAAGGACGTGCTTGATGGTGGTGTAATTTGTGCGTGGGCAACTTCAGGTGCAGGGCCGGAGGCTTGTTCGCGGCCAGCATGGACAGGGGATTGGCTCGCATGCACAACAGGCGAAGACGTAGCAGTGACATCAGCACGCACCGCTCCTCGACTCTGTGGTACTTCCCACAAAGTCGGGTGCTTGGCTGACATGTGCCTGATCATGCTGGTGGTGGTCAGGATGCTAGTTTTCGTACCCCTGCTGATAGTGGCATGGCAGGTGTGGCAAATGGCCTTTTTAGAGTCTTCTGGAGCCAACTTAAAAAACTCCCAGACTCGGGAAGACCTTGAGTCGTGTTGTTGTTCCGGGGAACGGTTGCCTGCCTTCTGCCTGCGGACGCAACCCTGCTTCATACTGCCTGTTGGGATGCTACGCCTCCCTCCCCCTGTGCACTGCTGTCCTCGCTCTGCATATCCTCCTGCCATGTTGGGTCAGCTACTGAATCATCCACCACGTCGTCTTCCTCTTCCGCACCCTGATCCTCCTCCTGACTTCCTGACAATTGTGTCTCATCATCGTCCACCCCTTGTTGAGACACTTTGACAACGTTCCGTTCGTCATAACGTGGCTGCTCAAATATTTTGGCATCTGTACATACCATCTCCTCATGACCCACTTCAAGAGGAGGTGGCGACAGGCCAGATTCTGCGAATGGATACGTGAACAGCTCTTCCGAGTGTCCTAGTGTGGGATCAGTAATGTCCGTGGACGTGTACTCGGCCAGGTGGTAGGAAGGAGGATCAGGTTGGGAAATGTGCGGTGCAGTATCACGGCTACTGACAGTTGACCGTGTGGAAGACAGGGTGTTTGTGGAGGTGCCCATCTGACTTGAAGCATTATCCGCTATCCAAGTAACAACCTGTTGACACTGGTCTTGGTTCAACAGTGGTGTACTGCTGCGGGCCCCAAGAATTTGGGACAGGACGTTCGAGCGAGGAGATGTGGCCCTTTGTTGTTGCGAAATTAGTGCTTGCACACGACCTCGGCCTCTGCCTGCACCACCATCACGTCCACTTCCTTGTTCCTTGCCAACGCCCTTGCCAACGCCTTTGCGCATTTTGCCTGTATAGAGCGACAACTGTCTGGTGACTGTTGAGGTCACAGGAGATTAGGATTTTAGTTCCCTAACCTGTATAAAGGTATGACGTACAACAGTGTGGTGACTGTTGAGATGACAAGAGTTAGGATTTTAGTTCCCTAACCTGTATAAAGGTATGACGTACAACAGTGTGGTCACTGTTGAGATGACAAGAGTTAGGATTTTAGTTCCCTAACCTGTATAAAGGTATGACGTACAACAGTGTGGTGACTGTTGAGATGACAAGAGTTAGGATTTTAGTTCCCTAACCTGTATAAAGGTATGACGTACAACAGTGTGGTGACTGTTGAGATGACAAGAGTTAGGATTTTAGTTCCCTAACCTGTATAAAGGTATGACGTACACCAGTGTGGTGACTGTTGAGATGACAAGAGTTAGGATTTTAGTTCCCTAACCTGTATAAAGGTATGACGTACAACAGTGTGGTGACTGTTGAGATGACAAGAGTTAGGATTTAGTTCCTAACTGTATAAAGGTATGAGTACAACGTGTGGTGACTGTTGAGATACAAGAGTTAGGATTTTAGTTCCCTACCTGTATAAAGTATGACGTACAACAGTGTGGTGACTGTTGAGATACAAGAGTTAGGATTTTAGTTCCCTAACCTGTATAAGGTATGACGTACACAGTGTGGTGACTGTTGAGATGACAAGAGTTAGGATTTTAGTTCCTAACTTATAAAGGTATGAGTACAACAGTGTGGTGACTGTTGAGATGACAAGAGTTGGATTTTAGTTCCTAACCTGTATAAAGTATACGTAAACAGTGTGGTGACTGTTGAGATACAAGAGTTAGGATTTTAGTTCCCTAACCTGTATAAAGGTATGACGTACAACAGTGTGGTGACTGTTGAGATGACAAGAGTTAGGATTTAGTTCCCTAACTTATAAAGGTATGACGTACAACAGTGTGGGACTTTGAGTGCAAGAGTTAGATTTTATTCCCTAACTGTATAAGGTATGAGTAACAGTGTGGTGATGTTAGATGAAAGAGTTAGGATTTTAGTTCCTACTGTATAAAGGTATGACGTACAACAGTGTGGTGACTGTTGAGATACAAGAGTTAGATTTTAGTTCCCTAACCTGTATAAAGGTTGAGTACAACAGTGTGGTGACTGTTGAGATGACAAGAGTTAGGATTTTAGTTCCTAACTGTATAAAGGTATGACGTACACAGTGTGGTGACTGTGAGATAAAGAGTTAGGATTTTATCCACCTTTAAAGTATGATACACGGTGGACTGTAGATACAATAGATTTTTCCTATTATAAAGGTGAGAAACGGTGTGATGTGAGATAAAGTTAGATTTAGTCCATTATAAGTATGAGTACACAGTGTGGTGAGTGACAAAGTTGGATTTAGTTCCTAACCTGTATAAAGGTATGACGTACAACAGTGTGGTGACTGTTGAGATGACAGAGTTAGGATTTTAGTTCCCTAACTGTATAAAGGTTGAGTACAACAGTGTGGTGACTGTTGAGATGACAAGAGTTAGGATTTTAGTTCCCTAACCTGTATAAAGGTATGAAGTACAACAGTGTGGTGACTGTTGAGATGACAAGAGTTAGGATTTTAGTTCCCTACCTGTATAAAGGTATGACGTACAACAGTGTGGTGACTGTTGAGATGACAAGAGTTAGGATTTTAGTTCCCTACCTGTATAAAGGTATGACGTACAACAGTGTGGTGATGTTGAGATGACAAGAGTTAGGATTTTAGTTCCCTAACCTGTATAAGGTATGACGTCAACAGTGTGGTGACTGTTGAGATGACAAGAGTTAGGATTTAGTTCCTAACTGTATAAAGGTATGACGTACAAAGTGTGGTGACTGTTGAGATGACAAGAGTTAGGATTTTAGTTCCCTAACTGTATAAAGGTATGACGTACAACAGTGTGGTGACTGTTGAGATACAAGAGTTAGGATTTTAGTTCCCTACCTGTATAAAGGTATGACGTACAACAGTGTGGTGATGTGAGATGACAAGAGTTAGGATTTTAGTTCCTAACCTGTATAAAGGTATGACGTACAAGTGTGGTGACTGTTGAGATACAAGAGTTAGGATTTTAGTTCCTAACTGTATAAAGGTATGACGTACAACAGTGTGGTGACTGTTGAGATACAAGAGTTAGGATTTTAGTTCCTAACCTGTATAAAGTATGACGTACACAGTGTGGTGACTGTTGAGATACAAGAGTTAGGATTTTAGTTCCCTAACTTTAAAGGTATGACGTACAACAGTGTGGTGATGTTGAGATGACAAGAGTTAGGATTTAGTTCCTAACCTTATAAAGGTATGACGTACAACAGTGTGGTGACTGTTGAGATGACAAGAGTTAGGATTTAGTTCCCTAACCTGTATAAAGGTATGACGTACAACGTGTGGTGACTGTTGAGATGACAAGAGTTAGGATTTTAGTTCCTAACTGTATAAAGGTATGACGTACAACAGTGTGGTGACTGTTGAGATGACAAGAGTTAGATTTTAGTTCCCTAACTGTATAAAGGTATGAGTACAACAGTGTGGTGACTGTTAGATGACAAGAGTTAGATTTAGTTCCCTAACTGTAAAGGTATGACGTACACAGTGTGGTGATGTTGAGATGACAGAGTTAGGATTTTAGTTCCCTAACTGTATAAAGTATGCGTAAACAGTGTGGTGATGTTGGATGCAAGGTTAGGATTAGTTCCCTAACTGTATAAAGGTATGAGTACACAGTGTGGTGACTGTGAGATGACAAGAGTTAGGATTTTAGTTCCCTACCTTAAAGTATGACGTACAACAGTGTGGTGACTGTTGAGATGACAAGAGTTAGGATTTTAGTTCCTACCTAAAGGTATGAGTACAACAGTGTGGTGATGTTGAGATGACAAGATTAGGATTTTAGTTCCTACCTGTATAAAGGTATGACGTACAACAGTGTGGTGACTGTTGAGAGACAAGATTAGGTTTAGTTCTAACCTGTATAAGTATGACGTACAACGTGTGGTGATGTGGTGACAAGATAGGATTTTAGTTCCTAACTGTATAAAGGTATGAGTACAACAGTGTGGTGATGTTGAGATACAAGAGTTAGGATTTTAGTTCCCTACTGTATAAAGGTATACGTACACAGTGTGTGACGTTGAGATGACAAGAGTTAGGATTTTAGTTCCCTACCTGTATAAAGTTACGTACAACAGTGTGTGATGTTGAGATGACAAAGTTAGATTTTAGTCCTAACTTATAAAGGTATGACGTACAACAGTGTGGTGACTGTTGAGATACAAGAGTTAGATTTTAGTTCCCTAACTGTTAAGGTATGACTACAACAGTGTGGTGACTGTTGAGATGACAAGAGTTAGGATTTTAGTTCCCTACCTGTATAAAGGTATGAGTACACGTGTGGTGATGTTGAGATGACAGAGTTAGGATTAGTTCCTACTGTATAAAGGTATGTTAGTTCCCTAACCTGTATAAAGGTATGACGTACAACAGTGTGGTGACTGTTGAGATGACAAGAGTTAGGATTTTAGTTCCCTAACCTGTATAAAGGTATGACGTACAACAGTGTGGTGACTGTTGAGATGACAAGAGTTAGGATTTTAGTTCCCTAACCTGTATAAAGGTATGACGTACAACAGTGTGGTGACTGTTGAGATGACAAGAGTTAGGATTTTAGTTCCCTAACCTGTATAAAGGTATGACGTACAACAGTGTGGTGACTGTTGAGATGACAAGAGTTAGGATTTTAGTTCCCTAACCTGTATAAAGGTATGACGTACAACAGTGTGGTGACTGTTGAGATGACAAGAGTTAGGATTTTAGTTCCCTAACCTGTATAAAGGTATGACGTACAACAGTGTGGTGACTGTTGAGATGACAAGAGTTAGGATTTTAGTTCCCTAACCTGTATAAAGGTATGACGTACAACAGTGTGGTGACTGTTGAGATGACAAGAGTTAGGATTTTAGTTCCCTAACCTGTATAAAGGTATGACGTACAACAGTGTGGTGACTGTTGAGATGACAAGAGTTAGGATTTTAGTTCCCTAACCTGTATAAAGGTATAACGTACAACAGTGTGGTGACTGTTGAGATGACAAGAGTTAGGATTTTAGTTCCCTAACCTGTATAAAGGTATGACGTACAACAGTGTGGTGACTGTTGAGATGACAAGAGTTAGGATTTTAGTTCCCTAACCTATATAAAGGTATGACGTACAACAGTGTGGTGACTGTTGAGATGACAAGAGTTAGGATTTTAGTTCCCTAACCTGTATAAAGGTATGACGTACAACAGTGTGGTGACTGTTGAGATGACAAGAGTTAGGATTTTAGTTCCCTAACCTGTATAAAGGTATGACGTACAACAGTGTGGTGACTGTTGAGATGACAAGAGTTAGGATTTTAGTTCCCTAACCTGTATAAAGGTATGATATACAACAGTGTGGTGACTGTTGAGATCACAAGAGTTAGGATTTTAGTTCCCTAACCTGTATAAAGGTAGTACGTACACCTGTCTGGTGACTTTAATGGTTTCAGGAGAGGATTTTAGTCCCTAACCTGTATTAAGGTAGTACGTACACCTGTCTGGTGACTTTAATGGTTTCAGGAGAGGATTTTAGTCCCTAACCTGTATTAAGGTAGTACGTACACCTGTCTGGTGACTGTAATGGTTTCAGCAGAGGATTTTAGTCCCTAACCTGTATTAAGGTAGTACGTACACCTGTCTGGTGACTTTAATGGTTTCAGGAGAGTATTTTAGTCCCTAACCTGTATTAAGGTAGTACGTACACCTGTCTGGTGACTGTAATGGTTTCAGGAGAGGATTTTAGTCCCTAACCTGTATTAAGGTAGTACGTACACCTGTCTGGTGACTTTAATGGTTTCCAGAGAGGATTTTAGTCCCTAACCTGTATTAAGGTAGTACGTACACCTGTCTGGTGACTGTAATGGTTTCAGGAGATGATTTTAGTCCCTAACCTGTATTAAGGTAGTACGTACACCTGTCTGGTGACTGTAATGGTTTCAGGAGAGGATTTTAGTCCCTAACCTGTATTAAGGTACTACGTACACCTGTCTGGTGACTGTAATGGTTTCAGGAGAGGATTTTCGTCCCTAACCTGTATTAAGGTAGTAAGTACAAGAGTGTGGTGACTCTAATGGTGACTCTAATGGTCACAGAAAAGCTTGGATTCCAATCTGTATCACCCTGCCTATATCCTCCTAGATTAGTCCTGAGAAGGACTGTTCTGGTCACTGGAAAGCTTGGACTCCGATCTGGATCACCCTGCCTATATCCTCCTAGATTAGTCCTGAGAAGGGCTGTTGTGGTCAGCAGCAGTTTGCAGCCCTGCTCCGGATCTACCTGTAAGGGCCGCAAATCTGTCCCTAATCAGCAGCAGACACTCTCCCTACACTCACTGTCTGGAAGGCTGTGTGCCGAGCACAGCGCGCCGGGAGTTATAAAGGCTCGGTGACGCTGTGCAGGGCGGCCAATCACTGCTATGCCACAACTAACAGGGCTGTGGCATTGCAGTGGTCTGCCAGCCAATCCCTGCACGTGGGCTGGCTCTCAAAAGAGCGCCAACATGCAGAGATGACGACCACGAGCACAGCACGAGTATCGCGAGATTACTCGGTGCTCGGTGAGTCGCCCGAGTACAGTGATACTCGTGTGAGTACCGAGTAGTGGCGAGCATGCTCGCTCATCACTAATAATAATCGTTCGGAAGCCCATCTGGAGTTTTTGTAAATTTTATAGTGTTCTCAACCTCTGCTAAAGAGAAGGGCGAGTTCAGTTTCGCCATCTGGGTCTCCGACATTGATGGAAGGGCAAGACTATCCAGGAAACCCGAAATTAGATCCGAAGTGGGTTGTGGGGTTGCAGGGTCCTCCCTGAGATTGTAAAGCTGAGCGTAATACTCTGCAAATACACCTACCATATCTTGGGGTTCCTAACCACCTTACCCCCTTTGTCTTTCATGAAATCTATTACGGTGCAAGCCGCTCTCTTCGTCTAGCTAGCATGGCTCCCGCCTTGTCTCCCGACCCATAAAAAGCAGTTTTCGAGCGTCTTAAGAATTTTTCATGTTGTTCTAGGAGAGAGGCTCTCAAATGAGTGCGTAGCACAAAGATCTGGGAGCAAAGGCAGGAGGACGGGCTCCGTTTGTTCTGCTCCTCCAACAGGTGCAATCGGGACAGAACTGAAGCACCTTGTACCAGGTAACCACAGTCTTCCACAGCTGGTAACCACAATTACACCCAACACCCTCCACCCCAGGCCTGTAGGGGAAGCCCAACTGGTTGCCTTAAGCCAGACTCCCCTTATAAATACAGGTGCTGGGGGCGGAGTTAGACAGAGTGTGCAGACACTAGAAGATCTGTTAAGGTAGCTCAGTGATTAGTGAGCTGAACTGCTACTGGAGCCGTGCTAGGCCTGAGCCAGAACACACAAGAACCAGTGTGAGGGTCCAGAGAGTAGGGACCGAAGGCAAAGGCGAAAAACACTTTACTGAGGGCAGAGGAGCCATACCGGCTCACCCCACCAGAACACTGGACACTGAAGCCCGAGTCTGCAGGGGACAGAGATGATAGCCCCAGCAGAGAATCCAGCATCCCGAGGAGGCTTAGCTTCCCGGACACCTGCAGAACCAACAATTGAGAGCCAAGGACCGTGGGGAGAGAGAAATGGCGGTGGCCCATGAGAGAGCCCTCAGTGCAGCAACACGGGTGTGGAGAGAGAAGTAGCGGTCCGGTTAGGTTCCAGACCTGCTAGACTAAGAACGGGAGAGCAGAATCAGGAGGCCTACATCCCAACTCACTGTGGAAGTCCTGAGGTGTTTTCCTTCAGCCCGGACGTGTGTACCTGCAATCAGTCATCAGTAAATGTATCAAAAGACTTTAATGTGTGCGTGTCCCTCCTACAACTCATCCTTCACCACTACACTCCCCTACTCCAACCCTGTGCAGCAACAACTGTGCTGTCGTACTCCACCATCCATTCCTACTTCCAACACCCAGGGGACTCCGCTCCTCCTGTAAGGAGCCACACCACCCTGCTGTCGCCCATCACCCCGGAGGTCCAAGCAGCACCGGTGCCTTCACCGGAATCTACAGGTGGCGTCACGACTGACAACTCCAATCCCTGTAAATACACCCCTTTTTATTGTCACCCAAGGGCACAGGCTCGGGCACGGACCACCCGTGACATCTCCGCAACTGACCGCCCGAGACCTGAGTACCCACTCCCTTGTGGCCCCAGATAGAACCACCGCTCTTAGATTATTGTTGGACTAAGTTGTGATGCCCTCTGAAGGAACAAGCCTCGAAGGACAGCCTTGTGAGACTCCCACAAGACCTCATCCGACACCTCCCCATTATCATTTATGGAGAAGAAATCTGAGAGGTGCTGTTCAAATTCACCCACAATTCCTTGTCTGGAGAGCAGGCCAACATTCAGTCTCCATCTACGTGAGGGGGACGGACGAGCACCCAATGAGACCTCCAAGGAAACCGGGGCATGATGCGACCATGTGATCACCCCCACTTCCACACAGGCACAGGCCGAGAGAACGTCATCATCTACCAAAAAGTACCGGTAATCAATTCTGGAGTACGACCTGTGCCTGTGAGAAAAAAAGGAATAGTCTCTCTCAGATGCATGCATGTATCTCCACACGTCGTGCACATGGAACTCTTGACACAGCGGGCCCAACTCCCACCCTTTAGCCGCGAGTGAGGAAGAGCAGTCTAAGCGGCGATCAGGAACCATATTAAAGTCTCCACAGATAATGCATATGCCTTGGACTACCTCCCTTACTTTCCCAAAAAACGTACGTAAGTACCATATTTGCGCTTCATTAGGGGAATAAACATTTGCAATACTTTCCCGATATACAACAAACCAAAATAACAAATCTGCCTCCAGGGTCTACATGCGCCTCCAAGAGCTGAAACTGAACCGAGTTGTTAATCAATGTACACACACCAGGCTTTTTTCCGGAAGTATTGGTAAAAAAGGTCTGGTTGAAAGATTTGTGGTGTAGTCTGTAGTTGTCCTCCTTGAGCAGGTGGGTCTCCTGTAAACACAAGATGTCAGCATGTACCTTCCGTGCCTCACCCCATAGAAAAGATCGCTTTGCCGGAGAGTTGAGGTCTTTTACATTTAGAGATAATATTTTCAAAGACATTTTAAAAGAAACAGTATATTAGCGTGAATTAGGTGATCAGATCCAAATTAATAGACTGTAAGGAGGGAGGGAGGAACTAGGAAAGAAGAAAGGAAAGGAGGGTAGAGGGAGGGGGGGAAGAGAGTTAAGAAGACAAATACAAACAAATATGTAATACGAGCAAAGCAGGCTCCTGCCTGAGTAGGGTGGCCAAATGCACTCACACAGTCTTGTGTAAGAGGGCTACCGGAAGGAATGGATGTCCCGGTGAAGAAAAGTGAAGAAAAAGTCCACTCCCAGGGGTCTCAGGGATAGTCAGAAGCAGACCAACCAGGAGGCGAGGGAAGCATCCTGGAAGGGCCAGCAATTACAGCCTCAGCCGTCCCCGCTCTGCACAGCATCCTGAATCTCATCTCTTGGGGGAATATTAGATTGAGGCGAAGAGGAGGCGCTGCTCGGCATCAGGTTCCAGGATTTGAGCACCCATTCAAGCTGTTTAGGGGTCAGGAAGGACTGTTTCGCTCGTTTGTAGCGGAAGTTCACCATTACTGGAGATCCCCAACTGTACATTATCCCCTTGTCACGGAGGATTGAGCAGAGGGGGGGAACTCTCGCCGTTTAGCCAAAGTTCCAAGGGACAAATGTGGAAAGACCATATAGCCTTCATAGGGGGCCTCCTTGGGGGGAGATTTAGTCATGGCCTGCAGCACCAAGTCTTTCGTGGTTACTTTCATTTGGCATACAAGAATATCCCGAGGGAGTTCTCTCTTGATGTGTGCTGAATTGGGGGTCCTATAAAGCTTTTCAATACCCAGCTCAGAGGAGGGAATTTGGGGCAGTAGATGTTGTAAAAAAGTAGAAACTGTCTTTTGTAGATCCCCCTCCACCACTGTTTCTGCGATCCCTCAGATCCTGGGATTACGTAGTTTTTCCTCTATGTCACACATTTTAGCCTGCATGCCAGAGAGTTCTTTTCAAGGGTATTGTGCTCAGTGGTGAGATTGTTGAGTGCAGAGACATAGTCCGCTATTTTGTGTTCTATTTTGTGTTCTATGTGGCTGGTACGCTCTCCTAGCGCCGCCAGGTCCTCTCTGAGTTCCCCAATCATCCCCCTGAAGTCTTCCTGAAGGGATATGCAAACAGACCCCAGCAAGTCACGGAGGGACTTTTCTGTAATGGGAGCCTCCCCATCTCTACCTTCCCCCCGCTCCCCAGGACAGCGGGAGCCACGGGGAGAGGCAGCTGCATAGCTTGCCGTAGACATCTTAGGAGAGTGAGCCGGCTGTCTGTCCACAGGAAAGAAGTTACCTTTTGTTCCTCCCCACGCCTTCGGGACGAGGTGCGCGGCATCCCCAGTTGTTGTGACGGCTTAGCGGTGCGGGTAGGACGAGGCACAGACCGTGAGAAGCCGGTAAGTGCCGATAATGCGGGTTCCTCTCAGGAGCACTTCTTCTATGTGTCCGGCGCCATCAGCGTCCAGGACACGCCCCCTGAGGGTCACTTTGAAAACTTAGTAATGCCTTTTCGTTTAACCAACGTGCCGGCAGTATTTCAGCATTTTATATATGATGTATTCACTCACATCCTAGGTAAATTTGAGATGATTTATTTGGATGATATACTCATTTATTCTCTTGACCGAGATTCACAAACGGAACCTGTTAAACAGGTGTTGCAATTGCTCAGGGAGAACAAGCTGTATGCCAAGCTTGAAAGGTGTGTTTTCGCTGTACAAGAATTACCGTTTCTAGGCTACATCATTTCTGCCTCGGGGTTTAGGATGGATCCCACTGAATTTCAGGCTGTGTTAAAGTGGGACCGTCCTGATAACCTCAAAGCACTACAGTGGTTCTTGGGTTTTTCAAATTATTACAAGAAGTTTATTAAAAACGTTTCCGTGGTTGCTAAACCTTTAATTGACATGGCTAAAAAGAGGACTGACTTTACTAACTGGTCTGAGAATGCTGTGCGCACTTTTGAATGTTTGAAAAGAAGCTTTGCTTCGGCACCTGTCCGGATTCAGCCAGATGTGTCCCTTTCCTTCACTGTGGATGTGGACGCTTCTGAGGTAGGGGTATGGATGGTGTTTTCTCAAGGTTCGTCTCTTGGTAAAATGCGTCCTTGTGCCTTTTTTTTAAGGAAATTATTGCCAGCAGAACGCAATTATGACAGGTACAGTAACTGAATTGCTTGCCATCAAGTTGACTTTTGAGGAATGGTGACACTTCTTGGAGGGGGCCACTCATCCTGTTATGGTAATTACTGACCAAAAAAATCTCTTGTATCTGGAGTCAGCCAAGCGTCTTTCTGCTAGATAGGCTCGCTGGTCACTGTTCTTTAACAGGTTCAATTTTTTCGTTACTTACTGGCTGGGCTCTAAAAACACTAAGGCTGATGCATTGTCCAGATGTTTTCCTGGTGGAGAACTATGTGAGGAGCCAGTTTCCTACTTCCAGAAGGGCGTTGTAGTTTCAGCTCTCAGTATTGAGGTGAAAGCTGAGATAGCTGAGGCTCAGGAGGAGGTACCACTGGGTCTTCCAGTTAATAGGTCTTTTGTTCCTCTGAACCTTCGTCTTAAGGTATTGGGGGAGCATCATTATTCAATCCTGGCTGGTAACCCGGGGTTTAAGGGCACTTTGGAACTTGGAACTTCTGTTGTATTGATTTTGGTGACCCAAAATCCGGAAGGATGTGGCCTCCTATGTATCAGCCTGTTCCACTTGTGCATGTACGAAGTCTTCGTACTCTCATCCTTCTAGTACTCTGTTTCTGCTTTGTCAACATCCTCAATTCAGTACTCTTTGTCAAAAGTATTCTTCCGGGGTCCCTGAAGATGACCGGGTGGGTTCAGCTTTATCGTCTAGATGGAGGAAAGTTAAGCAACGTTTACTTAGTATTTGTTCTAGGTAGAAGCGTGTGGCTGACTGAAGAGGTGTGCCTGATCCGGACCTGAATGTGAGTGATTTGGTGTGGTTGTCCACTAGGAACATCAAACTCATTAGTTCCCCGATTTATCGGTCCGTTCAGGATTTCGGCAGTCATCAACCAGTTGGACTTACCTGCCATATACAGAATTCATAATGTTTCCCATAAGTCTCTTCTGAAGAGGTTTGTGGGGTCAGGGGAGTCTATTGGCTCTGCTATGGTCTTGAGAGGACTTGGGTGCCTGCTACAGGTACCCATGTTAAATGACTGGTTGCTGTTTTTCATCGTCATCAACCTGATAAACAAGGTCCGTGGTGTCCTAAGGGCTCTGAGGTCCCTTGTAGAGGATGAAAGACAAAAGAAATACAGGGGGCGCACTAGTGCATTATCAATGTTACCAGCGGGGGATAATAATATGCGTGTTCACTAACCTATTATTGTTGTGCAAGCCACGCACAACAATGGTGTAGATTTTGGAAGAGGTTGGGGTCTCCTTTCTCCTGTTTGCGGTGGTGTGGAGACAAGTTGAATCAGCTCCGTCCCGGGAGTCTCGGTGTCCCCGCTCGCTTCCTTCTGTGACCCCGCCTGCTAGCACCCCATGTGACCGGGCGAACTGACGCAGGCAGGTCCTGTGTTTATCTCCTGGTAAAGGAATTAGCTAGGTCTGCAGGGATGAGGCACTGTCATGCCGGCTTCAGACTCTGGTCACACTGGGGAGTCTGATGTGCAGCTTTAAGCCTCTTTGTTGCTTTGTCTGAGTTAGGGCATCAGCGGTGTTTTTTTCATTGATGTTCATCTTTGCAGGAGTTAACTTTTTGATTAGTGTCAAATTAAAGTTGAGGATGCTGGAAATCCTTCACCTGGTCTGGTGAAGTATACCTTGTTGTTTTTCATTCCCTATTTTTAATTGGGTTCTCCCTACGCACATATTGAATCTTCCTGATTGTTTGCTGTTTGGTGCTGTTTACTCTATCCCTGTCTTTATCTGTGGGTTCCATTACTGTTCACCTCCTAGGGTGGGGATTGGGGGTTTAGCTCAAGGCTGGACATGAGAAAGGGACAGGTGAGAGACTCAGTCCTCTCTGCCATCAAGGTACCCCTGAGCTAAGGAAAGTCAGGGTTCCCCTAGCCTGTGGGGCAGTTCATGGGCCCAGGTTCTTTTCCTCCTTTTCTCCCAAAGCTCTCCATGACAATTTCCTACATGTCTACTTTACTTCAGAACAATTTTAGAAACAAAATTTTTCTTTGCTAGTAAGTTAGAAGGGTTCAAAGTTTATTAGCAATTTCTAATTTTTCCAACTAAATTTACAAAGCCACTTTTTTTAGGGACCATGTCACATTTGAAGTGACTTTGAGGGACCTACATGAAAGAAAACATCCAAAAGTAACACAATTCCAAAACATGCACCCCTCAAACTGTTCAAAACCACATTCATAAAATTTATTAACCCTCCAGCTGATTGACAGGAACTAAAGCGGTGTGAAAGATAAAATGATACATTTTACTTTTTCCAACAAAAATGTTACTTTATCCTCAAATATTGCATTTTTACAAGGGTAACAGCCGAAAATGGACCCTAAAATTTGTTATGTAATTTCTCCCGAGTTTGCCAATATCCTATATGTGGTCAAAAACCACTGTTTGGGCGCACGACAGGGTCCGGAAGGGAACAAGCGAAATATGACAAATTAGCTGGAATAGTTGGTTGACACCATGATGCCTTTGGAGAGCCCCTGATGTGCCTAAACAGTGGAAACCCCCCATAAGTGACACCATTGTGGAAACAAGGCCCCCCCAAGGAATTTAACTAGATGGGTGGTGAGCACTTTGAACCCTCAGGTGCTTCATACATTGAGCCGTGAAAATGAAAAAATAGTTTTTCCCCCCTTTTTTAGTAGGGCAAAATGAAAGTCCCCTAGAAAACACAGACAGTTCCACTTTGTTGGGTTTGTATGTAGGGAAGATAGGACAACAGCTCAGAACTAGGATGAACTCTCTTCACCACAGAATTAAAGAAAAAAAGAACATCTACCTGTGGCCAATCATTTTTGTAGTCCTCATCACACCATAATGGATATAATAATACTAGCATTGAAAGGTTATTTCAAATCCCAAAGAGACAGGAGATTTTGTGAATACATTTGACATATTTAGAGCAGGAATGAATTTTTCACAAGGATTTCTGTCTTTTTACATCAATTAAAGAATCCTCAAATCCAGGACCAGATCTCAAACAAAGGACAATAAAACTATCACACTTCTTCTCTCTGAACTCTGATATTTACTGCCCCAGCTGCTTTATTCCCCTCCCAACACTGGCCACTATGTTCTGCTTCATGTCACTGGAGCAAATACTGCAAATATCCAATGTGTATAAATGTGTGTTTAGAATTTGTGTCATTATAAGCCTGAAGAAGAGACCTTAGAGTCTCAAAAACTTGCTATTAGTTTCCATCTTTTCAGTTAGGCATTAAAAAGGTATCAATCACTGAGGACTCTCAGATTTTAGTATTTTTCTATCTACTGGCTAACGCACTACAAACATATTTTACCTTATCAAAATGGTATTTTGGTGGCATTTTTAGGACCAGTGGATTTTATTGTTAAGCATGATCATTTTTTTGCATGATTACATATGGTATTTCTGCTGATATTGTCCCAAAGGCTTCTCTTCTTCTTGAAAAACTAAACCACATCCCTTCAAAATAGGTTAAAACAAAACTTGTCTTTGAATTGCCACCTTGTACCCACAATTGCCTACTATCTGCTCGTTTTCACTAATTTCTTTACAAAATGTTCATATGTGTAAAGTTTTGTGTTCTGGGGCAAGAAAGCGGAATTGATCTTAGTAATGTCATAGCTGCATCCCGGGAGTATCTGGCCTAACAGCCTGCTGTTAATGAGATTACATTTTTAGCACCTCATCCCACTATAACTAAGCGCTGGGATGCTTTGCTTTAATTTGTGTGATCATTCATGTCATGATTTCCAGCATCATATAAGCAGTTGCAATGGATTATGTTCCCTCAATTGTAATTATGGCGTATGAAAAGCATGCTGTTTATAAATAGGAAATGGATTGTAAAAGTAGACTATGAGCTTTAATTACCGAAGACGATAAAATCCACCAACTGTTTAATAAATACCAAAAGAGCAAATGGCTCCTAAAAAGAATTTTATTTTGCAAGCGAACTCGAATACAGAGGAATTGGAAGAAATACAGATGACTGGTACAGCCAAGTCCTTGTGGCTGCTAATATGAAGCACACATTCACTGTTATGCAAACTTTATTTTATTATTTATCATGTCGTGTACACTGAATGAGTCTGTGTCTTTGCACGTTGCACATACAGCTCCTTTTTATATGAAGCAATAAAATATGTCTGCACCTTTATTAAAATGTTATATATGTTACAGCACAGAACAGTAATTCTTGTGCATCCTGTGTAACAAATGAGACTTGCGCGTGCCAGGACACCTGATTTCTAAGGGCTTATTGCCGTCACGTTTAGGGCACATTCATGACCCCATTGGAGGTTCTTTCTGATCTATCAGACAAATGGAAAGTAGATTTTCCCCTGACAAAGACCATCACCATAATGAGGCAGAGTCACTTTGTACTCTGCCTGATCTCATTTCCATTAATGTCCATTTTATAAAGCAGACATAAAAAGCACAGTGAGGAGAATCAGCCACCGAACCTGGCAGCTCTACAGCGCCTCTTGTTAAACTCAGGTCAGTCAGGGAACTGCCTAAGGATAAAAGAAGGGCCACAGCTACCCTATCAGTGCTGGTTTATTAAGGTACCTCTCAGTGAGTGTGATATATGCCTTCTGGTCTGCGAACAGAAGTCCATATAATAACCGCCATCCCATCACTGATAGATGCTCTGAATAACCCTAAAAACTAATTGCTGTGACCAGTTCCTCTTTTGAAATAAAATTTGAATACAGAGGAGCACCACAATAAACCAATCAAGTAACAATAGGTGCTCACCATGCCACGGAATTCAGAATAGCCATATAAAAAAAAAACGTGGCATATAAAGAACCGGGAGCACACAGTATATTTGAAAGAATATATATAAGTAATTTATTGAACACATAAGACAGTTACATTTAAAACCATTTAAAACCAAGATCTGGTGATGCTTATAATTAAGCAACACCTCACCCGAATGGGTATTCTATATTAACCAGTTGTCACTATGTTATACATGTAAGAAAGTAGAAATTGGGGTACAATAGTCAAGGGGTTGTACACAGGTAGTGATCTATACCAAAAATTATATATATTAACAAGATAACACATGTAGTATATCCTACAATAATGGGATATCTAGGATAGTAACCTAGAGTGCATATCATGAAAAATAATGAAACATAACACCAGTCATATGTATCAATGAATTAACAATATAATCTGAAATGTAGCAGCCCGGGCGAGCACAATGACAGAAAAATTCACGTATAGATGTTAATACAGGGGGTTTATCAAAAACCCACACGTTAATGGTAGTATGTACCCAAAGGACCAAGCTTTATATTAACCTATATTGAGGTATTTGTCTATGTGTCACATACTATACACAGGTTTACTAATCTTTTCTATATGCCAATATCACTGTTTTTTTCGTGGGATCACGGCCTTACATGTAGATTGCTGCATATCTGTATGCCATTCTGGACACACTTTTTTGATTATCGATAAGTATTCCATGCTTATTGGCTCTTGGTCCTTTGGGTACATACTACCATTAACGTGTGGGTTTTTGATAAACCCCCTGTATTAACATCTATACGTGTATTTTTCTGTCCTTGTGCTCGCCTGGGCTGCTACATTTCAGATTATATTGTTAATTCATTGATACCTATGACTGGTGTTATGTTTCATTATTTTTCATGATATGCACTCTAGGTTACTATCCTAGATATCCCATTATTGTAGGATATACTACATGTGTTATCTTGTGTTCTCCGGTTAATATATGTAATTTTTGGTATAGATCACTACCTGTGTACAACCCCTTGACTATTGTACCCCAATATCTACTTTCTTACATGTATAATATAGTGACAACTGGTTAATATAGAATACCCATTCAGGTGAGGTGTTGATTAATTATAAGCATCACCAGCTTACTATCCTGACAGGAACCCCAGATCTTGGTTTTAAATGGTTTTAAATGTAACTGTCTGTATATGTGTTCAATAAATTACTTATATAAATTCTTTCAAATATACTGTGTGCTCCCAGTTCTTTATATGCCACGTCTTTTTCTTATACGGCTCCTCATTTGATATAAGGCCAGTCCATGGTCCGGCTTTTATCGGGTCAGAAACCAACTTAGGTAGCGTTAAATGAGCACACAGACGTGGGAAGTCGTGATCAAGATAAAAAGAACAACTCGAGATTAAATGTATATATTTAATCACTCTATTGGTACACTAGAAAAATATTAGAATTTAGATTAATATGTACAGGTATTGGTAAGATATTACAAATGTTACAGTTAATTGTGCAAATAAAAGATAAATGGAATACACACAGAAATACAGATACGTGATCAGATAGGCTGGCTTCACATCACAGTTTTGTTCCTGTCTGTAGGGATCCTGTTTTGTGCAGGACCCCACGGACAGGAATGAACAGGCCCGGATGTGTACCTCTGGATGCCATTTCTGTCAGTTCGGATCTGGGATTATGAGGGATGTGGACTAACCGAGCTGGGAGAAGCTGAGCCTGCAAAGCTCAGGCATGTAAAGTACTATTGCGTTAGGAGTGTATGAATATACACTCCTAAAGTAAAATTAAAGAAAGCAGTGTGTAAGAAAAAAAAAAAAAATGCTCACCTGTCCCGGGATGTGAGGCGTCCACATCGATGCAGCAAGGATGCTGCAAGGACCTTAATCAGCTGATCAACAGCTGATTGGCCAGTAGCGGTCACATAACACATCAGCTGATCGCTACTGGCAAATTAGCTTTTAAGGTCTTTGCTGCATCAGACGACTTCCCGGGACATTCACCAAAGAGGTAAAGTATTTGAATTTTTTTATTTTTGTCACCATTGCTTTATTTAATTTCACTTTAGCAGTGTATATAGATACACTGCTAAAGTGAAACTACACACATATACCATGGGTACAGAGCAGTGCTCTTGTTCTAAGCATGCTCTGTACCTTGAAACCGGATACAGGATACAATTCTGTTTTTTCCTGGATCCAGCTTCATAGGCCCCCATGTTAAGTGTCCTGGACCAGATTTGTTTCTGTCCGGTTTTGTCACCGGAGCCCAAAAATGGTGCAGACTCTGATTTTGGGGCCGGGAAAAAACAGGACAGAAACGAATCCGGGACTGAATACACAAAACCGGATGGACATTTATGACCAATCCGGCACCATAGGGATATATGGGAGACAAAAACGATCCTGTTCTGTTCTCTTAAAAACAAACACAAAAGGATGACAAAAACCGTAGTGTGAAGCCAGCCTTACCTTAGTGCTGATGGCGTCACAAGGCTGGCTGTGATGAAATTATGTCCTTCAGATGAATACCAAAATGGAGAAGAGATGGGATATTTTTATACTGTAAGAGGCCTCCCCATCTCACACCCATCACCTGCCTCTGGGATGTCCTATAGCTCCCACCCTCTTGAGTTGAGATATGAGATATACAAAAGTTATTATTGCCCATAACTTTGCCTGGGAATGTCATAAGCGGAAGACAATGCTCTCATATTTTCATGATTTTAGCTTTGCAATGACATGACACATGACTACTCTGCTGGTACGCCACTGGCCAATCTCAAGTTTAGGGTACCTACACAGGTCCCACGCTTATGTAAAATATGTGCTAGGATCGTCTGAATTTCTGCATGCGATATTTGTGCTTGACATTTTTATAGGAGCGACGGCTCATGGGATATTAAAAGTTATTCTTCGTCTCTGGCCTGTCTAGGTTATAATTGACTCTTGTATTGAGCCTGCAGAAGGAAATTCATTCTCACACCTAGCTGAGAAATCTCCAGGTGGTCATCCTTTGGGATAATGGCAGGGAGATTTCATTCTCTCCATTTAGTAGGAGCTCTATTATGGTGCCAACAACTGGCCCCATGGACAATTTCCTCAGGTTAATTAACATATTCCACTTCCAGGAGATGACTAGCCTGAGGTCAAATGCTATCTCATTGGAGTGAGATATGGTAGCATCTGAACAATATGGCTGCTATTGGAATATTGCTTATTCCTTACACACAGTATAGCATGCTATTATATGGCATACACTATCTGAACACAGGCTTTTCTGAATCCCATTTTTGGGGTTGAAAAGGAAAGCCCTGACTGAGCCATTATTTGTGTGGCTGGAACATGATGTGAACAGAGTCTAAATAAACATTATAAAGAAAATGTAATATTTTTTTTTACATATGTAGTACTTTTTTCCTATGCAAATCCTGAGAACTGGGCATGCAGTTTTCCTTGAAAGTCAATATCAACACATACATTTGGCAATTTCCTGGTATTCTAGTAATGTCATTATTTTTGCCTAATGTCTACTATAAGTCATTGGATCTAACTGTTCTCTACCTGTTTGGTGGTATTATGCAGTCACTTTATGGTAGCATTAATCAATCACAATATATAGGTATAGTTAATTTACTGTATGGCTGTATAATTCATTCACTATAGGATGACATACAGTCATAGTAGGGTGTGTGGGGTAGCACCGGGATTGCAAGACAAACGGCAGTGAGCCCGGTATCAGTTCATACAGTACCCGGATTTATTCATGAGGCACAGCAGTGGCACAAGCCGCCAGATTCCGGGACGCAGCTGGGTACAATGCATACATCCACTGTTCAGTAACACGGTCCCTTCAGGTTAGGAGTTCACTCCGGCCGGGGTCGCACTGAGCTCCCGTGCCGTGTTGTAATAGCACACAGCCTCTCACAGCCCTGACCTGA
The DNA here is from genome assembly GCA_033576535.1 of Allobates femoralis. Lineage (NCBI taxonomy): Eukaryota > Metazoa > Chordata > Amphibia > Anura > Aromobatidae > Allobates > Allobates femoralis. Next base: position 137,723,654 of record JARQOC010000006.1, read on the forward strand.
CCGCCCAGCAGCCTCTTCGGCCTCAGCTCAGGCTGAAACTCTCCACAGAGAACCCAGCCCTGTCTCCTAACCTAGCATTTAACCCCGTGTCTACCTCCGGGGAAAACCTACAAGACCTGGCCTGGAGTGGAGCGTCCCTCTATCCTATATTCCATACTGGGTTCAATACGTGACAGTGCACATTCTGGGGGACACATAGCCTCCCTCCAGGGGCGGGCTGGCCCAGGTGGCAGGGGGGCAAGTGCCCCCTGGGCTGGTGGTATAGTCCACATCTAGGGCCGCCCCCTACAGAAACGGGCCGGCCGCGGGCGTCGCTTCGCGGCCGGCACATGACGCGAAACGGCCCGGCCGCGGGAGTTGCTTTGCGGCCGGCACGGCGATAGTACATGACGCTGAAGGTCTCGGATCAGGTAAAGGCTGACAACACCCCCCCCCCCGCTTCTCAAGTCAGCCCTGACAGCAAGAACCCCCCCCCCCCGCTTCTCAAGTCAGCCCTCAGCCCTGACAGCATCCCCCCCCCCCCCCCCGCTTCTCAAGTCAGGGCCGGCAGGGCAAATCTGCCACCCAGGGATGGAGGCTCCAGCCAGCCCCTGCCTCCCTCGCATATGATCCCCCTCACTGTCTCACAGGTGGTAACATTAATTTGTGGCATGATCATTGTATTTGTTGTAGCTGGCATTATGCAATCATGGTATTATTTATTCACGGTATGGTGTCATTATTTACTGTTTTGTAATATTTAGTATGGTATTTTGCTTAAAAAGAGATTTCCATGTTTGAAGAAAGAGCTAAATTATTTAGAAGCTAAACTAATACCGTGTATCAATTAAAGACCTAATATATCAAAGACATATGTGATTTTGTGTGCCAACCAGTTTTTCCTTTTGTTTACTAACCTCAGGGTACATGTGTGACTGCATTGCAAAAATAAATATAGAAGTTTGAACATCCTCAAAGATGTTTTGCAATCTGAGTATATATTAAACTAAGGTAAAAGAATATTAACAGGAACCTTTTTTGTCCTTTTTTTCTTATTAAGCCACCCCCAATGTTATTTAGGTCATGTAGTGTTCATTAATAACTTTTTGTTAAATCATTGTATTCACCCCAAAAAAGCATTTTAGACACGTACCTATTTTCATTAGCTAGCTGGGCAAACAGTCAAACAGTCTTCTAGCAGGTTAATAGTTAACTGAGTTCAGTTAACTGAGCTTGTAGCAATGCTGAAAGTACCTGTTTGATGTCATGGCCATCTGACTATAATAGGCATGGCTAAGTCTACATAGATGATTTAGCTTGCTTAGCTCCGCCCATTATGGTCAAATGATCGTGACTAGGGATGGGCGAACAGTATGTTTGTCCCCGTGTTCGGGGATGCTGTGCCAAAGGATGGATATGGTTAATGTAATCATCAATTAGTATACGTACATGGTTTGCATTATGTCCCCCAATGTGCCGCTGCCAGCGAGGAGAAATCTTCCTGTGTTACGCATCGTTGCGTCACTTCCTGGCCCGCCCCTTAGCTTACCGATGAATGTGATTGTCTATGGCAGCCGGTCACATGCAGATTGAACCCCGAAGCCCGGCGCTGGCAGTGACACACCTGGGGGACATAATGCACACCATGTAGGTATAGTAATTGACGATTACATTAACCATATACATCCTTTGGTCCAGCATACCTGAAACCGAACACGGGGAAAAAACATGCTGTTTGCCCATCCCTAGTCGTGACATCACACAGGTGCTTTAAACAGAGCCATCGACATTGCTATAAGTTCAGTGACATATCTGTTAACCGTTAACCTGCCGGATGACTGCTTGACTGTTTTCTCAGCTAGGTAATGAAAATATATACAGAATGTTATGCACCATTTACAAAGGAACATCAAGACTTTTGGAGATGGAATTGTATCCTTGAGATTATTGATATTTTCCAACAATTTTGGTTCTCAAGTCATCAGATGATTCACCAAAATAGAACATAAAATCAGAGAAAAAACTCACCAAACATTTGCCCGGTAAATACCCATTGCACCTAGCATCAGGCTCCTAGCTCCTCTGAGAGGCAACACAGGTGACTGTATACCGGTGCTCAATCACCTACAACCCACAGATGGGGGTGGTTGTGGCACCAGCGTCCGGCCATGCTGCCAGGGCAGTAACTGGTGGTGGCATTTATAGACACAAGGTTACCATATGGCTCTGCCACTCAGGTGCATGTGAAGCATAGTGTCAGAGCAGCCTATTGGTCACGTCCTGCTGCTAGGTGCAATGGGTATTTACCGGGCAAATTTTTGGTAAGTTTTTTTCTCAAGTCATCAGACAGTTTTTATCTCCTCTTTCTGTTCTCCATGCTTAGTGTGGCACAAACAGACACCAAATGCAAAGACTGACTCAAGTTCTTCCTTTTTATCTTTTAACAAGAGTTTCAAGTATGATTTTCACATTGCCCTCACCTGTTACTTGCCACAGGTGAGTTTGAACGAACATCACATGCTTGAAGCAAAGTTGTTTATTCCCACTTTTATAAAGGCAGCAGGAGGCCACACAGCCCCCAGCATTACAGCAGGAGGCCACACACAGCTCCTAGTTTACAGCAGGAGGCCACACACAGCCCCTAGTTTATAGCATGAGGTCATACAGCCCCTAGTATACAGCAGCAGGCTGCACTCAGCCCCCAATTTACAACAGGAGGCAACACTACACAGCCCCCAGTATACAGCAAGAGGCCACAGATATCCCCCAGTATTACAGCAGGAGGCCACACACAGTTCCCAGTATCACAGCAAGAGGCCACAGACAGCCCACAGTATACAGCAGGAGGCCACACACAGCCCCCAGGATAAAGCAGGAGGCCTCAGACAACTCCCACTATACAGCAGGAGGTCACACACAACCCCAGGCATACAGCCCCTAGTATACAGGAGGAACCCCACTCAGCCCCGGTATTATAGCAGGAGGCCGCACACAGCCCCCAGTAAAAAGCAGGATGATGCACACAGCCTCCCATATACAACAGGATGATGGATACAGACCACCAGTGTACAGCAGGATGATGCACACAGCCCCCAGAATACAGCAAGGGGCCACACACAGCCCCACGTATACAGCAGGACTCACACAGCCTCCAGTATACGGCAGGAGGCCACACATAGCCCCCAGTATACAGCAGGAGGCCGCACACAGCCCCCAGTATACAGCAGGCCACACACAATCCCCAGTATTGCAGCAGGGGATACATATTTGATAACAATTTACATTGACCGTTGCTGGTCTCGCTTTCCCTGAATCGTCATTTAGCCCAAATTTTGTCCAAAAATTTGGTGGTTGGTGTATGTTCCATTCTGAGGACATTTCTTCTAGGCCTGAGAAATAGGGGTAATACGCTCCATAGACGTATACAGTTTGCAGCCTTACACATATTGGAACATGTCCATTCCTACGCTAGGCTGTTTAGTTTAGCTCTGTACCTGTGACAATCCATGGGGTTATTTGCTTCGTAGACCAGTGTTTCTCAACTCCAGTCCTCAGGACCCACCAACACGTCATATTTTCAGGATTTCCTTAGTATTGCACAGGGGTTTTAATTATTTCCAGTGCAGGTGATTAAACTATCACCTGTGAAATACTAAGGAAATCCTGAAAACAAGATCTGTTGGTGGGTCCTGAGGACTGGAGTTGAGAAACACTGCCTTAGACCTTTTTAGGTCACAGCTTTAGGGCCCTTTCACATCAGCGTTTTTTGAAATTTGCGGCAGATGCGGTGAAAAAACCGCATCTGCCGCAATTGCCGCATAACCGATGCACTTGCGGCGCGGTTGCGGTAATCCCCATAGAAAGTATAGGGGGACTTGCGGCAGGTGCGGCAAGTGCGGTTTTGCACTTGCGGCAGGTGCGGCAGCGAATAAAACCGCGGTCAGCCGCGGTTTTTTTCGCTGCCGCACCTGCCGCAAGTGCAAAACCGCACTTGCCGCACCTGCCGCAAGTCCTATACTTTCTATGGGGATTACCGCAACCGCGCCGCAAGTGCATCGGTTATGCGGCAATTGCGGCAGATGTGGTTTTTTCACCGCATCTGCCGCAAATTTCAAAAAACGCTGATGTGAAAGGGCCCTTACACGTATTGGAATACGTCCATTTCCATGCTAGGCTGTTTAGTTTAGCTCTGTACCAGTGACTATCCTTGGGGTAATATGCTCCACAGGCCTATTCAGGTCACAGCCTTACAGGCATTGCAACACAATACAGAGCTGGGCTTAAATCCTGGTTCAATTTCATAATTGTAAAGTTCAGCGATGGCCTGCTGTACAATGCGCCTTGTTGAATAATGTGCATATGCAAAATCATGGTTAACATGTAGCAAATAGAAGGAATCCGGGCACTGACCTGAAGTGATTTGCAGCTCTTGTTCCGATATGGTAGTGTCTGGATCTGGTATTGCTCGGCTGCAGGATGAAGTTGTTTAATAGGTAATCAGAAAAGAAAGTGGCACCGGAATTCAGTTGCAGTAGGCACAGCTTTAATGGCTTTTAAAGATGCTTACAGTGCAGAGAGGGGGATTGGCAGGACGACAGTCACTGTTTCACGCTGTGTTGCACTTCTACGGGTCCTCAGGTCCTGCCGATCCCCCACCCTGCACTGTAACCATGTTTAAAAAACATTAAAGCCATGTCTACTGCAACTGAATTCTGGTGAGTGCCACTTTCTTTTCCGAAAGCCGTGGATGAGTTCACTGAAGGTTGCTGCTGACAGAAAACCATTCCTGGGATGTGCCACTTTGTTACCTAGATAGGGAATACATATTTAATAGCAATTTTCAGTGATCATTGCTGACAATTGGTTGGACCTCCAAAAATTCAGGTTGAAGGCTGGCTGATGCCCCTGCCAAACTTACATGACATGTAAGAAGAGTTTGTTTCCGCTTCATAGTGGCTCTGCTGCAGTGCTTCTAGATTCACACTGTTCGAGAGTGAGCTGAGGACGAAGAGGAGGGGGTGCAATTTATTGTAGTGGACTAGCTATAGGCCCTTCCAAATGAGTGAGTTAGGGGTCTCTAATATGAATAAGTGACGACCATTCAAATTGTATAGAGGAGGGTCCTAGTAAATGTATAAATGAGGGTCACCGGAGGCCTCTCACAAAGCCAGTTTTCATGACTCCTCCTGGCACTCTCAAAACTTGAATTGAGGGTAGCAGAATGACATGGAGGTGGTGTTGGAGGAGGAAGACAAAGCCCGAAATACCAAGGTGTACATTGCAGCTCGCCTTGTAAAGTGCTGGTGAATATTTAAATAAAAATTAAGTATGAAGCAGGGGTCTACAAATTGTGGGACAGCCCTCCCAATTTTAAAAGGAAAAAAAAGCAAAAACGCTAAGTGGGAACATGCAAGATATTTTTTTTCTCGTCTTTATTTAGCCTTGTATACAAGTAATTATGCAGGAAAAATTGTTTCTTAACATTTTTACCTGTAAAATGCAATTTAGGTTTGGTTTGGTAGGTGTTCTTGTGGTTCTGTAAAAAGTGACATGATACTGTGACAAGAGAATTCTCAGAAACCATATGTGAGTCAGAAATGCCTGCAGACATATTCTCCAGACTCTTCCCATTCTGTTTCATCACTTTCCCATCCATTTCAGCCTTTTCCTCAGGCCCCCAGACTGCTTTGTTGGGTCCAGCAGAAAATGACTTGTGTTTCCCGTTCACTTGCATTAGATACGCTATTCGGAACGAATATGCGAATGTCCGGAATCCGAGTATTTCACTATTCACTCATTACTAATTGCTACATAACATTTGGTGAATAGATTTTCCTAGAGTAGTTTGTAGAGTCCATTTGCAGAGCCTCTAGATGCCAAAAGATAAGCGTAAAACCACAAGTGACCCCATTTTGGAAATCACACTGCTCTGGCAATTTATTTATGGGTGTAGTGACTATTTTGACTTCATGGGTGATTTCCAGAAACGAGCAGGGGATGTTGCACAATGAAAACTGAAAATATGCATAGTAGTGACCGTATATTGTAGTGCCTGTACATTGTATCCAGCTTGTATATCTGGAGAAATGCAACCAGTAATTTAGTAATCTCTCCTTGCTACTGTACTGGAAAACATGTTGATACTAACTGCATTTTAGGCACACCATTGGGCTCAGAAGGGTGGTGGCACTTACTATTTGGGAGCACAAATTTGGCTTGATTTCTTTTGTGGGGTTAGAGAAAGAGGAGCCATGATGCCCTCCTAGAGTCTTTGTGCTACCAATACTGTGAAACCCCCCTATATTTAAAAGATGATAGAGTGGGGACTTGTTTTATTTTTGAGGAAAGTGTTGAAGCTTTTACTTAGAATATTTTGCATTACATTTTGGATCACTGGAGCACTTACATTGGGGTTTACATCTAAATCTCGGAATGATGTGTTTCAGATGAAACCCATTATGGATTTATTCACTATAATAATGCTGCAGAGTTATTTTTTAATGCCGTTCACCATGTGGTATAAGTGAAATGGTGCCTTTATTCTTCGACTTAGTACGATTACAGCGATACCACATTTATATAATTTTTTTTATGCTTTACCACTTTTACACCATAAAAACAATTTTATAGAAAAATTTATTGTTTTTGTATGACTCTATTGTATGCTGAAGGAGCTGTATTCCAGCTTGTTTTTTGCAGGACAATATACCATTTTTATTGATATTTGACCTTTTGAACGCATTTTATTCTACTTTTTGTTGATGATGAAAAAGCATTATTTTTGCCATGTGTTTTATTTTATTTTTACGCTGTTCATTGAAGGGGTTAAATATTGTAACATTTTTTAAATTGAGTTGTACCGGAGGTGGCGATATCAAATGTGTAGTTTCTTACTTTTGTATCTTACATAAATATATGTATTTATTGGTATCATATTCTTTTTTTTTTTGTTCATTATTTTTGTGATTATAATGCATTGTCATGCATAAACTTGGCAATGCATTACAGTGGTCAGTTTTACTTTGACAGATCACATGTTAGATCTTGCTTCTGGTTGGTCTAAAGTCCCAGTTACACACACAGATAATTGTGCAGAGATTGTTCGCAGATCTCTGGTTGCAGTGAAATCATGGACACATTGTTCCATTTTTTGGGCCGTGTACAAATGGATCAATGTGTTCATGATTTCACTGTAACCAGAGATCTGTGAACAATCTCTGCACAATTATCTGTGTGTGTGACTGAGCCTTAACAGGCTACAAGAAATGGCAGACCTGGAGATCATCATTTCACCTACGGTTGCCATGACAACCCTCAACTCCCGCGTGATCATATCAAGCAGGGGTGAGAGAAGGAGCCCAGTTTCCTCTCACAAACTTCTATATGCTGCAATCGCTATTGATCTTGGGCATATGGAAGATAGCAAAGGGACCTGACACAATCAGGTCCTGATGATGTTTTCGGTCAGAACTACCAATCTGCACCAGATTGCCAGCGACAGAGAGACTCTGTTTGTTCTGATCCCCAGCTGACTGCCGATTACAAAGAAACATAATTTCTGCACAAAGTCCAGCAAGCACCGACGCTTTATACAGTGGATGGTCAGGAACACATTAATTGAATTTGGGTTTTTTTCAGACTGCTACAGTCATCTTTTTTTTTACTGCTTCAGTTGTACAACATACACTATAGTATTTGTCTAATGATTCATGGTTTCCGCTCCCTATCACTATCGCTAAAGTGTGACCTCCTCTCACTATCCATATTCACACCTAAACAGTTGCTACATTCCTTGCCTCCGCTTTTAGTAAGACTATGTTAGCCTCACTTGATTGCCTGTACTATACCATGTAACGTCATAACTGCCAGGCAGGGCTGGCATCAGAACCTGACCCACCCAGGCAAGTCCTAGGACCCTGGATAGCTGAGAAAGCCCACTCACCATTGTCTGTTAGGTTGATCTATTCTGTGGCCCCAGGCCAATTTCTGGGGACTGCAGTGCTAAGGCTGGCATCCATACTTTGCAGGCTCCTGGTCCTTTAAATTCATGCAGAATGCTGCATGCACATGCATTGAAGTTTTATCTGTAGGCAGAGCTAGCACACGATGCACTTCTGTCACACACATGAAGAGACGAGCCGCAGTGCCAGCCAGCATTCCCCAGTGCTGTATACCCCAACAGGGCTGTATGCTCCCCAGGATTGTATGAATCCACCCCCAGAGCTATATGCCTCCTCTCCCAATATTGTCTATGCCCCCCAGTTCAGTAACAGTTATGCCCCCCAGCCCAGTGATGTGTATGCCTCCCCTCAGAGCTGTATGCCCCCTATCCCAGTAACATGCATGCCTCCCAGTGCTGTATGTTGTTTTCAAATATGTATATTTACTTATGCCTGTATGTGTACATATCAGTGTATGTGTGTGTATTGGGCCCACTTAGACACTTTTGTGGCACCCTGTGCCAGGTCACCACAGGTTCCCTTGGGACATGGAAGGATGGTGCACAGCAAGCAGACCCCACTAACACACAACACCTTTCACCCCAGACCTGTAGGGGGAGCTCCACTGGTTGCCTTAAGCCAGTTCCCCCTATAAATACGGGTTCTGGAGGGAGGAACACCAGAGTGTGCAGTCACTACAGAACTGTGAAGAGCTGAGTGAGCTGACCTGGTACTGGAGCCGCGCTAGGCCCATACCAGAGACACCTGAGACAGTTGTAGACCCTCAAAGTAGGGGTCACAGGAAAAGGAGAGAGAAAAGAGTACAAGAAGGGGCAGAGGAGTCATACCGACTCACCCTAATGGAGTTCCGGTCACTGGGTCCGAGCTACAGAGACACAGAACAGACCCTGCAGAGAAACCAGCACTACAATAGGGGGTTTAGCTCCCCGGACACCCAGAAGCACCTACCATATGAAAGCCCGGAGTCTAGGCCAGACAGGAATCCCAATAGAGTGCCCTCAGTGCAGCAAATCTGGGTGTGAAGAGACACAGAGACACAGAGTAACAGTCAGGTCGGGTTTCATGCCTGTCAGACTCCAGCAGAGTAACAGACACAAAGAAGCCTACAACCCTGCTTGCTGTGGAAAGTCCTGAAGTGTTTACCTCATCTCTGGTCGAGTGTACCGGTCAACAACATCAGTAAAGGTACCAAAAAGCTATATGTGTGCGTGTCCCTCCTTCCAACTACACCACACCGACCGTGCTACCCTATTCCCCTCAACTCCATTAACTGCCCCGGAGAACCCCGCTCGTCCTGTAGGGAGCGGTTCCATCTAGCTGCCGCACATCACCCCGGAGGCCAAAGCAGTGCCGGTGCCATCACCGGACCCCTACAGGTGGCGTCACGACAGACATTTTATTATTTTACTGCCATCATCCCCTTTTTATCTGCATCCCCCGGGCCCACGGCCTCAGGCACCGCTACCCGTGACTACCCCCAGAGACCTACGCCTGAGTGACCGAGTACCCCCAGGGCCTGGGCTGGACACTTTCACCCAGGGGTCAACGAAAATCTCGATCTGGGTCTGCTGCCTAGCATGGTGGGGAAGTCAACCCAGCTGTGCTCAAAGTCATGTGAGCCTCCTCTGGCCAACGCAATCTTGTATATCGTAACAAAACCAGAGCTGGAAAATAAAGTTTCTAGTGGGAAGGGGAATGGAGATATGTGCTCACCCAATTCCAATGGACCGGTGGTGCCTGGATTGACTGTCTGTAGAAGTCCACAATGTAGAAGTAAAGGATCCAGCACCAGACAGAACTCCATATAAAAGTTTCTTCTTTATTAAATTACGTCATCGAGGCATAAAATTAATGTTGCATGTAAATATGGGAACGCAGTCCCAAGACAGCCTATCTTGGGACTGCGTTCCCATATTTACATGCAGCATTAATTTTATGCCTCGATGACGTAATTTAATAAAGAAGAAACTTTTATATGGAGTTCTCTCTGGTGCTGGATCCTTTACTTCTGGAAAATAAAGGCTGGATCTCAAATGTAAACATGCAGTAGGTGCATGTTCACACATGGGCTTATAATAGCAAAATCAACGACAAGGAATAAATGAGCAAATACCCTAAAATAAATAAATGTAAAATGCTATAGTGCTTAAAAACTATTGTGTAAAATCGTGGAGGGTATTTTTAGCTATTTGAGGAATTTGAGTCATAAATTGTTTGAAATCTCCAGGTTTAGTGAATTTCCCAAAATTTGACACTAATTTGATTTGCATTGAATTGACTATCTCATCCTTATTATGGTGGGTTTACACACACCAATTTCTGTGTCCAATATCTGAACAGATCTCTAGTTGCAGTGAAATCATGGACACATAGTTCCATTTTGTGGCTGTGTACAACATGATACAATGTGTCCATGATTTCACTGCAACCAGAGATCTGTTCAGATATTGGACACAGAAATTGGTGTGTGTAAACCCACCATTACATATTGATGTGGAACTTAGGCTGGCTTCACACTGCAGTTTTTCACTGATCAGTGTCCATCAGTGTTTGGGTGCCAAAACCAGGAGAGGAACCAGGAGAGGAACTTGCAGAGAAAAACTATAATGGAAAGATTGACACCTGTTCTGAGTTTTGGAGACACTCTGGGTTTTGGCACCCAAACACTGATGGACACTGATCAGTGAAAAACTGCAGTGTGAAGCCATCCTTAAGTAACCAGTAGTGTGTAAATAGTTGTAAAATTAGCTTAAATGGGAGCTCCCTCCTAAGGCTGGTTTCACACTGCGGTCAGATCAGGTCAGGTTCGATCAGGTTTTGTGTTTCAAAACCAGGAGTGTCTCCAAAACCTAGAACAGGTGTCAAACTTTCAATTATAGTTTTTCCTCTGCAAGTTCCTCTCCTGGTTCCTCTCCTGGTTTTGCCACACAAACCTGATCGAACCTGATCAGTGAAAAACCGCAGTGTGAAACCAGCCTAATGGTGGGTTTACACGCCGCGATATCGGCGTCCAACTCCGACCCAACTCCGACAAAAAGTCACGTGGGTCGCGAGTTGGAGCCGATATCGTGTGCGCGTTGTATTGTTTTAGCATCCAACGCGATGCTGGAACGATGCCAAAACGATATCGGAGTTGAATAGCAAAGCTATTCAACTCGCCGATATCGCAAGGCCGTTGTACCAGCATCGCTGCGTGTGACAGCCCAACTCCGATGCGTACTCGCACCTCACCCATTAACTCCCATGTTAAATGGTCGTTACTGGGTTGGTGGGCGTACACATCGGAGGGACGTTGTTTCCCGATATCGCAGCGTGTAAACCGGCGATGCGATATCGGGAAAAGTGCTCCCAAAATGCGCGCTCCCACGGCGTTGTATGCGATATCGGGACGATATCGCAACGTGTAACCCCACCATAAGAGTAAAGGTGGTAGAAGCAGGGTTTAAACTAGTTTGTCGCACATTAAATATAGACATAATCAAAAATTAACAACACACACAATCTTCACTTACCGGCCTATACTATTGTTAGCACCTCACATCTGTTTGCCACAGCCCAAATACATATGTTTGAAGTAGAGCAACTTTGGCAGAACTGACATTAGTAATAACATGACAGCTGTATAACCAAGCCCCCCTGACCCATGTGAAGACAGTAATGTGGTGTGTCCTGCCACATCAGATTGATTTCTAGCAAATCACCATGGCTATCTCTATACATTCCTGACTCTAAATATACCGAAATAAAAGTCAATGTTTATTGATGGGTACCCTCATGTAATTCCTATTATCTGATGATTAGTAATCTGAATTGTTAGGAAACTGCAGTTCACTAGGTTTGTTATTTGTTCTCTCGTCTTGACTAACCATGAATAGCTCACCTGTTGTTATGAGAACACCAAGATTATTTCTTACTTTTTATGCGTTTTTGTCCAGATTCATCATTGTTATTTCTCCAGTTTTCTGGAGTAATTTGCTCGTTTTTAGCGTCTCTAGTGTTTGCGACTTATTCTGCTTCTTTTCTTGTCAATTTTTAAAGCACCACTTCAGAAGGTTTTTTTTCAGTTCTGGAGTGATGCTTTAAGGTAGGGGTTGGAAATTCCAGGCCTCAAGGGCCTCCAACACTGCATGTTTTCCAAATTTCTTTAGTATTGCACAGGTGGTAATTCCGACCCCTGTGCACTGCTAAGGAAATCCTTAAAACATGACCAGTTGGTGGCCCTTGAGATCTGGAGTTCCCCACCCCTGCTTTAAGGCCAAAGATACACTGAGTGAGACGCATGCAAGATACTTGCACGAATCTTGCATAACTCACTTGGCATGACCAACATATCTCTGGACAAGAACGCATCAGCTGCATAGAAATACATTCAGGTGATGCACTCCTGTCTAGAGAGATGGCGGCCTTTCCGGGTGAGTCATGTGAGACTTGTGCGAGTATCTGACATGCATCTCGCTCAGTGTGTCTCCGGTCTAAATCTAAGTTCCCTGCTCCCATCATACATCCACCTTCCGGTGGCAAAACCTTTTACCAACATTACTCCAGTCCCCCGGCACCATCTTGTGACTGTAACTTCTCACTGGTTGGGAGTCAGACATTGTTCCCCCCCATGTGCGCTGCGCCTGTCCCATGCACCTGTGTCTCCCCTGTACGCAGTCTCTCTTACACCCCATGTGCTAAGTCTCTACTGTCTCCTTCCTGTGTGCTGTGTATCTGCCCCCTGATAGCTGTGGGCCCCAGGGTGCTGTGCATCTACTCACTGACAGGGGTCCCTATGCACTGTGTATGTGCAATTGACAGGGAGCCCCCTATTCGCTGTCACTGCTGGCCACCAGCAGTTAGACGCTGCGCTCTGTGTCTACTGCAGAGTGTAAGAGGGAGAGCAAGGGGGACAGTGCACACTGAGGGAGCAAGCAGTACAAGCACAGTACAAGAGGGGCTGACGGTGTCCCTGATCGTGAGTGGGCCTACTTCGCAGTCCAGGGCCCCAGCATCTGCTCCGGTGTACCAGGTGCTGATGCTGGTCTTGACTCTGAGTCAGAATATATAGTCACAGAGCAAGACAGGGAGGAAGTTAGTACTTATAAGCACTGGTAAGTTCTTTGCCCCGAAGCAAAAAAAAATAAGAGACCCCCAAAGTCCCAGACAGCCCCTTTAAGATCAGTGTCAATTTCCTATGTCATGAAGCCAGACCATCATTATCCCCACCAAACCAATTTCATAGGAAGCCAATTAATATACCTGTATATTGTTTTTTTGTGCGGAAAAAACTGGGGCACCCAGGGAAAACAACACCAAAATGTGGGGGTAATATTCAAGCCCTATGGAGATATTGAGTCCATGATCCATATTTACATATTCATAAGAATACACTGATCCGAATGGTTCACACTTATTTTTACTAGAAAAAAAACTTACAAAGGGTGCTTTCACATCTGCGATTTGTAGTACTTGCGGCAAATCAGGAAAACTTGAACTTTTTAACTCAGTTTGCCTGATCTGCCGGAAGTCCGAACACTTGCGGCAGGATCACCACAAGACTGCGTTCAACCTAATGCATTCCCTATGGGACTTGCATACATGAGGTTTGCCATGATATGGCAAATGCGGTGAGTTTAAAACAGCTGCTAGCAGCAGTTTTGTCCATTGCCGCAAGTGCCAGATTTGCCGGATCGTGGCAAAACCGCAAGTGCTGCACATGTACGCAAGTCCTATAGGAAATGAACTAGGCTGAACGCAGTCTTGCCGTGATCCTGCAGCAAGTGTTCCGACTTCCGGCATATCAGGCAAACTGAGTTCAAAAGTTCAAGTTTGCCTGATCTGCCGCAAGTGCTACAAACCTCAGATGTGAAAGTAGCCTTAATTTTGGTTAATTGTTGAGAGACCAACCATACTTTGTTGCCATGTTTTGATCATTTCAATGTTTTTCAATGATGTTCCTTTTTTTTCCTACCAGTCTAGTCAACAACTTATTCTTCTTAACCACACCTGAATTGTACCGCTTCTCTTACTGGCTTTTTAATGCTGCTACTTACAAAGAAGATTAAGTCCGAATGTTTGGAGTCATGAGGATCAGTGAGGTTAGCATTAGGTTGCAGGGAGGGGTTTAGAGATAGGCCGTGGGAAAGGGCACTTTAGGATAAGGCAGTGATTATTAAGTAATTATTTGTCAATGGCAGGATACAAGAGTAATTGGGAGCATATCTCTAGCCATAAAATTCAATGAGCAGTTTGGCAAAATAGATTTTGTGTATGAGCTCATGCATACATACAGTAGTTACATATATATATCTGTATAAAATTAGTTCATAATATCAGTGCCATAAAGAGGCTTTATTTTTATCTCTGTATGCCTCAATGCACTACTACACTGTGTTCCAAATTATTATGCAAATGTTCTTTTTCTCAGATTTTTCTAAATGGTTGGTGCAAATGACAGTCAGTGTAATAAAAGTCATCACCCGTTAGAGTATACATCAAATTTTATTGAAGAAATCTCCCTATGATTACAGTATAATTTTCAAAATTAAAAAAACTCTAAAAGCACTGTTCCAAATTATTAGGCACAGTAGAGTTTCTAAACATTTTATATGTTTGAAAGAACTGAAAATGCTCATTTGTTGAATTTGCAGCATTTACAGGTCACATTCACTGAAATAAAAAGCTATTTAACTCCAAAACATCCTAACAGGCCAAGTTACATGTTAACATAGGAACCCTACTTTGATATCACCTTCACAATTCTTGCATCCATTGAACTTGTGAGTTTCTGGAGAGTTTCTGCTTGTATTTCTTTGGATGAAGTCAGAATAGCCTCCTAGAGCTGCTATTTTGATGTGAACTGCCTCCCACCCTCATAGATCTTTTGCTTGATTATACTCCTAAGGTTCTCTATAGGGTTGAGGTCAGGGGAAGATGGTGGCCACACCATGAGTTTATCTCCTTTTATGCCCATAGCAGCCAATGGCACAGAGGTATTCTTTGTAGCATGAGATGGTGCATTGACATGCATGAGGATGATTTTGCTCATAAAGGCACGTTTTTGCTTTTTGTACCATGGAAGAAAGTTCTCAGTTGGAAACTCTATATATGTTGCAGAGGTCATTTTCACACCTTCAGGAACCTTAAAGGGGCCTACCAGCTGTTTCCCAATGATTCCAGCCCAAAACATGACTCCACCTCCTTGCTGACGTCGCAGCCTTGTTGGGACATGGTGGCATCCACCAACCATCCACTACTCTATTCATCTGGACCATCTAGGGTTGCTCAGCACTCATCAGTAAACAAGACTGTGTGAAAATTAGTCTTCATGTATATCTGGACCCACTGCAACTGTTTCTGCTTGTGAGCACTGTTTAGGGGTGGCCGAATAGTAGGTTTATGCACCACAGCAAGCCTTTGAAGGATCCTACACCTTGAGTTTCGAGGGACTCCAGAGGCACCAGCAGCTTCAAATATCTGTTTTTGGTTTTAAGGCCTTTTTAGCAGCTGCTCTCTTAATATGATGAACTTGCCTGGCAGAAACCTTCCTCATTCTGCCTTTATCTGAACGAACACATCTGTGCTCAAAATCAGCCACAAATCTCTTCACAATATGATGATCACGCTTAAGTTTTTGTGCAATATCAAATGTTTTCATCCCTTGTTCAAGGCATTGCACTATTTGTTGCTTTTCGGCAGCAGAGACATCCTTTTTCTTTCCCATGTTACTTGAAAACTGTGGCCTGCGTAATATTGTGGAACACCCAGTTTTCCTTTTATTGGGCTCACCTGCCAAACTAATTATCACAGATATCTGAGATTGATTTCAATGATCCAAAGAACCCTGAGACACAATACCATCAATGGGTTTCATTGAAAAAAAATAAAAGTAAAACCCTATGACACTTAAAACCAATTTGCATAATAATTTGGAACACAGTGTATGTAGGCTCCACGCACATGGCTTATATGTGTGCATGAGTGAAAAGGCTAATTGGACTCAAGGATGCTTAATTATTTCCTTGTAGTTAGTGTAACCTAACTTTACCAAAATGTATATTTTCTCTACAGGATGACAAAGCCAATTTTTGCTTCAAATATATAAGGGTACCGTCACACCTGGACATATCGCCGGCAATTTCACAGGCGACGCTAAGGCGTGGCCTGTCGCTAGCGACATCGCCAATGCGTCGCCCAATGTAAATGGACGAGGGTGACACATCTGAGTGTTTGCCTGGTTTCACATCAGAGCTCTGAAACCAGGCGACCATTCTTGGGCGATGTGTGCTGATCGCCCTGTGTAACATCTCATGAGCGATGTTAAGAGCGACAGCACCCATTGCCTAAACCATTCCTGTAGGCGTTTCTGGGCGTATTTACGATCAGCGTGGATTGGTGGCAGCTCGAGCGTTACGATTGTTCGTCTTGTTTCTCGGCGCCATATTTGATGATGTGTGCGTCAAAAGGCTTTATTTCCCAGAAGCGTACATACTGTACAGTAGCGCATTGCTGTGGCCTCTATGTTTGCGGCTTTGTGTGTTCAAAGTGCAGAGATGTGCGACGGGCAACAATGTGTGTTAACATCAACGCAATTACATGACAACTAATGTGTGCATCAGAGCGCTGTAGTGGCCGCCTTCCTGTTTAAAGTATATGACGCACAAGCATACAGTGAATCCTGTGGCTTTTGAGGCGCCTCTGGGCCCCCGTGAACATGTGACATCTCTCCCGTGTGTCCATTCGCCATTACGTTGTCAATTTTTTGGCGCCGCCTTCCCTTCCCCTGCAGAATAGTAAAATGGCGGCACCCAGGCGAGCTGCAGTGTGGGGGGAGCCCGAGCTCCTTATTCTCATTGATGTATGTGACACCAGGGATTACTGGTGTCACCAGCAGCACACCCATCCGCTCCTCCACAAGCAGGCTACCCTGATGAGGGTGAAGAGGCAGCTGGAGAAGAGGTTGGTGCTTGTGCGCACCCCAAAGCAGATCTGCAAGAAGATCGCAGATCTGAAATTTAAAACGCCCAGGCGCATCACCCAACTGCGTGCCAAGATTGCCCAGATAAGTGGTGAGTATTTATCATGACAAAATACACATACCCTTCTGTGTAAAGAAATACATATGAAGGCCAGCACATGCCACTGTACAACTCAACATATATAGGGGCAATGTATGTGAGAGCTTCTTCATGACTCTGCAGCTGCAGGATCATCTACCTGCAACATCCACATACACCCTATATTCCCCTGTAACCTATGTCTACTTTACCTAGCCACATATTGTCATATGTTGACCCTACCCACATATGACTTATATGCCCTTCTTTCAATCGCACTCAACCTGACCTAATGAACTGCAAACTGCACTGTTTATTAAGTCCCCACATATCTGGCCATGTTGTTATTGTGCTTAAGTATGTTGTTGCCTCAACAGTTAGGGACAGAAGGGCTGACCATCCCCCATCCCCCGCTGTAGGATTACCACACAGCCAACCAGGGTCACCAGGCCAACCGCCGGCAGGAACGCCAGTTGCCTCACCAACAGAGGAAGTGCCAGCCCAAGACAACAATGCCCAAACACCCCCGACACCACCACATCCACAAGGGCCCACATCACCCCAGAGTCCAATAGCATCTGCATCTGAAGGGACCCCAAGGGCAGCACCCACCCCACCCTTGGAAGTTGAGATGTCGAGTGATGGCAGTACAGCACAGTGGTCCCCTGAGGACCCCACAAACGGGCAAGAAGGTGTGTGTAATGTCAATATTACTTATATATACTGTGCACTATATCTGTCTTTCAGGTTTTTTAGCCGTTAATTTGAATGTAGGGACCTTTGTTATGGGCCAATACCAATATACATATGCTAATCTTATTACAGATGACAGAAGCAATGCGGTGGACTGGGCAGTAAGCCCCTCACCATCCTGACCCCACCAAATGGTGGGTCCCCAGCCCCCTGGTAAGTGCTAACACTTCTAAAAAAAACACACCTGCTATGTGTCCTAAACATGTTGCTGATGTTGATGTTTTGTATACTCTGTAGGTGGCCCATCCCTGCAGGACCTGGAGGCGGCCCATGAGGAAGCGGCGTTGAAGCTCTCACAATTATCCAATCTGATTGAGCAATACAAGCGGGCCCATCCCACCTCTGCCCCTCAATAAGCCCAGCCTCTTCCTCATGTTAGTTTTATGAGTGTTAAATTTTACAAAAGTTTATGTCATTTTGATACTGACTTCTAGAATTAATGGGCCATGTTGGTCTAGTGTTTTAAATAAAAATTCTGTTTTTAAAACCATGTACCCTTGCTAAGTTTTTCTGGGAATGTATGTATATGTTTAATATTTGTTAACCCCATACCCAGGGCCGACCTTAGGCATGTGCGAGTTGTGCGGCCGCACAGGGCGCCATGTTCCAGAGGGCGCTGCAGTGAGACAGTAGTCACTTTGATTTGCAGGGGCCTTGCTGTTCCTTCCTGCGCCCAAATCTTAAATTCAAAGCCCTGATTCTGTTGTTCTGTGCACAGCACAGTGTACCTCAGCAAAATGAGGATGATCCATGCAGTACACCGCCCCTCTCCACTCCAGAACCATCAAGTCTCCTCCTGGCCTCCAGCCAGTGCAGAACGGAGGAGCGTCCCCCCTCCCGAGGACTCTTCTATGGAGGTGAGGAGGTCACTGCTGTTTGCCATCTTCATCCCAGCAGTAATAGGTGCCGGCTCTGAGATAAGAAACATTTAGTGCTGGGAGCTCTGTGCTGGGTCGGTGCAGGATCAGGTTTGTCAGTCACACACAGCACCGACTCAGCACCGAGCTGTGAGAGGAAGGCATCCAGATCACTGATCCTCATCTCCTGTCACTACTGAACTTCTGAATCCAGGCTGCTGCCTGGGAGGGACTGTCCCCTTATCTCCTTCTTCCAAGTACTGGAGTGGGGGCTACTAAGGGAGGGACTATCATACATAGTGGGAGCTAGTAATGGGCACCTCCTCCTCCTCATACAGCTGTATAGTGCATCTCTATATATATAGTATATAGTGATCAGAATACAGGCTCTTTATCATTCCCGTGTGATCAGATTGTCAACTCCTATGATCTGGGCTCTCCTCCTCCTCATACACCTGTACAGTGTATATATATAGTATATAGTGATCAGTATAGAGGCTGTTTGTCATTCCTGTGTCCACAGATTGTCAACTCCTATGATCAGGGCTCTCCTCCTCCTGATACACCTGTACAGTGTATATATATCGTATATAATGATCAGTATAGAGGCTGTTTGTCATTCCTGTGTCCACAGATTGTCAGCTCCTGTGATCAGTGCTCTCGCTCCTCTGTTACTTTCTATCTGTCATTGTTTGGTCCCTTCTTAGTAAGTGTTGTGATATCTGCTGCTCTGTATAGGAATATTATTCGGTCAGCAGGGTTATTCCTATACAGCACAGCCCTGGGCATATTGTCACTGCGATGCTGATTACACTGATACCTGCAGTGAAGGATACATTTTTTGGATGCTGTATTATTATCGTCCTGTAAAGATTTTCATGCGGACGACATCACAAACGGTGGCGGCACTGTGGCATTGGGGACGGCGGCTATCTCTCCCCCCTGTCCATCCTCCCCCCCCCCCCCCCCCGTGTGCTGTGTCTTCCCCCTGTGCTCTCTACATTAACCTGTCTTCCCCTGTGCGCTGTCTTCTCTCATGTGCTCTCTTCTTTGCCTGTGCGATCTCTGTCTGCCCCCCTGCGCGCTCTCTGTCTCGCCCTGTGCGCTCTCTCTGTCCCGCCCTGTGCGCTCTCTCTCTGTCCCGCCCTGTGCGCTCTCTCTGTCCTGCCCTGTGCATTCTCTCTGTCCCGCCCTGTGCAATCTCTCTGTCCCGCCCTGTGCGGTCTCTCTGTCCCTGAGCCCCCCGGAAGTGGGAGGAGCAGACAGCGCTGGAGGGAGGTGAGTGGAGCAGATAGCACTGGAGGAGGTGAGAGGAGCAGACCGCACTGGAAGGAGGAGAGAAGAGCAGACAGCTCTGGAGGGAGGTGAGAGGAGCAGACAGCGCTGGAGGAGGTGAGAGGAGCAGACAGCTCTAGAGGAGGTGAAAGGAGCAGACAGCACTGGAGGCAGGTGAGTCGCGGCGCCAGGAGCGCTGATTGGTTGCCGTGGTCGACGGCGACAATCAGCGAAGCGGAGTGCGGCTTGGCGGGAGAATTGAATCCCGCAGCGCTCAGCCAATCAGTGGCGCAGGATTCAAATCTCCCGCCAAGCCACGCGTCGCTTCACTGGTCGCCGCAGTAGGTGGTGACCAATCAATCAGCGCTCTTGGCGCGTGATTTATATCGCGCTTCGCTGATTGGTCGCCACCGACAGTATACAGTGCTAATCACTGAGCCACCATATACTGTGCTAACCACTGAGCCACCATACAGTGCTAATCACTGAGCCACCAGACAGTGCTAACCACTGAGCCACCAGACAGTACTGAGCCACTACATACTGTGCTAACCACTGAGCCACCATACACTGCTATCCACTGAGCCACCGTATACAGTGCTAATGACTAAGCCACCATATACAGTGCTAACGACTGAGCCTCCGTATACTGTGCTAACTACTGAGGCATCATATACTGTGCTAACCACTGAGCCTCCGTATACTGTGCTAACCAATGAGCCTCCGTATACAATGCTAACCACTGAGCCACCATACAGTGCTAATCACTGAGCCAGCATATACAGTGCTAACCACTAAGCCAACATACAGTGCTAACCACTCAGCCACTGTATACAATGCTACAACTGAGCCACCATATACAATACTAACCACTAAGCCACCATATACAGTGCTAACCACTGACCCACCATACAATGCTAATCACTGAACCACCATAAAATACTAACCACTAAGCCACCATACAATGCTAACCACTGAGCCACCGTATACAGTACTAACCACTGTCTCATCATATACTGTGCTATCCACTGAGCCACCATACAGTGCTAACCACTGAGCCACCGTATACTATGCTAACCACTGAGTCACCATATACTGTGCTAACCACTGAGCCACCATATACAGTACTAACCACTGACCCACCATATACAGTGCTAACCACTGACCCACCATATACAGTGTTAACCACTGAGTCACCATATACTGTGCTAACCACTGAGCCACCGTATACAGTGCTAACCACTGAGCCACCATATACAGTGCTAACCACTGACCCACCATACAATGCTAATCACTGAACCACCATAAAATACTAACCACTAAGCCACCATACAATGCTAACCACTGAGCCACCGTATACAGTACTAACCACTGTCTCACCATATACTGTGCTATCCACTGACCCACCATACAGTGCTAACCTCTGAGCCACCGTATACTATGCTAACCACTGAGTCACCGTATACAGTGCTAACCACTGAGCCACCGCATACACCATATAAATCCTACAACAACATCGTACTTTCTGGAGAGAAGACTGTACTATTCAGCAGCTATTTCTACGGCACCTGTTCATTTCACCGCACTCCCGATGCAATAGCATTGGGCCTATTTCTAGTTTTGTATATATATGGCAGATCTACAGGATTTGGGAGAAACGTATAGTAGATGCTGATCCCATCAATAGAGCCAGAAACAGCGCCGCTCTCGGCCAAGAGATGACAGAACAGTCCCATCAATCTCCACATAGAGCGTCAGCGCCTCATTCTTCAGATACACATTGCCCTATTGGTGAGATCCACATGTACCACCCATTATGTAATATCCATGGATACGGTATAAATATACAGAATTAGGTTATCCCTTTTAGTGTAAATTCAGACATAGTGGAATTAATATGAATTTGAGTTGCAGATTCCTGGGCACAAATTTGGAAGAGTTTATTGTACAATATATGTGAATAAATTATTTTAGAATATAAAAATGGCATCCTGTTCCCATTTGTGTCCTGGGAAACTGGGTACAAAAATCAATAGGATGGGGGCACCAAAAGGCAGTTTTGCACAGGGCACCATTTAAGCTAAGGCCGGCCCTGTACACACTCGGCTCCGCTCCGTACACCTCGTGCACACGCGACTCCGCTTCATACACCTCATACACACTCGGCTCCGCTCCGAACACCTCATACACACTCAGCTCCATACACCTTGTACACACTCGGCTCCACTCCTTACACCTCATACACACGCAGCTCTGCTACATTCACACTATACATCCCTCTTGATCCATCACAAACTCACCTCATCCATTTCTTCACCTCTTTTCACAAACTCATTTCTTTACCTCTTCACTTCCTGCTTGGTGGAAGCTGCCCTGCATAGTCGGAGATGCTGATCATGTGATCCCTGACTCCTCCCCCTTCATTGACATCATCACAGGTCCTGTAAGCACAGGCCTGTGCAGCTCCACAGGTGGGCTCACACTGCAGGGTGGGGGGGGGATAACGCGGCGGCAGCGGCCAGGACTATAGTAGAGAGAGTGGCATCAGCAGGGAGCCCGCGCTACCACCGGGCGCCCCTGCGGATGCTGTCCTCTGTCTACTAGCAGCCGCACAGATCTAGCAAAGCCCCTGGGAGCGGGAGCAGGGCAGCACATAACAATGACAGCTGTCTCCCTGCGGCGCCCCCTGGAGCGTGGCGCCCTGTGCGGCCGCACGACTCGCACATGCCAAGGGCCGGCCCTGAGTGTGTATGAGGTGTACGGAGCGGAGCCGAGTGTGTATGAGGTGTACAGAGCGGAGCCGTGTGTGTACGTGGTGTACGGAGAAGAGCCGCGTGTGTACGGAGCAGAGCCGCGTGTGTACGTGGTGTACGGAGCGGAGACGTGTGTACGAGGTGTACAGAGCTGAGCCGATGTGTATACGAGGTGTACGGAGCTGAGCCGAGTGTGTACGAGGTGTACGGAGCTGAGCCGAGTGTGTACGAGGTGTACGGAGCTGAGCCGAGTGTGTATGAGGTGTACGGAGCAGAGACGCGTGTGTACGTGGTGTACGGAGCGGAGCCGCATGTGTACGTGGTGTACGGAGCAGAGCCGCGTGTGTACGAGGTGTACGGAGCAGAGCCGCGTGTGTACGAGGTGTACGGAGCTGAGCCGCGTGTGTACGAGGTGTACGGAGCTGAGCCAAGTGTGTACGAGGTGTACGGAGCTGAGCCGAGTGTGTACGTGGTGTACGGAGCAGAGCCGCGTGTGTACGAGGTGTACGGAGCTGAGCCGAGTGTGTACGAGGTGTACGGAGCGGAGCCGAGTGTGTACGAGGTGTACGGAGCGGAGCCGAGTGTGTAAGAGGTGTACGGAGCGGAGCCGAGTGTGTACGAGGTGTACGGAGCAGAGCCGAGTGTGTACGAGGTGTACGGAGCGAGCCGAGTGTGTACGAGGTGTACGGAGCGAGCCGAGTGTGTACGAGGTGTACGGAGCGGAGCCGAGTGTGCACGAGGAGTACGGAGCGGAGCCGAGTGTGCAATAGGTGTACAGAGCGGAGCCGAGTGTGTACGGAGCGGAGCTGAGTGTGTATGAGGTGTACTGAGCAGAGTAACGTGTGTGTACGGAGCTGAGCCACGTGTACGAGGGTGTGCGGAGCCGTGTGTTTCCAGAGTGGAGCCAAGTTTGTACGAGGTGTACCAAGCAGAGCCATGTGTGTACGAGGTGTATGGAGCGGAGCCACGTGTGTACGCAGGTGTACGGAGCGGAGCCGTGTGTGTACGAGGTGTATGGAGCGGAGCCGAATGTGTACGAGGTGTACGGAGCTGAGCCGAGTGTGTACGAGGTGTACGGAGCAGAGACGTGTGTACGTGGTGTACGGAGCGGAGCCGCATGTGTACGTGGTGTACGGGGCAGAGCCGCGTGTGTACGAGGTGTACGGAGCAGAGCCGCGTGTGTACGAGGTGTACGGAGCTGAGCCGAGTGTGTACGAGGTGTACGGAGCTGAGCCAAGTGTGTACGAGGTGTACGGAGCTGAGCCGAGTGTGTACGTGGTGTACGGAGCAGAGCCGCGGTGTACGAGGTGTACGGAGCTGAGCCGGTGTGTACGAGGTGTACGGAGCGAGCCGAGTGTGTACGAGGTGTACGGAGCGGAGCCGAGTGTGTACGAGGTGTACGGAGCGGAGCCGAGTGTGACGAGGTGTACGGAGGAGCCGAGTGTGTACGAGGTGTACGGAGCGGAGCCGAGTGTGTACGAGGTGTACGGAGCGGAGCCGAGTGTGTACGAGGTGTACGGAGCGGAGCCGAGTTGTGTACGAGGTGTACGGAGCAGAGCCGAGTGTGTACGAGGTGTACGAGCGAGCCGAGTGTGTACGAGGTGTACGGAGCGGAGCCGAGTGTGTACGAGGTGTACGGAGCGGAGCCGAGTGTGTACGAGGTGTACGGAGCGGAGCCGAGTGTGCACGAGGAGTACGGAGCGGAGCCGAGTGTGCAATAGGTGTACAGAGCGGAGCCGAGTGTGTACGGAGCGGAGCTGAGTGT
Organism: Allobates femoralis; assembly: GCA_033576535.1. NCBI lineage: Eukaryota > Metazoa > Chordata > Amphibia > Anura > Aromobatidae > Allobates > Allobates femoralis. Next base: position 137,748,035 of record JARQOC010000006.1, read on the forward strand.
GTATGAGGTGTACTGAGCAGAGTAACGTGTGTACGGAGCTGAGCCACGTGTACGAGGTGTGCGGAGCCGTGTGTTTCCAGAGTGGAGCCGAGTTTGTACGAGGTGTACCAAGCAGAGCCATGTGTGTACGAGGTGTATGGAGCGGAGCCACGTGTGTACGAGGTGTACGGAGCGGAGCCGTGTGTGTACGAGGTGTATGGAGCGGAGCCGAATGTGTACGAGGTGTATGGAGCGGAGCCGAATGTGTACGAGGTGTATGGAGTGGAGCCGAGTGTGTATGAGGTGTATGGAGTGGAGCCGAGTGTGTACGAGGTGTATGGAGCAGAGCCGCGTGTGTACGAAGTGTACGGAGCGGAGCATTATACTATATGGAGGAATGTGGGGGTGTATTGTACTATATGTCATGCTTTAAGTGTGCAATATACTATACGGAGGACTGTGGCGTGCATTATACTAAATGGAGGACTTTGGGTGTGCATTCTAGATAGAGAACTGTGTGGGTGCATTATTCTATATGGAGAAATGTGGGGTGCATTATTCTATATGGAGGTCTGTGGGTGTGCAATCTTGTATATAAAAGCCGGAAGGATTTGTGACCTCACATCCGTCACTTTGTCCCAACGTCCGGCAGAGCTATACCCGCTCAGGGTGAGCCAAGATGGCGGCCGTAAGCGGGCCGGGACTCATAGAGCCCGCTACGCTTATGGCAGCCCCTAACACATAGACACACCACAACACACACCACACACACAACACACGCACACACAGTCGCCTATACTTACCACCTCTCCTCCGTCTTCTCCACCGCCGACATGTCGCCGCCCCTGGAGAACTGGATCCAATACGGCGTCCGGGAAGTCTCGCGAGACTTCCCGGACGCCATATTGGATCCATGGCTCCAGGGGTGGCGACATACTTTCTCCAAGATGGCATCCGGGAAGTCTCGCGAGAGTTCCTGGACGCCATATTGGATCCAGTCCTGGGTGCAGCGACATGTCGGGACTCAGGAAGACGCAGGCGTCAGGGAAGAAGCAGGGACGGTGGTAAGTATATCTGAGTGTGTGTCCGTCCGCCCCACCACTGACCACTCTGCCCACCGCTGACCACTCTGCCCTGCGCTGACCACTCTGCCCACACAGCGCCGCTGCGCTGACCACTCTGCTCACACAGAGCCGCTGCGCTGACCACCCTGCCCACACAGCGCCGCTGCGCTCACCACCCTGCCCACACAGCCCCGCTGCACTGACCACCCTGCCCACACAGCGCCGCTGTGCTGACCACCCTGCCCATACAGCGCCGCTGTGCTGACCACCCTGCCCACACAGCGCCGCTGCACTGACCACCCTGCCCACACAGCGCCGCTGCACTGACCACCCTGCCCACACAGTGCCGCTGCACTGACCACTCTGCCCACCGCACTCGCTGCTAACCACTGAGCCATCGCGCAGTGCTAACCACTGAGCCACAGCCCAGTGCTAACCACTGAGCCACCGCGCAGTGCTAACCACTGAGCCACCGCGCAGTGCTAACCACTGAGCCACCGCGCACTGCTAACCACTGAGCCACCGCGCACTGCTAACCACTGAGCCACCGCGCACTGCTAACCACTAAGCTGCCTTACAGTGCTCCATCCACCCTCACCCCGCCGCTTTGTCCTCCATCATCCTCCTCCCACCGCTCTGTGCTCCGTCCTCCCCCTGCCTGTACCATTCCATCATCCTCCATCGCTTCCTCCTCCTTCCTTTGTCCGCCTCCTCTCCACCACTCCATCCTCCCCCTGCCTGGGCTGCTCCATCCTCCTCCACCCCACCGCTTCGTCCTCTGTCCTCCTCCTGCCGCTCTGTTCTCCCCCTGCCGCTCTGTCCTCCCCCTGCCGCTCTGTCCTCCCCCTGTCGTTCTGTCCTCCCCCTGCCTGTGCCGCTCCATCCTCCCCCACCGCTTCTCCTCCGCCTTCCTTTGTCCTCTTCACCTCCGCCACTCCATCCCCCGTCCTCCCCCTGCCCGTGCTGCTTCGTCCTCCCCCACCTCACTGCTTCATCCTACACCCTCCTCCCTCCCGCCACTCTGTGCTTAGTCCTCCCCATGCCGCTTCGTCCTCCCCCTGCCTGTGCCACTCCATCCTCCCCCACCCCACCGCTTCCTCCTCCTTCCTTTTCCTTCCTCACCTCCGCCACTCTATCCTCCGTCCTCCCCCTGCCTATGCTGCTCCGTTCTCTCCCACCCCGCCGCTTCATCCTGTCCTCCACCCCCCCACCGCTCTGTGCTTCATCCTCCCCCTGCCGCTCCATCCTCCCCCTGCCTGTGCCGCTCCATCCTCCCCCACCGCAACGCTTCCTCCTCCTTCCTTTGTCCTCCTCCCCTCTGCCACTCCATCCTCTGTCCTCCCCCTGCCTGTGCTGCTCCATCTTCCCCCACCCCGCCGCTTCATCCTCCGTCCTCCTCCCCCTGCCGCTCTGTGCTCCATCCTCCCCCTGCCGTTCCTTCCTCCCCCTGCCTGTGCTGCTACATCTTCCCACACCCCGCCGCTATCTCCTCTGTCCTCCATCCTCCTCCCCCTGCTGTTCTGTCCTCCCTCCTCCCCCCTGCCACGCCGTTCTTCACCGGCCGCTCCTTCTTCAAAGTTCCTCCCAATTCAGCCCTCACCGCCTTCCCCATGCAATCTCTATTTCTATATTCTAAAATACCCGATGCGTTAGAATCGGGCCACCGAGAGTTCCCGGACGCAATATTGGATCCAGTCCTGGGTGTGGCGACATGTCGGCAGATCAGAGGACTCAGGAAGACGCAGGTGGCAGGGAAGAAGCGGGGACGGTGGTAAATATATCGGAGTGTGTGTCTGTGTGTGTGTGTCCGTCCCCCCCACCGCTGATCACCCTGCCCACGGCGCTGCGCTGACCACCCTGCCCACGGCACTGCGCTGCCCACTCTGCCCACGGCGCTGTGCTGACCACTCTGCCCACGGCGCTGTGCTGACCACTCTGCCCACGGCGCTGCGCTGACCACTCTGCCCACGCACTCACTGCTAACCACTGAGCCACCGCACTCACTGCTAACCACTGAGCCACCGCGCAGTGCTAACCACTGAGCCACCGCGCAGTGCTAACCACTGAGCCACG